>JAVSCE010020527.1:0-473400 GCA_032199065.1 Smutsia gigantea
GAGCACTCTGAAAGGCGACTGATTCTGCTGTGTTGAGTGTTGTGCTCTAATAAATGCCAATTGGGTTAAGTTGGTTGCAATGTTATTCTACATTGTTACAGATTTTCTTCCTACTTGTTCTATTAATTAATGAGGAAATACAATAAAATGTCCAGTTATGTTTGTGGATTTGTCTCTATTTCTGTCAATCATTGTTTCATGTATTATGAAGCTCTTTTGTTGTGTGTGCATCTATTTAAAACTGCCATTTCCTTTTGAGGGATTCATTGATTTATCTTGTATTCTTTTTATGATATGAATTTTAGCATATATTTATTTAGCTATTCCAGCTTTTTAAATTGAATTGTTTGCCTCATATACCTTTTCCCATTCTTAAATTGTCAGCAAACTGCATTCAGACTACAGTGGTTGTCTTGTAGAGAATTTACAATTGGCTCTTATTTTTTTCATTGGGACTTTCTGATTTTTAACTGAAGTGTTCATAGCATTTACATTTAATGTAATTATTGATATGGTTAAATTTAAATCTGCTATGCTCTGTTGTGTATTCTATTTTTCCCATCTGTTCTCTGTGCCTATTTTTTATTTTTTAGCCTTGTTAGGCATTAATTTTTGGATAATTCCACTTATCTCTGTATTTTATTCTTTTTAATTGTTGCTGTAGGACTTACATGCACCTTTAATTCATTACAATCTGCTTTCAAATAGTAGTATGCCACTTTAGGCGTAAGACCGTTAGAACTCTATACTTAAGTTTCTCCGTTTTTTTTGTGCGTTTGTGCTTTTGTTGTCATACTAGTTTACTACTACATATATTTTAACTCACAAAATAACACACTGCTAATATTCCTTTAAACTATCAATTATCGTTAAATAAATTTTAAGATGTGGAAAATAGTTATAGTCATACATACATGCATGAGTTTTACTGTCCCTAAATTATAATCAGTAATTTTTCAAAGGAACACAAATTTGTTTTAATGAGAAATTAAGAGTTTGCAGTCTGGCTAAGAGGGTGCTCATTACTACTGTGTTGGTCATTGTAAGGTTTTTTCAAATAGAGAGATATATTAGATTTCTTTCATAATGATAAATACAACCGTAGCAGCTTACAATACACATTTCATATATACCATTAATATTACTTTTTATTCCTTTGCATAGATATAATTGTCAATCTTGAATTTTTTCCTTTTTTCTTTTCTTTTTTTTCCTCCTTAATGTTATTTAATATATTTTACCATATTCATTATATAGGATAATCAAATATCAGATATTAACATAAGCAATGTCTTTTCATTCTTCCTTTAAAAGTTATTTTTGTAATTAGATACTCTGACTTCCTTATGTTTTTTTTTAATAAAATTTATTTTGGTATCATTAATCTACAATTACATGTGTAATATTATGGTTATTAAACTACCTCTTCATCAGGTACCCCCCAGCCAACCCCATTATAGTCACTGTCCATCAGCGTAGTGAGATGCTATAGAATCACTACTTGTCTTCTCTGAGTAGTACAGCCCTCCCCAACATTACGTCTGCTAATCGTAATACCCTTTTTCCCTCTTATCCCTCCCTTCCCACCCATCTTCCCCAGTCCCTTTCCCTTTGGTAATTATTAGTCCGTTCCTGGGTTCTGTGAGTCTGCTGCTGTTTTGTTCCTTCAGTATTTTTTCTTTGTTCTTATACTCCACAAATGAGTGAAATCATTTGATACTTGTCTTTTTCGGCTTGGCTTATTTCACTGAGCATAATACTGTCTAGCTCCATCCATGTTGTTGCAAATGGTAGGATTTGTTTTCTTCTTATGGCTGAATAATATTCCATTGTGTATATGTACCACCTCTTCTTTATCCATTCATCTACTGATGGACACTTAGGTTGCTTCCATTTCTTGGCTATTGTAAATAGTGCTGCGATAAACATAGGGGTGCATATGTCTTTTTCAAACTGGGCTGCTGCAGTTTTAGGATAAATTAGCAGGAGTGGGATTCCTGGGTCAAATGGTATTTCTATTTTGAGTTTTTTGAGGAAGTTCTATACTGCTTTCCACAATGGTTGAACTAATTTGCATTCGCACCAGCAGTGTAGGAGGGTTCCCTTTTCTCTACATCCTCGCCAACATTTGTTGTTGCATGTCTTTTGGATGTTGGCCATCCTCACTGGTGTGAGGTGATATCTCACTGAGGTTTTAATCTGCATTTCTCTGATGATTAGCGATGTGGAGCATCTTTTCATGTGCCTGTTGGCCATCTGAATTTCTTCTTTAGAGAAGTGTCTATTCATGTCCTCTGCCCATTTCTTAATTGGATTATTTGCTTTTGTTTGTTAAGGTGCATGAGTTCTTTATATATTTTGGATGTCAACCCTTTATCAGATACGTCATTTATGAATATATTCTCCCATACTGTAGGATGTCTTTTTGTTCTACTGATGGTGTCCTTTGCTGTACAGAAGCTTTTCAGCTTGATACAGTCCCACTTGTTCATTTTTGCTTTTGTTTCCCTTGCCCGGGGAGATATGTTCATGAAGAAGTCGCTCATGTTTATGTCCAAGAGATTTTTGCCCATGTTTTTTCTAAGAGTTTTATGGTTTCATGACTTACATTCAGGTCTTTGATCCACCTTGAGTTTACCTTTGTGTATGGGGCTAGACAGTAGTCCAGTTTCATTCTCTTACATGTAGCTGTCCAGTTTTTCCAACACCAGCTGCTGAAGAGGCTGTCATCTCCCCATTGTATATCCAAGGCTCCTTTATCAAATATTAATTGACTGTCTATGTTTGGTTAATGTTTGGATTTTCTATTCTGTTCCACTGGTCTTTGGGTTTGTTTTTGTGCCAATACCAAATTGTCTTGATTACTGTGGCTTTGTAGTAGAGCTTGAAGTCAGGGAGCATAATTCCCCCTGTTTTATTCCTCCTTCTCAGGATTGCTTTGGCTATTCGGGGTCTTTTGTGGTTCCATATGAATTTTAGAATTATTTGTTGCAGTTCATTGAAGAAAGCTGTTGGTAGTTTGATAGGGATTGTGTTGAATCTGTAGATTGCTTTATTTAGTATAGCCACTTTGACAATATTTATTCTTCCTAGCCAAGAGCATGGGATGCATTTCCATTTGTGAGTGTCCTCTTTAATTTCTCTTGCGAGTGTCTTATAGTTTCAGAGTACAGGCCTTTCACTTCCTTCGTTAGGTTTATTCCTAGGTATTTTATTCTTTTTGGTGCAATTGTGAATGGAATTGTTTTTCTGATTTCTCTTTCTGTTAGTTCATCGTTAGTGTATAGGAAAGCAACAGATTTCTGTGTGTTAATTTTGTATCCTGCAACTTTGCTGAATTCAGATATTAGTTCTAGTAGTTTTGGAGTGGAGTCTTTAGGGTTTTTTATGTACAGTACCACGTCATCTGCAAATAGTGACAATTTGACTTCTTCTTTACTAATCTGAATACCTTGTATATCTTTGTTTTGTCTGATTGCTGTGGCTAGGACCTCCAGTATTATGTTGAATAACAGTGGAGAGAGTGGGCATCCCTGTCTTGTTCCCGATCTTAGATGAAAAGCTTTCAGCTTCCTGCTGTTAAGTATGTTGTTAGCTGTGGGTTTGTCATATATGGCCTTTATGATGTTGAGGTACTTGCTGTCTATACCCATTTTCTTGAGAGTTTTAATCATGAATGGATGCTGAATTTTGTCAAATGCTTTTTCAACATCTATGGAGATGATCATGTGGTTTTTGTTCTTCTTTTTGTTGATGTGGTGGATGATGTTGATGGATTGTCGAATGTTGTACCATCCTTGCATACCTGGGATGAATCCCACTTGATCATGGTGTATGGTCCTCTTGATGTATTTTTGAATTCGGTTTGCTAATATTTTTTTGAGTATTTTTCCATCTATGTTCTTCAGGGATATTGTTCTGTAATTTTCCTTTTTGGTGAGGTCTTTGACTGGTTTTGGTATTAGAGTGATGCTGGCTTCATGGAATGAGTTTGGAAGACTTCCCCCCTCTTCTATTTTTTTGAAAACTTTAAGGAGAATGGGTGTTATTTCTTCTCTGTATGTCTGGTAGAATTCAGAGGTTAATCCATCAGGTCCGGGGTTTTGTTCTTGGGTAGTTTTTTGATTACTGCTTCTATTTCGTTGCTGGTGATTGGTCTGTTTAGTTTTTCTGTTTCTTGCTTGGTCAGTCTTGGAAGGTTGTATTTTTCTAAGAAGTTGTCCATTTCTTCTATGTTTTCCAGCTTGTTAGCATATAGATTCTCATAATACTCTTATAATTCTTTGTATTTCCGTGGGGTCTATCGTTATTTTTCCTTCTTTATTTCTGATTCTGTTTATGTGTGTAGATTCTCTTTTTCTCTTAATGAGTCTGGCTAGGGGTTTATCTATTTTGTTTATTTTTTCAAAGAACCAGCTCTTGGTTTCATTGATTTTTTCGATTGTTTTATTCTTCTCAATTTTATTTATTTCTTCTCTAATCTTTATTATGTCCCTCCTTCTGGTGACTTTGGGCCTCATTTGTTCTTCTTCTTCCAATTTCAGTAATTGTGTCTTTAGACTATTCATTTGGGAATGTTCTTCCTTCTTTAAATAAGCCTGGATTGCAATATACTTTCCTCTTAGAACTGCCTTTGCTGCGTCCCAGAGAAGTTGTGGCTTTGTGTTGTTGTTGTCATTAGTCTCCATATATTCTTTGATGTCTGTTTTGATTTGGTCATTAACCCATTGATTAATTAGGAGAATGTTGTTAAGTCTCCATGTATTTGTGAGCCTTTTTGATTTCTTTCTAAAATTTATTTCTAGATTTATACCTTTGTGATCTGAGAAGTTGGTTGGTAGGATTTCAATATTTTTGAATTTACTGAGGTTCTTTTTGTGGCCTAGTGTGTGGTCTGTTCTGGAAAATGTTCCATGTGCACTAGAGAAGAATGTGTATCCTGTTGCTTTTGGTTGCAGAGTTCTGTAGATGTATGTTAGGTCCATCTTTCTAGTGTGTTGTTCAGTGCCTCTGTGTCTTTACTTATTTTCTCTCTGGTTGATCTCTCCCTTGGAGTGAGTGGTGTGTTGAAGTCTCCTAAAATGAATGCATTGCTGTCTATTTCCTCCTTTAATTCTGTTAGTATTTGTTTCACATATGCTGGCACTCCTGTGTTTGGTGCATATATATTTATAATGGTTATATCTTCTTTGTTGGACTGACCTCTTTATCATTGTGTAATATCATTCTTTATCTCTTGCTACTTTCTTCGTTTTGAAGTCTATTTTGTCTGATACAAGTACTGCAACACCTGCTTTTTTCTCTTTGTAGTTTGCATGAAATATCTTTTTCCATCCCTTCACTTTTAGTCTGTGTATATCTTTGGGTTTGAGGTGAGTCTCTTGTAACCAGCATATAGATGGGTCTTGCTTTTTTATCCATTCTGTTACTCTGTGTCTTTTGAATGATGTATTCAGTCCATTTACATTTAAGGTGATTATTGATAAATATGTACTTATTGCCATTGCTGGCTTTAGATTTGTGGTTACCAAAGGTTCAAGGGTTGCTTCTTTACTATCTAACAATCTAATTTAACTTTCTTTTTAAGTTACTGTAAACACCCTCTGATGTTTCTTTATTTCTCTCCCTTCATATTCTTCCTCCTCCATTCTTTATGTACTAGGTGTTTTATTTTTTGCCTTTTGTTAGTATTTGGATGGTCTGCTTTCTTTGCTATGATTTTATTTTCTCTGGTGACCTCTTTTTAGCCTTAGGGGTGCTTCCCTCTAGAGCAGTCTGTCTAAGATATCCTGTAGTGGTGGTTTATGAGAGGCAAACTCTCTCAACTTTCATTTGTCTGGAAATTGTTTAATCCCTCCATCATATTTAAATGATAATCATGCTGGATACAATGTTCTTGGTTCGAGTCCCTTCTGTTTCATAACGTTAAATATATCATGCCATTCTCTTCTGGCCTGTAAAGTTTCTGTTATGAAGTCTGATGATAGTCTGATGGGTTTTCCTTTGTAGGTGATCTTTTTTCTCTCTCTAGCTGCGTTTAATACTCTGTCTTTACCTTTGAAATTTGCCATCTTAATTATTATGTGTCTTGGTGTTGTCTTCCTTGGATCCCTTGTGTTGGGAGATCTTTGGGCTTCCGTGGACTGCAAGACTGTTTCCTTCCCCAGCGAGGGAAAGTTTTCAGCAATTAATTCTTCAAAGACACTTACTATCCCTTTTTCTCTCACTTCTTCCTCTGGTACTCCCATAATGCGAATATTGTTCCGTTTGAATTGGTCACATTGTTCTCTTAATATTCTTTCATTCCTAGAGATTCTTTTATCTCTCTCTGCCTCAGCTTCTCTATATTCCTGTTCTTTGATTTCTATTTCATTAACAGTCTCTTGCATCTCATCCAGTCTGCTGTTAAGCCCGTTGATCGCTTGTCTGATTTCTGCATTGTCTTTCCTCAGTTCCCTTACCTCCTCCCTCAGCTCTTGCACATTTCTCTGTAGGTCCATCAGCATGGTTATGACTTTTAATCTGAATTCTTTTTCAGGAAGACTGTGCATTTCCATCCCTTCAGGCTCCCTCTCTGGGGTTGTCTGGTTGATTTTAGTCTGGACCATATTCCTCTGTCTTTTCATTGCTATAGAAGTGGTTGCTGGTAGTTGCCACGTACGGCAGCTGGGCTCTTTAAGACCGCCTCTTGGGGTGCCGAGTCCTCTCGGGTGTAGCTGCACACTGTGCGCTTTCCTGTGTATTCTGGTCTCTCTTTTAGGAATAGTTGTATTTGCTGTATTTTTGTAGATAATAAAGTGTTGGGAGGACATTTCTGCCGCCCTGCTCACACCGCCATCTTCCCGGAAGTTCCTCCTCTCTGTTGGTTGGCAAATTCAGGAGGTGCCTCCTGTCAAATGTGAAATGGGCACTTGAACAGGAAGGGCACGGAAAGATGCTCCTTTTTCTTTGAACATTTCAGTTTATTGCACCATAGCTTTTATGGTGATGAATTCTGTAGGCTTCTGTTTGTCCGAAAAAGTCTTTTTTTTCTCCATTTTTGAAGGATAGATTCACTGGGTAAAGAATTTTTATATTGCATTTTTTTTCTTTTTGCATTAAAGTTCCGTTTTCTCTGAGCTTGTGTGATTTCAGAAAAAAAGTCTTCACTAGTCTTACCTTTGCCTCCTCTGTAAGCAATGTATCTTATTTCTCTGGCTACTCTTAAAAGAGTTTCTCTTTTTCACTCGTTTTCAGCAATTCTTTAGTATTCTATGTATTCATGTCATTTTCTTTGTGTTTATCACTTTTAATATTTGATGTTCTTCTCACATTTGGAATATCGTGTCAGTCATTTCTTACAATATTGTGCCTGTCTCTATTTTGAGGATTTCATATTAGACCACTTGATACTGGCTCATATTAACCAAAACTATGTTCATTTTTTTATTTCCCTCTGCTTCATGTGGATGGATTCTATTATATGTCTTAAAGTTCACTGATCATTTCTTCTGCAGTGTCTACTCTGCCATTAAGCCATATATTGGAATTTTCAGTTTAGATATATTTTCATCTCTATTTCTTTTGGTTCTTTTGATACCTTCCATTTCTCTTCTTATCCCATTTATTTTTTCTTTTATGTGGACCTAATATTAAACTGTGAATCTTCTCAAGTCTCTACTGAATACTGGCTATTATTGTATATTGCCTATTCCAAATGTATAATTGGTCATTTCTCTGAAAAGTATTAGCTTTTTTAGGGATAAATGAAGAATCTGTAGCTGAATGTTAGAGTGCTTGCTCCTGCTTAGTCATTGTAAGTTTTTTAAAAAAGTGAGATGTATTAGTTTTCTTCAGAATTATCACAAACAGCAACTTAAAACATGTATTTTTCTTATTTCTTATTTTATAGTTTCTGCAGGTCAGGTTTCTGGGTATGGTTTGACTTGGTCTTTTGCTCAGGGTCTCACAAGGGTGCAATGAAAATGGAAGCCAGGCTGTATTGTATCTGTAGGCTCAACTGGGGTAGAATATACTTCTAAGCCCAGGGCCCATTCATGTTGGAATTCATTTTTTGCAGCTGTATGACTGAAGGCCCTAGCTTTTGGCTGGCTCTTTGCTAGAAACTATTTTCATGTTCTAGAGAGTGTCAAGTTCTTTGCCATGAGAACTTCTCCATCATGGCCACTCACTTAACCAAACCAGCAAGAGTAATCTCTCATTCTGATAAGATGATGTCCAATATAACATAACATAATCATGAGAGTTACCTCATTGCATTTGCCACATAGCATAGTTTTATCAAGGGAGTAACATCCAGTAAGCTTTGCCATATTCTATTAATGAGGAACAGCACAGATGTCACACTAAAGGGGAGGGGATTACACTGAGGTATAAACACCAGAAGTGGGAAATCACTGGGGTTCTGTCCACTAAATTAGAGCTGGAATTTTCTTAAGGCAAAATTGATCATGAGTTCATACTAGTTCTTGTTATTCAAATTAGGAGTAACAAGATTTTTATGTTACTCACATATCTTAACATTTGTACCTCCTCTCTCCTATATCCCAAATCCCAGTTCCCAAGAACAGAATTTTCAGTTGTCTTTTTATCAAAATCTACATACAATAATCTGAGAATAATAATGCCATCAGTATGATGTTTGAAATAGCTTAAGAGTTTCTTTCTGCATTGCTTTATTCTTAGGACATATTTGTCAAATCATTTTTTATTTTGTTTATATATGTCTTTTTTATTGAGATAAAATTGGCATATATTGGTTTCAGGTATACCATATAATGATTCAATATAGGTATAAAAAGCTAAAAAATCACCAGAATATGTCTAGTTAACATCCATCACTACGTATAGTTACTTGTGATGAGAACGTTTGAGACCTACTGTCTAGCAATGTTCAAAAATAGAATACAATATTTTAAACATAATCACAAATCATTTTCTTCTAAATATGTTGTAATTCCTACAAATAGTATAAAATAAAGGCTTTTTGTTTCATTTTAATTTTTAGGGTATATTTTTAAGAGTGTATTTTGTTTTATAAATATAAAAAATTTGCATGACTCCAGTGTTTCATCTATAAACATGGTACATTGAAAGAAGCAGTCTAGATTCTATCTCTTGCACCTCTACTATTAGCTGTCACCCTCAGTTTCTTCCAACCTTCTAGCTCTAGTTAACCACTAACATACTTTCTGTCTCTATAGATTTGTCTATTCTGCACATTTTATATAAATGGAATCATATAATATGCAGCCTTTTGCATCTGGTTTGTTTCATTTACCATAATGTTTTCAAATGCATCCGTGTTGTAACATAGGTTAGCACTTTGTTCACTTTTATGGCTGAGTAATATTCACTGTGTGGTATTACATATTTTATTTTTCCATTTCACAGTTGGTGGACATTTGGGTTGTCTCAGTTCTTTCACTATTGGAATACTGCTATGAACATTTGTGTATAATTGTTTTTGCATAGACATATGTTTTTCTCTTGGATATATACACTCAGGGTGGAATTTCTGGGTCATATGGTAACCCTAAGTTTAACTTTTTGAGGACCTGACAGGCTTTCTTCCAAAGTGATTACAGCATTTTATATTCCCACCAGTATATGAGTGTTCCAATTTTTCCACATCCTTTCCAACACTGTCATTACCTGTATTTTTTATTATAGATCAAAATCTATAATCAAACCATCCTAGAGGTTGTGTAGTGACATCCCATTGTGGTATTGGTTTGCATTTCCTTGATGGCTAAGGTTGGTGAGCATTTTTTGTGTGTGCTTATTGGCCATTTGTATATCTTCTTTAGAAAAATGTCTATTCAAATTTATTTGCTCCCTCATTAACCCATTTATTTTACACATTTTATATAACCATGTACATAAATACGTCCTCTCCCCTGCATAGATAAACAGTAGTTTGTGATAGTGTACTCTACCTTGCTTTGTTTACTTAATATTTATCATGTTGATTGTTCCATAATCACAAACAGAGACAGTCCTCATTCCTTCTTAAAGCTGTGTACTACTGCATTGTAAGGGCCTGCCATGTTCTATTGCACAGTATGCTCATGCTCTATTGTTAGTCCCTTGTTTTTTTAAGCATTTGGGTTGTTTCAAATTTGTGTGCCATTTCAAATAATGCTGTGTAGAATGAACTTGTATACACATCTTCATATTGTTTAATGTCTCCATAAAAGAGTCCTAAAAGTAGTATTTATAGATCAGAATACAAATAAATAAATACTTTTTTTGATTTTTCTAAATCTCTTTCCATGAGGGATGTGTCATTTTTAAATATCATCAGTAAAGTATAAGAATTCTTGTGTTTCAACAACTTCATCCAAAATTATGTTGTCAAACTTTGGATTTTTCCATTCTGACAGGAGAGAAATGGTCTGTCAGTGTAGTTTTAATTTGCATTTTGTTTTGGTTGAAAGCCATAAGCAATTAATTTTCTATGAAAGGGCTATTTGTATTCCTATCCCATTTTTTTCTTTGGGTCTGAAACACAGAGACCAGATTTTTTTTTTAAACAATATTAAGTTGACCCTTAAACAATTAGGAGATTATGAGTGCCGATCCCGTGCAGAGTGGAAATTCAGCATATAACTTTTGACTCTCCAAAAACTTAACTACTAATAACCTACTTTTGACTGGAAACCTAACAGTCAGTTAACACATATTTTATGTAGTATATATATATTGTATACTGTATTCTTACAATAAAGAAAGCTAGAGAAAATAAAATGTTAAGAAAACCATAAGAAAGAAAAAGTACGTACCTTACTTTATGTACCATACAGTATTTACTGAAAAGAAATCCATATGTAGGTGGACCTACACAGCTCAAACCTGTGCTGTTCAAATCATCCATCCATACACACAAAGCCATTTGGCTCACTGTTATGTGTGTATGCCCTTTCAGATATGGCTTTTCTATGTCAGTTACTATTCTAAGGGGACAGCTTCATGAGAAAATTATTTACATCTTTGCCATGACAAATGGCAGCATCGGTGCCTATATGAGATAGTGTTTGGTCCTCTTTTAGGTTCCTGGAATGAATTAGGGACATTTATTGGTTAAAATCAATTTGCCTCTTTGAGTCCACTTTAAATCCTTTTAATATCATATTCCCTTTATCCAGTTTATCGTCCTGGGTCTTTCTTGGATGAAATTTTCTTTTAAACATAGCAAAGGACAGATTAGTATCTTTTGGCAAGTACATCTTTCTGGAAAATTGCTAGGCTACTCCAAACATATGGAAATTCCTAAAAGCCCAATCTAGAGTTTGGCACTACCAGTATCACAAGACTATTGGTTGGCCATTCTTTCTCTTACTTGAATTGGTCTAGATAACATTCTGAAGAGTATAAAACAACCACAAATTTTACTAATGCCCAATGCAAGTCCTTTCTGAAATTTAATAAGATAATGAGGATTATCTTTTTTAACAATCCTTTAATAATAATCATAAAGGAATTTTAAAGTATGGTTACAGTTTGAGTAGTTTGAATTTGCTACTGTAGGATAATTTCTCTTAGCTTTGTTTTTTCATGAGATCAAGTAAATGGATGTTCCTTCATGTGATATTGGGGGCTTTTCCAAAGGGCTAATCTCAGGAGAATTATATTAGTAAGGCAAAGGTCAACTAAAAACTCAAATCTCAGTGGTTTAATATGTTTATTTTTTGATTCCACAAGTTCCAATGCATATTAGATGGCCCCTTCTTTATTTTGTAATTACATATGGAACACATGTCCTCAAGAGCAGCTTGGTAAGGGAAGATAAAGATAGAGGAGGCACACCGGCTCTTAAATCCTTTGGCCCTAAAGTGAAACTCATCATTTCAGCTCACAGCCAGTTGGCTAGAAGTAGCCACATGACCTCAATTGAGGCACAGAGAAGAATGGGAAATATAGAGGAGTACATGGATATTAGCTGTGTCCATAGGGGTAAATCAAAAGAAAAAGAAAGGCTTTCTTTTTTTTTTTTCAGTAGAGAATAGGAATTTAAGAATTGTCTCATGAAATTTGAGAGTAGGTTTGGAAGACCTAGAGAAGAGAAGGAGAAGGCAGTGTCTGGAGAAAGAGAGAGAAACCTACTAACATGGCAGCAGGTTAGTTCACATTGAAGTCACAATACAAATAAATTTTCTGTTATGGTGATGGATGAATGCATTTTTAGTAACATTTATGTCTGGCATTCATTTTGAATTTGTATTTTTGCCTTTTGCTGTAATTACTTTTCATTGCCTACAAATATTCAGTGAAGATACTACAAAGAACAGCCTTGTGTTGTTGGTAGGTGACCATTTAGGAGAAACACATGGAGAAAGAGATTCTTTCAAGAATGTCATAAAATGGGGTGGAGAGAAAAAAATCTCAGAAGTGGAGAAAAGCTATGAAAGATAATTAAAACTAAGCTTTCAGCAGAACACAGAGTGAGAAATTTCCGGAGATCATAAACCAGGCCCTTTCGTATTCTATAACCCTGGCAGAAAAGTGTGGCACTGCGACTTCCACCCCACAGCCAACATGGTGCAGTTCCAACCATTTAAAGTACAGAGTGACCCTCTAAATTTGGAGGATTCAGGAGCTTTGTGGTAAAACTAATAATACTCCATTTATTGACTTGTCAGTATTTAATAGAGACTGTGTTATATTTACATGTTATCACATTTAATCTAACAAAATAGATATTTGCTTCCCTTTTTTATAGATGAGATAACTGGGGCTCTAATAAAGAGTTTAAAGTAACTTGCCCAGATATATGCATGTTTACACACACACACATTATTATATATGTACTAAAGGGAAGAAGCAGAATTCAAATCAGAATAAATGCCTTTGACTTTATTCTTATTTAAAAGTATATGCTGATTTCAGGGGTTTTGCCATCAATTGAATCTGAACTTACTGGAAGTTGGTATTTGTAACAGATATCAAAGGCATTCACTCATTTTGGTTAAAAAATGCTAAGGAATACTGCTCTACTGTCCTGTGGTGATCAGATCATTTCTAGGTTTTTTGAGAACCTGTGTGGAAGTCTGAGACAGTATTTTCTTTGCTAAATAAATTATAACTGCAGCTAAACACATCCTAGGTTCATGATGCATCTGATTAGGTCAAAGTTTATCTAGCTATTGAAGGGGAAGAATTTAATGGCTGAAGTTAGGATAACATAAAATGTGTGTTCCAAGGCTTTAGGAGCCATATTGTCCTAATTCTTCACCTTAAGAATTTGTGCTTGAAAAAAGCTAATCTATGGAGAAATCCTTTTACAAACTGCTCGATTCCTACCAGCTACCAGTGGAATAAACAATCTGTTCCTGCATTAATGGGCTGCTACCTAGAGGAAAAACTTAGGCAAGATAGCAAGCTGTCTTTTAAAATTCTGGAAAGCAAAAATGGCAAAGAGGCTTGATTTTACCAAGTTGGCCTTTGAATTCTAAACTGCTTATTAAGAGTTGTGTGTTTGGAACATATGTGGAGCAATCAATCAGTTTGTTCCGTGTGGAACAATTAGCCAAAACCCAAACCATTAAATTTTTGGTCCTTTGGTTAGGAAACAGAAGTTCATACATTGTATTACTATTTAGTGGACTATGATAAAGGTCTGTCATGCTTGAAGGAGCAGTTTTTTGTTTGTTTTTGTTATTGATTGCCCCCCATTGAATGCCATCTCCTCTTTACGTAAGAATGCTTCTAAAAACATATGAAAGTTTACATATCAAGGCACACTTGCTGCAATCACAGTGACTCCATTCTGTTTTGTAGCTCATCATATGGTGTGGACTAAAACTTGTACTTCTAAACTACTTCATGTGTTTTAATAACTATATATTCTTTTTTTTTTAATGGACTCAATTCAATTCCACAAGGGTATATAGTTATCTTACATTTCCAGTGACGCATGCTAACACATAAGGAAAAGTGATTACCTTACAGAAATCATACAATGTTCTCCTATGTTACATAATCTTCTTGAGGTAAAACTACCTTTTTCTTCTCTGAGCAGAAATAAAAGCTATATGTAAGCAATATTAAGTGTGTTGCTAAACATTAGTAAAAAAAAAAATCAATTGCAAAAAAAATGGTAGGGCTGAGCAATCAATTTATATCTGGTTCAGTGCATGTTACAAATACCAAGAGATTTCAAAGTGTTGAAAATGAATCACAGCGGCATTCACGACTGAGCAGCAGCAGGGAATGATATAAAATAAGTTCCCAGCTTGGGGTTTTCTGTAGGTTTCTCCCTTGGCCACGCAATCAGTCATGTGTATTGTGTTCTTTCCATTTATGCATTCATCACTGTACTGGCAGTTGCACTGGGGAAACTGGACAGAGCAGAGGAGGAAAAGAGTCTGGCTAGACTAGTTAGTGACTTAGGTGGTGGGTCTTTGCCTTTGAACTTGAGGTCCGGGGTTCCACTTGATTTAGAGATACATTTATAGTCACAGAAACTTTATCACGTGTTTGAGAAAATTCAAACGTGTTGATGAAAAACAAAATACAAACATTTACTGTGGGGATTCTGGTATGACAAAGCAAATTTTGATCAATAATGGATTTTTAGTAAAGAGGTACAAACTTCTAATTATAAAATAAAAAATAAGTAAGTCACAGGGATGAAAAGTACAGCATAGACAATATAAGCAATATTGTAATGTTTTTGTATGGTGAAGGTTGGTAACTACACTTAGGGTGAGCACTTCATAATGGATATAATTGTCAAATCACTATGTTTTACACCTGAAACTAATATAATATTGTATGCCAAATTTATGTTAGTAAAAGGATGGATTTTTGAGAACATTTATGTTCAGTATTTAAACAAATGTTAGGATCATCAAAGTATAGACAATGTATCAATTTATTTAGCATCTACTACATGCAAACAAAGCTCTGTGCTTCATGTTTGGAAGGATACAAAATATCTCTGTTCAGGAGTGGAAAGTCTTTAAGACATACATGAAAGTTATTTTGTGGTTCAGTTGAGCACAAGTTTCCCTCACTATCTGAAAATAGAACTTCTAGTTCCTATGACATTTTTTGCAAGCTGAAATGGTGTAAAATGAAGATGGAATTACCTTTAATTTATGTGGAAAATTTGTTTAGCATTCCCAGGCCCCAAAAATAACCTCTTTGGCTTTTCTGGTAACTTTTCTGATACCTTGCTAATAGATGCACAAAAAAAATTGTGTTAAAGTACAGATGCTCACAGACATGGTGCAAAGCTATGACAGCTCAATACTAGATGCTGACACAATTCCACGGGAAGGAGCTTGGTGGTGCCACTCTCACTATTCCCATGCTCACTGCCTCTTTGATGGCGGCTACAAAACAGATGCTGAATGCTATTTTGGCTTTTCACCTTTTTTTGTAAAAGCAAAAAATCCTCTTTGAATTTCTTTGCATAAGTGAAAACAGGTAGGTCTTTCATAAAAGTGAAGTGGTATAATGCAAACTTTCAAAAAGCTGAGGATACCTGTATACGGCAAGGACTGGATGATGGCTCCAGGAAAATCAGTCATAGTTCTTTCAAAGAAGACTGAGGCAAGGCTGGGAATGTTCAAAGGGAAACATGAGAAAAGTGGTTGAAAAATGAGCACAGAGCAAAGGATTAGAGGTAGGCGTGGGCAATGCTTTTTCTCTGGGCAAAGCATGAGCCTGCCTATCTGGAATGTGTGCCTTGCTGCGTAAATATCTTAAAAGTTACAGGGACCAGAGGAAGACAATTGCAGGTAACAGAGAGGATTTTCATATTCTGAAAGAGTGTCATAAAAAATGGTAGTAGTTTTTTTCCAGAAAACTGAAAATATGTGGCCTTCCATCTAAGAGATAGTCAGTGTACCTCACTGTCCAGATGAGTAAACTAAGCATATGAGGCCAAAGACAGTCCACACTTAGGTCTATTATTTACTCCTAAATGAAATGTTTGCTTATGTTTATTTTGCACATGAGAAATTGATCCATCAATTAATTTTGATATATTCTAGCCATTCAGTTTTGCAGTAATTTAATGCTTACTACTGGATGACAGATTGTATTTTATGAAAGTTGTTTTGTATGACTATTTTTCTTTGAAGGGGTATTTGGAGAATCAGTAGCTCCAAGATATAAATCTAAAATCTGCTACTTTCGAATGGGATTATTAACTTCCATTAAGGGGCCAGTCAACTCTTATTACTAATTCTGATTCAAGTAAGGTCTGGAGTCTGCACTATGAATTCTATTCTTATATTTTAAACCTGGTCTCTGTTGGAAGTACATGGATATGATGGTTGTTGATTCAGCCTGAAAGGAACCCACTTAGATTCTGGTTTCTGAGAGAAGAAACTTAACTATCCTCCAAACAAGTCATAAGGTCAAAGTCCCAGAAAGATTTTCTGTCATCTTCTTGGTTTTAGGATTGTCACAACTTGAACAGAAGTAGGGAACAAAGATAACATGCCTGGGTTTCTGAGTTCCTGACTGTCTCAGATAGGTACATCATAATTAGGGACTCCCTCACTTTAGACAGACCTCCTAGGTAAACCTGGTATTAAAGAACTTTGATTCATCTCCTGTTCATCAAGAAAGGAAAGAACAAGTTATTGGCCAGAAAAGGAGTCATAATTGGTTTTATCCCTGCTGCTGACTTGTAGACACGATATTATCTCTTAATTATTATTCAGTTTTGCTAATGAATGAATGTTATACAAGCAAATTTTTTCTACAATTAAAAAACTCAGTTGGTTCCTCTGTGACTAAAAGACCCATTGTATATTTTAAAAATGAACTGACAATTACTATTAACTACATTACTTTCATTATCAGGAAAACAGGAAGAAGGACATGTTATGTTTTAATGTATCTAAAATGATATTAGAATTTCATTGATATGACATGATTGTGATACAGACCAGACATGTTTCTTAAGAGAAAAGTGAGTCGGAAAAGTGCCATCCAAGTTAAGATTTTTGGTACCACAGGGAACTTGAACTTCTGTGTGAAATTAACATTTTGTGCTATATTCATGTATTATCCCTCTTTGTTAATTTCAATTCATATCATTCCCTATTGCAAAAGAGCTTATTCTGATTTTCAGAGAAACTCAAGAGTAATGGGAGAGATAAAGGGGATTGTGACATAATATACTCCACCAATAAAGTTTCTTTAGAATTTGTATAAATGTTCTATACATGAATTGGTACCAAGACAGGTTATTCATTTTCTATAAATTTTTGTCTGTGGCTTAAGATTAGATACTTAACAAGACATAAAAGGGACATATGTAATCTTTAAAGTTTTAAGTATTTTGATTTACTTAAGATCTTATTAATCTTGAGGAAGATTCCTAGGCACATATATACAAAGGTTAGAAGCGAAATATGTTAAAGAAATCAGCTATTTGAGTAATATTTTGGTTGGGTGAAATTTTTGTTTCTAGTGTCATGGTTTAAGGGAAATTTATGCATGTAAAGTGGAGAACTGAGCAATTTTATAGGCAGTTTGGATCAAATTAATACTTTTTTTCTTAGATAAAGGTTTTTATGCTCAACCTCATTTTAAAGCACAGGTTCCCAGACAACATCTCTGGGACACCCTTTTCATGAGATATTCATGACAATCCTGTAGATAGAAAAAAAAAAATAATCCCATGTTTATATAACTTTCAGACCGCAGCTAAAATAGTTAAATAGCTTTATTTCCTTTAAAACTTCTCAGGTATTTTAATATATGCAAGTACTTTGGGACTCTGAACAGGAGACAATATATATTAGAAGTAATAGTGGGTTTTGATAGCATTTGAAAGGTTTACGGCCAGGAGACCCAAGAGTATCCTAACTTGCTCTGTACTAATCACATTTTTTCTCTGTGAGGTCCCCAAAGGAAGCCATATACAAGACTAGGCAATAACAATTATAAATAGGAACTCATATCATCTTAATATTAATATGTGAGTGCCCGATTCTCCAATGGAGTCTCTTAAGATATATATGAATAAATGATTCTTGTTCTTTTATTCAAACTTACCAATGTGGTTCTATTCATTCTAAAACCACAGTATGCCCAGCTGAGCCAGACTGAAATCATCTTACCATCCACTTAAGTGAAAATAGGAAGTAGATGAGAGAATATGGTTTACCTGCTCTGAGTAAATACTAACATATATCCTAACACATTCTATGAAGATAATATATAAAAGAAAGGAAATGAGAAAAGCAGAAGAGCTGGGTTACAGGTCTGAGACAACCTACTCACCAAATTGCATGGCAGGAAATGATAGAAGAAGACACATAGAGAAAGAAAAGCAAGAGCGCTAGGTCCAAAGAAGAGATCCAGGTTGGTGAACCTGCTCAGAAGCACCCTAATGGGTGTTAAAGAGGACAGTGCCACAGGCACCTGCTTGAAAGCATAATTCAGGAAAACGCTTTTCCTGTGTCAGTTACTTTGATGCTGTGGAAGACAACGTGTGGAGCTGGACATATGGAATGTGTCTAAATCCAAAAGAGCATCTAATCGCTTCTACTACCATGAAGCCAACGGAAGTTAGCTTGAGTAGGAGAGGATGCATGTGTTGCATGGTTTGAGCCAATGACCTTGTATATTACCTTCAGACTAGGAGTCTGCTTTATGAGGACAGTTGCTTACAATGTTACAGCCTGCAACTGCTTTTGTGATGATTGCTTTGAGTGTTTTTACTAGGGTGAAGAAAAATCAGCCTCTTAAAACCCTCCTCACTTCCTTTGTTATTTATTTATTGTTTTTATTATTCACAGTAAAGAATATATTAGTACAGTGTTCCAGTTAATTCTTAACTTTCTTAAAGAATTGAAAAATAGCTACAATGGACACACCAAGTTGTTTTTTATGCAACAAAAACAAGTTCACCTTGTGGGTATTTTGTTTGCATGGTTTTCCATTTCCTTGCAATTCTGTATAAACTTCCATCAGCATATTCCTTGAAATGAGCTTGAAGTATTTGTTCTATATTTTATATTGAACTTGGGCTCCTGTCTTTTGCAGGCAAATGACTTGTTAACATATTGTTTTCGAAGCACAATTTGCATTTCTGTGAACCAGGGATTAGGCATTGCGTGTAGATTAGGAATAATTTATATCTAATTAATAATTGATGTTTTTACTCTATTCTGACTGAGATTTTGTTCTGCATAATATAAGAAGAGCAGAGTACTCCCTAATGATGACAAGAGAAAGCATTTTTCAAGTGCAAATAACACTAAAACACTGAAATCTGCAGTGGGGTTTTTAACCACTTCACTGCTAAATAATTGAACCTATTGGATACCAGAATTTTTTTTCACTATTCTGCTCTGAAATTGAAAAATGTGTACATATAATACTGCCCTATAATTCCAGAACTTAAAAGCTTGGTGACATTACATATTTAGAGGACACTGATAAGCTGAAAAGGATACCAAGAAGACATGTGGGCAATCAGAAAAGTCACAAAGCTCATATGCTAACACTAATATTTGTCAAGGAGAGGTCCCTCAGGTACTTAAAGCAGTTAATCTATATATAATTTTTTAAACAGGCTTTTTAAATTTAAAATGAATTATAGATTTATTGTAATAATTCCAGTTATATAAGTATTTACAGTAAAAGTACTCTGCTGCCTCCATTACTCCCATTTAACTTCTCAGTAGTGAGAAGTATTAATGACTCCCAGTCTCTTTAAAATTCAACAAGCCTGTTTTATTTTTTAGATTAAAACATCCAATTAGAAGAGCTAAGAAAGGTACTTGGAAGGAGCTACAAGCCCTAACAGACTGTCTTTAAGAATAGAAAACAAAGATAAAAAGCAGAAAACAACCAACAACATATTGACAGGGTTACAAGTACTCCAAAATCATGAGCATCCCCAACACTTTATACTAAATTTCAAGCAGTACCTTTAAATGAAGCTTTTCAAAACAATGCTCAAATGAGAAAAAAGTCATCTTGGCAGTGTTTTCCAAAATGTGGGAACTAGAGCTAGTTATATGCGATATGTCTAGCACAAAGAATACCCCTAAAAACTCTTATTACTGTTATAATAGATTAATCTAGCCTCAGTTTTTTCTTCTTTGGTTTTAATACATTCCCCCACCCATCATATCAGAAGCTTATTATATTCATGGCAATACCAAAATATTCTCATTCTAAAACGTTAAATTGCAATATACAGAAATATATCAATATTTACTGCTACTTCCCGTACATTCGCCTCTCGGTCTTCTACTCCCTGTGCTTTGTTCTTAGATTTCATAAAAACACCCAGTTCTTCATGCTTTCATCATCTTGCAGTCCACCACCTCTCTGGCAGTTTCCCATATCCACCACTTAGGTTGGACTCCCTGTGTAGCACTTTAGTCACTCTCTTCCTACTAACCAAGAGGACTTTAACATTCCTCCCAGCTTGACTGAAATTGGCCTTTGAGTCTAGGTCCCAGACCTTTCTTTTCCTAGAACATTTACATAAGAAAGTAATTGTAAGCTAGTAATTGTAAATTTTTCGGTGCCCTTTTAAGATGTAAATCTTCTTTAATGCCTCTTGCCTGTTTTACCCCAGGAATGTCTTTCTCTAAGGGCTTGGGGAGCCATCCCTTTGATATGGAATTCTCAAGGAAGATAGCACTACCAGCACCCAGTCTGTGGGTGGGTAAATCCTAATTCCATTGGGTACCCCGCTGCAAGGTGTAAATCTGTCTCCTGTCATGAAAACATGAAGTATACCTTTTCTTACGTACAGCCAATTAGCAAACACAGATGGCCTAAGATCCCCTTTGCCTCAGAGTTCTTAGTGAGTACTGGCCTCTCTCCCTTACTGCAGTAGCCTGGAATAAAGTCTCCCTTGCCTCTTTAACTTGGTGGAGTCAATTTTTGCTTTGACATCATCAATATGTTGATTCACTTCTGCTTTTCCAATTCCAACCCTCATATCACCTTGTGTACTAATATGTTAAGGTTGCTTTGCTTGACTATACAGAATCGGAAAGTCTATTTCGCATTTGTATGGGAGTTTCCACCAAATCCCACCACTCTCCTCAATCCATATAGTTGTCACTTGTACTGGTACTAGATACTGCTACTTATAAGAAAATTTTTTTATCAATTTGATAGCTTAAATAGTATTTTATCTCAGTTTCATTTGTTTTTTCCTTACATTGCCATTGTGATCTCATAACAAAAATATGTGATATTCTTCTGTTAAGACAAATAATTCTCATTGCCTTTAGGGTTAATTCTAACTTACAAGAGGTGTTCTGTCATTCAACCTTACCTATATTACAATCTTTAACTTTCACTGTGTCCTACAGTATAATCTGTGCTCCAGACATACCAAACTAATTAACCTATTAATGTTTCAGAGTGTTTCTATGCCCTTGACTTTACTAACACAATTCCATTCCCTTATTCATACACTCATTTATTCACTCATTCTTTCGAAGGTTCTTTGAAATCTTTATTAAAGCACGCATTAAAGGCTTGTCAGTAAAATTTTCCTTCTTGTATCTATTTGTGCCTCATGAAACTGTCTCCTTTTCAAGATTGAACTTAGTGTCTATTCCATAAAGCATTTTTAACCCTTTCTGTCATGTAGAATTAGCCTTTCTTTCCTTTTTTCCCAACTTTACTCTGTTATATTCTTCTGTTGCAGAACATATAACATTCTTGGCACTTGTTTATATATTTAAGGACTAAAGGAACAGAAACCATTTTGATTCCAGCAAACAATGTTTTAGTGGACAGAGGAAGGAGATTGTCCATTTTGACTGAATTTGAGTTACTTCTGTCCCTTTTTAATTTAAGCCTATTAGTTTGAATGTCTCTACTTATTGGCTTAGTGCTGCATACACAACATCTCTTGATATGTAATGCCCTCTTCATACGTCTGGGTTTGATCCTTCGTTAGTGACTTTATTGAGTGGTCTCTTTCTTATACAAAGACATGATAGATGTACTTCATAAGGTAGTCTCTTGCTAAAAAAGTCCTTGAACGTGTTTAATCTTTGAAACAATTATACTTTACAAAAGTAATTACAAAAACATCTTGCCTAATAAGAACCCACAGTGCGTAAATCATTCTGGATAAATGAGTTTTCCCAATTGTTTAACACTATAAATAACCAAACTTTAAAATGTTCTAGTAAAGAAAAATATTGTAGATACCTATTATATATGCCATTGATTTTAATTAGAATGTATGGGGTAGAATTTAATCTCTCTTATTTTTTCTTTCTTTTTTTTTGACCATATAAGGTCTTCATTTTGAACAGCCTGTGATATAAAGTTCTGGTGTTTTAGGAGCAACTTAATGTTTAGAACTGTGAAGGCTCTGGATGCTGTGTTTGTATCCTGCTTTTCAGAGACCTTCATTTATGCAATAAACTGCTTTTTGGAATCTTGAAAAACATGCATTAATTTGTAAAAGTTTCATGTAAAACAATAGCAAGGGCACGCTAGGCCAGGGGAGCTTGTTTTTAAAAGACATAATCAACACTTTTGCCAGTGTGATAGTGATATTGCTACTCAAAAGCAAAAAACAAAAACAAATAACAAAAAAAAACTTATGATTATTACTTGGGATCAGAAATGATTTAGTTTTCTGAACAGTTGAACCCTAGGTTCAAATTTAATTTTCATGGGTTCTAATAGCTGTTAACAACAAAAACAATTCCTTACTATATAGTAATGTTTCATGAGAACTAATTAAGATTAGAAATCCCTTTTAGGGCATTGGGAATTGTTGCCCAATCATTGCGAAACAATATATATTTAGATTAGGTATTATTATGCATGCCATTTTTGCTGATCAGAAAACATTTTAAAGAGGTCCTTGTACTTAACCTCTACTAAGCTTATTAATAACATGAAATTGAAGACTCAACCTCAATTTATTTCATATGGCTCTTGTCAAACTTGACAATATTCTTAATTTGATATTTTAAAAATATTTATAATTCTGTCTCATTAAAACTGCATTGGCTTGGGAAGCTGGAAATTTTACACTATCACAGTCTCTTATTGACTGCCACATATTCAACATATCTGGGTTGGTGAGGAAAATGGTACAGTGGGTGGCATGGTCAATTTTGTCAGTTTATCAAAATCTAAACTGAATATAAAAAGGAACTGCTTTTTATATTCCTGAATCTTCACAAATGAATTGTCTATAATGCTAAGAGGGACATCCAACCAACCAACCAGTGTTTCCTTAGGAGTGTAGTTATAGAATGAGATGGTTTCTTGAGAGGATGTGTCAGGGTAAGGGGAGTGTCATATGGGTAGTGGGGGGTTAGGGACATTCTGTAGAGGCTCTTGTATTGTCTATACATATTACAACACCTTCTAACACTGGAGAAGTGTACTTGAAGGGAGACATCCTGCTACATGAAGTATTTTAACTGACAGAAGTCCCTAGGGACAAATGAACTTTTGACATGCTATTATTGCAGCGAAGTAATATTTGAAATTAAAAATCAAGTGTGAATTAGTTCAGGGCAAGGATCAAAATGGCAGGTAAAACCACTTGTCTCCATTCCCCTCTCAGCCTAAGCACTAGAAATGTCACATGATATTGACATAATTATAGACATAGAAATACAAATATATAAACATAAGCATAAAGATGTAAATATAAATTTCAGAGTTGGAAAACTAGTACACAATGGAGAGACCCTAAAGAAACTCCATGCTCATTTGTTACACTCTGTTCTCGCCCATACCCTGTCCTGCCTCCAGATCTAAGCAATCACTATCTATGTGTCTTTTGGTTTACCTAGTCCGGACAGTTCATATGAACTCTGAATTATTTTTTCAAGTCTTCTGTAGGTTTAAAATTATCTCAAAATAGAAAGGCAATGTTCATTCTTCTGTCATCTTTTTCGATATGTATTCTTATGACTAAATCGTTCCTCAGTATAACATAGAGCATTAGATATGTTACATAACTGATGTGAAACTAGAAGATGCAGAGATATATACCGATGTCTGTTTTGCTACTGGATATAAAAAACCTAAACTTTCTGGCTTAGGAGCCAGCATTTTAAGCACTATACTGCATTGCCATATAGTGTACAAACCTTGTCTTACTCATCTCTACATCTCCTGTGTGCAGTAGAGTTCTGACATACTTCAGGTAGTTAATAAATACTTGTTGAATAAATAGCATATATGCATACATAAATAAATGAATGCAAATTAGTCATTTCACATTATATAAGCATCATCTATTGGTCTAATTGAGTGGGCTTTCAAATTCAGTTCATTTTATAGTCTTTTAAAAATCATTCCAACATCTTTTATATTATTTGTAATTAGAACATTTTTAACCTTAATCTTGGTTCTGCCCTTTACTTTCTTAATCAGATGATCTAATCATATAGATTAGTCTCAGTTATATCACCTAAAAATGACAAAGATGCAGTATTCCCAGGCCACCTCACATCACTGTTGTGCAGACCTGATTTTTAAAGTGCAGATGTACTTTTTAAAGAATCATAAAAGGAATTATTATATGAAGAGCTGTAAATTCGAAGATGTGTTTTCATATGATGGCATGAAATGTTTTTAAATATTGTTAATGCATTCCTCTATGAATCTGCTTAAAGTACCTAAGGTAGCAGTAATAAATAGCTGAGTTTTCCTGACTAATGTAAAACCATTCTTGGATTTATCTGGCTGGCCCAGATGGGTCCTAAAAGAAGATTCTTTCCATAGAAGAGTTTTCATTTACACATGTGAGTTCCCATTGATGTCAAGGCACATATTAACCAAGAAAAGGAGTTTTTGAACTGTCTAACTGCTTAGATGTCTGACAGAGAGATTGGCAGGGAAGTATAAAATAAAATATAAAAATAGGTCTCATGTGTCTTAGTGGACATATGTAAAAAAAATTCTCCAGGAAAAATGGACTCTGCGATGAATTTGATTTAAAGGTACAAAAGAGTAAGAGAACAACAACAAAGGCAGATAACTGGTATCTAAAATATACATGAGGAACAGAATAGGAAGTTCTTGCATACTTTTAATCATATAACAAAGCATGGTAGCCAGTTTCTGGGTCATTAAGAGTTCCCAGAAAGGAAGTACAAGGCAGGCATCAAAGAAGAGGACCTAAGACACTGAACAATGCTCCATGTTAAAATGGCATAGCAGTAAAAAGACTTTTAATTACTAAGGGATTAAGATAGTGTATCCTGAATAAGAATGGATGAGGCAACAAGAGGGAAGAAAGTGTTATTTTTAGCATTGTTAAGGTTATTATATAACATTATGAAACTATGTACTCAAGCTTGAAAACCTCTTGGGTATTTCAAACCTGTAGTTTTCCTCATTGAAAAAGTCTGTGTTGGTTATAACTCATGCATTTACAAACACACATTGCATTGCCTGAAAAGGGCCTTATATGTATTTATTTAATTGAATATTTCAGGTAATTCTGAACTCCTCTGAAGATGAAACTTTTAGACTATGAAGCATCATAAGATGCATCTATATAGAAGTAGCTTGGAGGAGGCAACCTTCTTGTTGGAGTTATTTGTTTCTAGGGAGAAGTTTAGGGACTTTGTCTTAACATCATATTTGCATAGTAATAAGAATATTTTTAATTAGATTGAATGTTTATTTTGAGTGACTTTGGGTACCTGATTTAGACTTAGAGGCCACAGTCCCTCACCACTCCAAGACAATCATGTTTGTAACACGAAAAGTTGGGAAGAAACAGTAACAGAAAATAGTAGGATGACTGTATAAGACAGTGTAGGAGGGAATGATGGATAATTGAATATGAGCTTTCTGTGCTAAAAGGGAATTTAAAGAAAAGAGATACCTATGTGGGTTAGGGCAATCTAGGGGGCCTCATAAAGGAGGTAAGAAGGGCTTCAATTAGGGATTTGATTGGAAGAAGATAAAAGTGGGAAGGCTTCTTAAGTGTCAGCATTTGGAGAAATAATATTTAGAGAGCAGAAATCCCTGCCACCCCATCCCAGACTGCCAAGTAATAGTAAGTGTTTCACTTATCCAGATATGGGGCTCTGCTCAAGTCTTTGAATTCCAGACATATGCACTGAGGGTACTTGAATATTGCTGTAATTCTGTGCAGGATGCAAGACCTGTGGGTCTCTTTTTATGTTTAGAAACGTATGTATGTGTGTTTGAATGTATTATCTATCATGTATAATTTAGTGCAGAAATGATAGCTTTTATCTCATTTATCAGATTCAGTCTAATAGATTATTAGTGACTTACTGAAGTATTCTCAGGTACATGGCCTAGTTTAGCAAAAGATGCCTTGATGTTATTGATTTCTTCCCTTAGGACAGATGGAGACAGTGGGCAATAATACTATATATCCCACTGTGATACAATGAGCATGGAAGTTTAAAGTGGGGTATTTAGTTGCAAACTCTAACTCCATCAGTTTTACCTGTGTGACCCTTGGTAGGATATTCAACCATTTTTTGACCAAAGATTTTTCATCAGTGAGATAAAATTACTAGTTACATTCTAGAATTTTTGTAACAATTAAACAAGATCACAAGTACTCTGCCTCAAGTAGGACAGCAGCATTCATAACATAATATCTTTCTAATTTTTCTCAGATTTGTTACAGAAGCTGTTAAAGAAAACATGAAACTATTTCAAGATGTGACATTTACAAACAGTATAAATAGTGTAAATTCTAATCTTTCCATATAAGCATCATGTGAAATACTGACCGTTATCTCTCACAAAATGTCCTTTTGCATTTATCAAAGATTTTTCACTAGGCAGGTGTATCATTCATCTGACCAAGTATGATTTTTTTATGACATATATAGAAGATATATGGGTCAATTTCAGGATGTCAATTTACCATATGCCTGTGCAGTATTGCCAAAATGCCACAGCATGTTTTTACTGAACATATTCAGTATTTCCTGTTTTTTCTTCACCTCACTAAAGTTCTAAGATTCGTCAAATATGATTAATTACATCAGTCTCCTGAAAAACTGTTTAGTTTTTATTTAAGATGTCAGCCTTAAGTTGAAACTCTGCTCTTATTGCGATTTAATAACTGAACTTGGGCAGCACACTTAATACTCAGACTTGATTTCCCTGTCTGTAATAAAGTGTCCATATTTGCCTACTATAGTATCAGACTTATAAAAGATTAATAGCCTAAATATCTTTAGAATATCATGAACTACTCCTTTGTCATTGACATCATCCTCTTTAGGAGCCTTACATTTTCATTTTAGCAGCTGGATTTCAGTGTCTATTACTAACAAAGATCCAGTAAATTTAAAATTAAAAAATAAATAAGCAAACATCTAAAACAAAATCCTAAAATGTCTGGAACACTGATATTTATATGGGTGATTAAAACTGAGAAAACTAATTTGTTTTAGTTTCTGGTTTTTATTTTTTCAGGTGAACTGTTAAATCTCTGTTGGCTTTTGTTTCCTTGAAACTTGGAATTGTAACAGTAGTACTGTAAGCTTTGTGGCCTTAGATATGGATTATTTTGAATGTCCCTTAGTTTTATCCATATTCTCTGGAGAAGCTAAGCCACAGCTCAGCAATTATGACTTTAAATAGTTAAAAACCTATGTCAGTGGAAGAACCAGGATATTGTATGGAGAGCCAGAAGAGAGATATGCATTGATTTAACCATAAAAACTTCCAAATTCTGGTGTAAAATGGTAACTAGATCACACCTCCCTAGCTTACATTACCTCTTACATAGAAAAAGAGGGAGAAAGATTCCTCTGGTGGCTGAAGCTGCTGTTCCTGGAAGAAAAACAATAGTTATGTATTTTGGTAGAGAAAAATAGTGCTATCTAGTAGGAATTGCAAAGGAAATTCCTCTTTGGTGAAATGAAAGTATTGTTGTTTACCATTTGCAAAGCAGAGTAAGGTATGAGGGTTTGGGGGAAGTCAGCCATTGCTGAGACACCTAATAATACCAGAACTGTTAGTAGAGCACAAAAACCTTCAAGGATTGAAGCCTGAGCATCTGAAAGTCTTATTGTTACCAGAGGAGGGTCCTTGGTCTTGTTGTGGGAAGAATTCAAGAATGGACACAAAAAGCAGTTAAGCATTAAGAGTTTATTTGGAGCACAAACCTACATTTCATGGTGCTTGCATGATACTCTTGTAATTAGGGGGTTGGAAAGCTAACACAGGCAGAATTCCTGGAGAGACTAAGAGTCCAGCTGCTTGTGGAAAGCAGGGATCCATACCCAGCTGCTCTGGGACAAAAGAAAGGCAGGCAGTCTGAGAGACTTCCTAACAAAGAAGCCCTTAGCAAGAGGGCTACTAAAGGGGCAAGGATTGCACAGAGCTTACTGCTCAGGAGAAAGGACAGGCAGACAAAATTGTCCAGGTGCACTCTGCTCAGCAGATTGGGAGCTTTCACAATCTTCAGGTGCTCCAGCTCCCTAGCTGCCTACACAGCTCCAAGAACCCCTTTTGTGACAGGCAGACTAGTGCGCCTTTCTCCTGGCCAGCCCCACCGGACTTGCAAACTGGGAAACCCTACGCTGGTGTTAGGCCAGCCAGAGGGAAGATCTGTCTACAGCAACCAAAAATGCAAAGCACAGAGGCTTATACCTGTGTGCTCAGCCCACTGGTTCAGGCAGTGGAGATAGGCATAGCAGCCAGGAACCAGGAAACAACTCTTTCCTCCCCCGAGGTACCAATACCACTCCCCTACAATCCCTGATACTGCTTCAGGGGCTGAGCAGCTCCAGAAAGTAGACATTCTTGACACTAGAGGGCGCCATACACAAATATGAAATGCCAAAGGAACCTAGTCCAGAGTAAAATTATGAATACAACTTCTGAGAAAGATTTAAATGATATGGACCTCATGACTCCCCCTAAAAGGGAGTTCAAAATAAAAATCATTAACATGCTTATGGAGGTACGGAAAGATATTCAAGAACTCAGGAATGAATTACGGTCGGAGATCCATCATTGAAGAGCACAATGGATGGTATTAAAAGCAGATTGGATACGGTGGAGGAGACAATAAATGAAATAGAAACTAGAGAAGAGGAATACAAAGAAGCTGAGGCACAGAGAGAAAAAAGGATCTCTAAGAATGAAAGAATATTGAGAGACCTGTGTGACCAATCCAAACGTAACAATATTCGCATTATAGGGGTGCCAGAAGAAGAAGAGAGAGAAAAATGGATAGAAAGTGTCTTTGAGGAGGTAATTGCTGAAAACTTCCCAGTCTGGGGAAGGAGATAGTTTCTCAAGCCATGGAGGTGCACAGATCTCCCAACACAAGGGACTCAAGGAAGACAACACCAAGACATACAGTAATTCAAATCACAAAGATCGAGGATAAGGACAGACTATTAAAAGCAGCCAGAGAGAGAAGTAAGATCACATACAAAGGAAAAGTCATCAGGCTATCATCAGACTTCTCAGCAGAAACCTTACAAGCCAGAAGGGAGTGGCATGATGTATTTAATGCAATGATGCTGAAGGGCCTTGAACCAAGATTACTTTATCTGGCAAGATTATCATTTAAATTTTAAGGAGGGATTAAACAATTCCCAGATAAGCAAAAGCTGAGAGAATTTACCTCCCACAAACCATCTTTACAGTGTATTTTGGAGGGACTGCTATAGATGGAAGTGTTCCTACGGTTTAATAGCTGTCACCAGAGGTAATAAAACCACAGTAAAGAAAATAGAACAGCTAATTACTAAGCAAATGCAAAATTAAATTAACTATCCCCAAATTCAATCAAGGGATAGACAAAGAGTACAGAATATGATACCTAATATAGAAAGAATGGAGGAGGAAGTAAAAGGAGGAGGGGAAAACAAACAAACAAACAAAAAAAGAACCTTTAGATTGTGTTTGTAATAGCATATTAAGTGAGTTGTTAGACTCTTAGATAGTAGGGAAGTTAACCTTGAACCTTTGGTAACCACGAATCTGAAGCCTGAAATGCCAATAAGTACACACCAATCCATAATTACACTAAATGTAAATGGACTGAATGCACCAAAAGACATAGAGTCACTAAATGGATAAAAAAACAAGACCCATCTATATGCTGCCTTCAAGAGACTCACTTTAAACCCAAAGACATACACAGACTTAAAGTGAAGGGATGGAGAAAGACATTTCATGCAACTAGTAGGGAGAAAGAAGCAGGAGTTGCCATACTTATATCAGACAAAATAGACTTCAAAACAAAGTCGCAAGAGACAAAGAAGGACATTACATGATGATAAAAGGGTCAATCCAACAAGAAGATATAACCATTATAAATATCTATGCACCCAACACAGGAGCGCCAGCATATGTGAAACAAATACTCACAGAATTAAAGGAGGAAATAGACAGCAATGCATTCATTCTAGGAGACTTCAACACACCACTCACTCTGAAGGACAGATCAACGAGACAGAAAATAAGGAAGGAGACAGAGGCACTGAACAACACATTAGAACAGATGGACCTAACAGACATCTACAGAACTCTACATCCAAAAGCAGCAAAATACACATTATTCTCAAATGCACATGGAACATTTTCAAGAATAGATCATATACTAGGACACAAAAAGAGCCTCGGTAAATTCAAAAGGATTGAAAATGTACCAACCAGCTTCTGAGACCACAAAGGAATGAAACTAGAAATAAATTACCAAAGAAAATGAAAAATCCCACGAACACATGGAGGCTTAATAACATGCTCCTAAATAATCAATGCATCAATGACCAAATAAAAACAAACAAACAAACAAAAAGTTTGTTTGGAAAACAAAGAGGAGAGAGGAAGGCAATAGCTGCTCTCCTGAGGGTGGAGCAAGCAGACCCAGTGGGAGTTGCTCCCAGGGAACAGTAGGGAGCCTTTCTTATAGGAAGGGAGATGAATGTTCACTAAATTGGGTTAGGTTTCAAAGGGAACAGGTGGAGTTTTTTTTGGAGTCAGGCTTGCTTCACCCTCACATGGACAATGAGATTTTTGACTACATTTGGTTCCTATTGGAACTGTCATGGGCAGGGAGGTGTGATTTTTACTATGCTAATGAATGTATACTGTATTTTTGGGTGAAATTTGGGTCAACTTCTCCTCCATGTTGGAACCGGCCAGGTTTGGATGGTCTGTACCTATAGTCTCACTCCCCTCATTCCTCAAGAACAGCTTACACAGAATGTGTAGAATGTAAGCAAGCATGTAGCTGAATGTGAACAGTAGCTGAAGCTACCCTCCCCCTCCCCCTTCCGGCTTATATCTAGCTATCTATCTACTCTCATTATGACTTGTGGATAAACTCAAAGGAAAGCACCTGAAGATCAGCTATTGAGAGAAGAAGGTACAGGGTATTCAGTGAGGAAATTAACAGTTTAACATGCCAACTATTTAATTTACATCTTATTAATTATGCTTCCTAATATAACTTAGTGCCAAAAATTGCTGGCAAGATATAGTGTAGAGGTGGGGTAGGGAGAACTACCCTATTTAACCAAATGATTATCTCTCAGGCATCAGTAAAACCAAATCAAGCAGGATGTTAGTAAAATTATGTATATTTCTCTCTCTCTCTCTCTCTCTCTCTCTCTCTCTCTCTCTCTGTGTGTGTGTGTGTGTGTGTGTGTGTGTGTGTGTGTGTGTATAAATATTTGTGACTTCAAGAGTCACCAAATATGTTATATTCAAATAGGGTTCTTAGGTGTTTTTAGAAGTAATTTTATCTTCTGGGTGCTAGAGTGTTTATATTTAGAAGGTAGGAATCATGATTCACATGTTTCTATGCTCCCTGCAATACCTCACTGCTGGGTATGTTATGGCTGATGGTCAGTAGTACTTAGTAGTTGGTGAATTAGTTCTTCATTCTCAATAAGCCTCCATTTTCCTCCCCATTTTTATTCAGATACTAAATTCCCAGCATCTCCTCAGGACACACTATTTGACTATACCTGGGAACAGAGGGATGTTTGTGAAGAGGAGGAGATCTACAGTTTTGTTTTGCTGTTTTGGCTTTGCAGGAGCTGGAGGGGTTAACAATAACATGGGACACATAATAATTGTATATTTGAATGGATGTATCCACTGGGTCATAAGGTACTGCTTCCTGGATTTAAAGATAAGGAAACTGAAGCTAGAGAGATAGAGGATTTGTGGTAGCTGGTATAAATGCTTCAAATGCTTCAGTGTTTTATTTTAGCACTGTTTTTTCTTTTAGGACTTCCTGTCTTCAAGTCTGGAGCAATTTTAGACTCTTAAGGTCATAATTAGTTAAAATATTAATTGTGGTATAATAAGCACATATGTCATTTAAGGTACTTTAGCTTTGTCAGCACTCCTCTGTCCTCTCTGTGAAATGGGAGAGAGCATCTTAATCTTTTAATCAGTTGGAATCACTAGTTAAAAATGTCCTTATTATTCTGAGAAAAAAGAATAGGGTGCTTTCTACCAAGTGTTATAAGTAGGCTTTGGAGGGGGTGGTCATTCTTCAAACCAGTAGTATATCTTTGTAAATGGACCTCCTACGAAATCAAAGATTGTATGTGTGCCATATGATGAGAGCCTCTTTCAATTTCCTCCTGTGCTGCCAACTATTCAGTCTTAGGCTGTTTACATTTCCTTGGATATAAATGATTTTATCTCCATTGCTGACAATGTTGAATTCAATGTCCTTCTTTCTGATACGGTATTTGCTGAAGAAATCGTATTGATTTACAGAGTCTCTCTTCTGTAATTCCCCTAACATCTCAAGGCCTTTTAGGTTAACCAGTTTCTTTCAAACACCCTTCAAGACAAAAACATATTGGTTTTCAAAATCTCAGCAGGATATGGCAATATAGGAATCAGTGTTGCCCTAGTAATTAATAATTTACGTTTATGTAGCTATCTTTATAAATTCAGTTTCAGTAGCATTTAACTTTTTGTACTTCAATTTTTTTAACCACGAATAGTTCTGCTTTTCTCATGATGTATTTTCTTCAGATGTAGAAGTGAAAGCAATGATTTATTTGTGTGAAGTAAGGAAGAAGCAAGGGAAATTAACTCCCTCTACCCCCTCCCCCTTAGACAATCAATAATTCCTGTTCTCATCCAGGGTTTAATCTTTGCCTGTCTGGATTATTGCAGACTTCTTCTTGATCTTCCTATCTATGACCTCCCTGCTCACTAGAGAGTTCAAAAACTTTGACTGAATTTGTCTTCCTTTCTCTGAAACCATATTACTAGTCTTCAAGTGTCTCTCTTGCTTTTGGAGTTAAGTTTGAATTTCTTGATTGTGGTCAACCTAGTGGAAACCAATTTAATTTTCTTCTACCCTGAAGTCAGAGTGCTTTTTAGTTCATCTGTTTTCTTTAAGTTGTCAAAATTTCTTTAAGAGGGTTTTCTACATGGTTTGGTGAATGTGAAAAGTGACTTTTCAATCATATTCTGTTAGTAAAATGTGAATCTTAAGTGTGAGTTGGGCCCAGAAACTAAATAATATCTTTCCAGTGTGTACATACGTTGCCAGAAATACAAGTGACTCTGAGTAAGCATCTTACTAGTGTTGTAAGATGTCTTTTAACATTTATCATTCAAATTGGCATAACTCACATGCTTATGATAACAGCTTGCTGTCTATAATATATTCACCAAAGCTATATTGTTCTAAATTTAAACATCTTTACCTGTTTTGTGTTCTTTTGAGAATACTTTTGCATAAAATCACTTTTCTCAAATATGAGGGTTGGGGCATCAGTGACTAGAAAGATAAATTAAGAAGGGTGAAAATGAAAGAAAGGGCAGAAGTGATGAGTCCTACACTAAACACACAGAAGCTGTCCTTTCAGGTGATGGACAACCAGTAAGAATATTACAGACTATATTAGGTTTGTCCTGGGCTTTTGACTTATACCCACTGATATTTCCTCTAACTGTTATTGATGGAGCCACCTTTTGTGTACTTCTTATTCATTGAACAAGCATGTAATGAGGGAATACCATGTTCCTTGCCTTATTCTGAGAACCAGGCATGGAGTAACGAACAAGGCAGACCAGCCCCTTTAATGTTGCTGACTTTCTAGGGAAAACTGTGGATGGGGATGAGACAATATAAACATGTAAAATAATGAATATACATGATTCAGATTGTGCTAAATGCAAGGAAGAAAATAAAATAAAGGAGGACGATGCATCACAGAGTGACAGGAGAAATCTTCCTCCAATCATGTAGCTAGAAAGGACCTCTATTACTGGGTGGAGTTTCAGCTGAAATCTGGATGATAAGGGTCTGCTATGTGAAGAGCTAGAGGCAAAGTATTTCAGGCACAGAGAGAAAAGAGAGCAAAAAAGTCCAATCAAGCCTTGTGTTCAAAGAGAAAGAAAGCCATCATGCTGGAGCAGGTCGAGTAAGGAAGAACTGTAGGAGAAGGAAGATAGGCAAGCAGGGAGTTCAGAGTGTGGGCCAAAAAGAGGAGTCTGGATCTTATTTTAGGTGCAATTGGAAGAATTCCAACAGAAGACTGTTGTTATGTGATATACTTTTTAAACAAATGACTCTGGCAAATATATGGAAAATGAATTATAGAAAAGCAAGAGTAAAATCAGTGTGTGCTTTTCCTAGTCTATTTCTAAAGCCGGAAACCATTCCTAGGCTATTAAACTGACTTTCCCCATAATGAGCAAGAACTCTTTCTGATCGCACATATTTGCAGGATATTGTACAGTTTCTCATGTGAACAGCAGTGATCTTCAAAATTCTTCCATGAGTGTTTGTTACTTAAGAGTCATTAGGTGACTGATGAGGCCTTGAAGTTTTCTTGCTTTTGTCTGTTTTTTTTTTAATTTATGTTTTGCTCTGCTTATGGTTTTTTACAAACAAGTATGTGGCTAAATCTGTTTGGCAACCACCGGTCTGTAGGATATTGTCCATGGCATCATATGTGGGTACCTTTAAAGCTCATCTTTTGGCACTCACTCCCTGGCATCTCATGTTCGACCTCCTCCTTTCTATATAATAACATAGTGTTCTCAGAATGTAACTTCCTACTTTATACTTCTCTGCTTTGTACATTCTATGGCAGCTGGTTGGAATGTCTTCTTATTGGCAAATACCTTTTCAGCCATTAAAGCTCAGTGAAAACCTTTCTTTGATCCTGTTTGTTCCAACCTAACACTTTTCAAGAACTATTATACTAGAACTTATCTCTTTATGATCCAATATTTTATTGCTTGTACTTGTTTCCAATTTTTATTTGGTTCCTTGAGGACAAGAACTCTGTCTTTTTCACTTTTCTCTCTCTAGTGCCTGTAGAGGAGTCTAACACTTAAAAGCTAAAAAATGTCATTGAATGAAATAATCATTTATTTAGTGTACAGGCAAGTGAAAGATCTGATTATTTAAGCATCTTTAAACCACTTACTAACATTATGCCAACAAATTAATAATATTTGGTTATTTCTTTGGAATATATTTCTTTTTAAAGCCTGGGACCATACATGAAAAGAAAACAATAATAAATACTATAGTCAGGCTCAATTTTGAAGCATCATTGAAGGTTACTGGTAGATATACAAGCAGTCAAAATATAAAGGTTTGGATTTGTGTTGTTTGCCCTGACTAAAAGGCTCTATTCCACTAAATGGACCTAGTAAGACAAATAAGTCTTACTTATTGTCCTTTAAAAAGTGAACAACTAATTCCCATCTGATTGTTAGGATCAGCTCCATTATGTTTTATTTGAAAGGTTTGATTCTCTCTCCTATTTTCTCTACTAAATGAAAACACTGGATCAGCTAAATTTAACTTGCTAAATATTAATTAAATAACAAATTTAAGCAAAGAAAAGTAAGACTTATACATTGAAAACTACAAAACATTCCTGAAAGAATTTAAAGACCTAAATAAATAGACATCCACTGATAGTGGGTTGGAAAAATTAATGCTGTTAAAATGACAGTATTCCCCAAATTGATATATAGAATAAATGCAATCCTCATCAAAATTCTAAAAAACTTTTTTTTCAGAAATGAAAAAGCTGATCCTACAATTCGTATGGAACTACAAAGGGTCCAGAATAGCCAAAACCAGAAAAAAGTTAGAGGACTTAAGTTTCCCAGTTTCAACATTTATTATAAAGCTAGAGTAATCAAAGCAGTTGGTACTGGCATAGGATAAACATATAAATTGATGAATATAACTGAGAGCCCAAAAAATAAGCCCATTTATCTCTGGTCAGTTGGCTTTCATCAAGGGTGTGAAGACCATTCAGTGGAGAAAGAACTGTCTCTTCAACAAATGGTACTTAGACAACCTCATGCAAAGAAATCAAGTTGGACTCTAACCTCACACCATATACAAAAGTTAACTAAAAATGGATCTAAGAACTAAAAGTGTAAAACTGTAAAACTCTTAGAAGATAAGGACAAATATTTGTGATATTAAATTTAGCAATACTTACTTTGGGCCTCATGTGTTCTTCTTTTTCTAGTTTCGTTAATTGTGAGTTTAGACTGTTCATATGGGATTGTTCTTCTTTCCTGAGGTAGGCCTGTATTGCAATATACTTCCCTCTTAGCACGGCCTTCACTGCATCCCACAGATTTTGCGGTGTTGAATTATTGTTGTCATTTGTCTTCATATGTTGCTTGATCTTTGTTTTTATTTGGTCACTGATCCATTGGTTATTTAGGAGCATGTTGTTAAGTCTTCATGTGTTTGTGGGATTTTTCATTTTCTTTGCATAATTAATTTCTAGTTTCATACCTTTCTAGTCTGAGAAGCTGGTTGTACAATTTCAATCTTTTTGAATTTACTGAGGCGCTTTTTGTGGCCTAATATATGATCTATTCTTGAAATATTCCATGTGCACTTGAGAAGAATGTGTATCCTGCTGCTTTTGGGTGTAGAGTTCTGTAGATGTCTGTTAGATCCATCTGTTCTAATATGTTGTTCAGTGCCTCTGTCTCCTTACTTATTTTCTGTCTGGTTGATCTGTCCTTTGGAGTGAGTGGAGTGTTGAAGACTCCTAGAATGAATGCATTGCATTCTATTTCCCCTTTTAATTCTGTTAGTATTTGTTTCACATATGTAGGTGCTCCTGATGGATGCATAGATATTTATAATGGTTATATCCTCTTGTTGGATTGACCCTTTTATCATTATGTAATGTCCTTCACTGTCTCTTGTGACTTTGTTTTGACGTCTATTTCATCTGATACAAGTACTGCAATTACAGCTGTTTTCTCCCTATTAGTTGCATGAAATGTCGTTTTCTATCCCTTTTCTTTCAGGCTGTGTATGTCTTTGGGTTTGAAGTGAGTCTCTTGAAGGCAGCATATAGATGGGTCTTGTTTTTTTATCCATTCAGTGACTATGTGTTTTGATTGGTGCATTCAGACCATTTACATTCAGGGTGATTATCGGTAGGTATGTACTTATTGCCATTGCAGGCTTTAGATTCATGGTTACCAAAGGTTCCAGGGGAACTTCCTTACTATCTAACAGTCTAACTTAAGTCACTTAATATGCTATTTACTAGCACAATATAAAGGTTCTTTTTTTTTCCTGTCCTTTTCCTTCCTTCTCCATTCTTTGTGTATTAGTTCTCATATTCTGTACTCTGTCTTTCCCTTGACTGACTTTGGGGGTAGTTGATTTAATTTTGCATTTGCTTAGTAATTAACTGTTATACGTTCTTTACTGTGGTTTTATTACCTCTGGTGACAGCTATTTAGTCTTAGGAACACTTCCATCTATAGCAGTCCCTCCAAATTGCACTGTAGAGATGGGTTATGGGAGGTAAATTCTCTCAGATTTTGCTTATCTGGAAATTGTTTAATCCCTCCTTCAAATTTAAATGATAATCTTGCCAGATAGCATATTCCTGGTTCAAGGTCATTCTGCTTCATTGCATTAAATATACAATACCACTCCCTTCTGGCTTGTAGGGTTTCTGCTGAGAAGTCTGATTATAGCCTGATGGGTTTTCCTTTGTATGTGATCTTTTTTCTCTCTCTGGCTGCTTTTAATAGTCTGTCCTCATCCTTGATCTTTGCCATTTTAATTATTATATGTCTTGGTTTTGTCCTCCTTGGGTCCCTTATGTTGGGAGATCTGTGCACCTCCATGGTCTAAGAGACTATCTCCTTCCCCAGTTTGGGGAATTTTTCAGCAATTACTTCCTCAAAGACACTTTCTATCCCTTTTTCTCTCCTTCTTCTCATACCCCTATAACACGAATATTGTTCTGTTTGGATTGGTTGCACAATTTTCTCAGTATTCTTTCATTCCTAGAGATCCTTTTTTCTCTCTGTGCCTCAGCTTCTTTGTATTCCTCTTCTCTAGTTTCTATTTCATTTATCATCTCCTTCACTGTATCTAATCTGCTTTTAAAACCTTCCATTGTTTTCTGTAATGATTGGATTTCTGACCGGAATTCATTCCTGACTTCTTGAATATTTTTCTGTACCTCCACAAACATGTTTATGATTTTTATTTTGAAGTCTCTTTCAGGAAGATTGACAAGGTCAAGTTCACTTGATCCTTTTTCAGGTGTTTGAGGGATTTTTGTTTGAACCAGGTTCCTTTGACATTTCATGTTTGTATGTGGTGCCCTCTAGTGCCCAGAATGCTACTCTCCGGAGCTGCTCAGCCCCTGGAGCCATGTCAGGGATTGCAGGGGAATGATGCTGGTGCCTGAGGGGAGGAAAGAACTGTTTCCTGCTTCCTGGCTGTTATGCCTGTCTCCACTGCCAGAATCAGTGGGCTGAACACATAGGTGTAAGTCTCTATGCTTTGCGTTTGTAGTTGCCGTAGGCAGGGATTCCCTCTGGCTAGCATGATGCCAGGTTAGGGGCTGCTGGTTTGTGAGCCAGATGTGGGCTGGCCAGGAGGAAGGCACAGCAGACTGCATATCACAGTGGGGGTTTTTGGAGCTGCATATCCAGCCAGATGGATGGTGCACCTGTAACTCCTGAAAGTTCCCACCCTGCTGGGCAGAGTGAGCCCGGACAGTTTTGTCTACCTGTCCTTTCTCCTGAGCAGTAAGCACTGTGTAATCCTTGTCCCTTTAGCAGCCCTCTTGCTGTTAGGAAATCTCTCAGACTGCCCGCCTTTCTTTTGTTCCAGAGCAGCCAGATGTGGATCCCTGTTTTCCATAAGCAGCTGGAATCTCCATCTCTCCAGGTAATCTGCCTGTTTTAGCTTTCCAACCCCACTAATCACCAGAGCACCATGCAATATAGGTTCGTGTTCTCAGAGCAGATCTCCAGTGTTAGGTGTTCAGCAGTCCCAGGACTCCACTCCCTCCCTGCTCCATTTCTCTTCCTCCCACTGGTGAGCTGGGGTGGGGGAAGGGCTTGGGCCCCACTAGGTCACAGCTTTGGTACGTTACCCTGTTCCGTGAGGTCTGTTCTTTTCTCCAGATGTGTGCAGTCTGGCACAGCCTTCTTTCCTGTTGCTCTTTCAGGATTAGTTGTATTAATTATATTTTTGTATTATATGTGGCTTTAGGAGGAGGCCTCTGTCTCACCTCTCATGCTGTCATCTTTAATCCAATCTCCTACATCAGTTTTACCTCAATTTAAAAAGCAACCTAGCTGTTTAAAAATATTAATGCAATAAACAAAACTATGGTCAATTAATTTATTCATGTCTTCTGTGAGAAATTGAGGAGGTTGTCCTAGACTTTTCATTTAAATTATGGCTAAATATGTAGGTAGATGGATGGAGAATGGTTAAACTGAGAGAAAGAAAAATGGATTCATTCATGAATGAATGAATGAATCAGTGTAGCTCCAGGCCAAAGGGATTTTCAGCTCTGAGCAAGTTCACTCTGGATTTGGTGAGACCAAAAATGACAATGGAACGTTGTGGGTAAAAAGAGGCTTATAACAAGCTTTATTTTCATGGTGGTAGGCAGAATGCCCTCTGCCTCTGAGGCAGTCTGTAAGTAGCAAGTCTTTTCTGTGTCTGCCTCTGCTCCAGCCTCTGCCTTAGGTGCTGCCTCTTTTCCAGGCTGTGTCAGGGCCCCAAGCTGTGCTCTCACCTGCAGCCTCTGTTCTCCTCTGCTCTTAGCACTGGGCAGAGCTCTTTTTATAGCAACATATGCAATAATGGTTTATTGCCCACGGGTATGTGAACATGTGCCTGCGCAGCAGGCTGAGTAGTACATCATTGCATGTACACAGTGGGTGAGTAGATTAGGATCAGGTGAGGATCCTGGACATAGAACTTCCATTTTCCCTACCATCAGTTACTCAGAATCATAGTGTTAATAATGTTATAGAATTTTACTCATACTCAGTTATATAGAGTTCTTTACTCCATTTGGCCTCCTGAAATGCTTGATATGATCAATGCAGAAATACTCCTGTCTGTGAACTTTAAATGCCTGTGTGTATTTTTATAAAGTATTTTCTAAAGATCTATATCTTCTTGATATCCCACAGTTTACCTTTCACTTGATCACGTTTATTCCTTCCCAACTGAATCCAGTGTATTTTAGTGATAGGGACAATTTCTTACTCTGTTGCCTTATCATTACTAAGTAAGACATATGTTTATTATTTTCAAATATGGGGAGGCATTTCAACATTAAAGAAAACTCTGAGGATCAGTCCTTAAGGTTATTAGTATCTCGCTGCATTTGGATGTTGGTATGCTAGACGTTCGTAACTAGAAATATGTCTGAAATAATAGAATTTCTCAGTATAGAAGAGGAAAACATATTTGGGCAGTTTTTGAATATTGTTTTAAAACAATTATAAAATAGTTTAAATTGAAGTTAGCTGATCCAGTGTTTTCCTTTAGGAGAGAAAACCAAAACTTTCAAATAAAACACAATGGGGCTGATTCTAACAATCAGATGGGAGTGAGTTGTTCACTTTTTGTAGGACCATTAACTCTTTCAAGTCACTAGAGTATCATTTAGTGCACTGAAGCTGACAGGTAATAAACACAGTTTGAGCACAGGAGTGGTGGCTTCCCTAGTGGTCGTCAGGCCCTGGCTGGTTTCCAAGACTGAAGGAGCTCAGAGACAACAGGCAAGTCTGATCCCAGCTCTGTTGGAGAAATTCTCTCTGTCTGACTATAGCTGGGTACATCTGCACCACCCCTGTAAAAGCCTGCTTTGCATGTTTATAAAGTTTGCATATGATAACTTGATGCTGGTCAGTATTACAATAGGAAGATAATAACATGAAAGTTCTCCACTATTATGAGTTTTTGTTTAAAAAGAAGTTTTGGATCCATTCTCAGTCAGTTCCCACTGTGTTTTGTTATATATAATATTCTTTTTTTTTTTCATTTGATAAACATACATTGAAAACTTACCATGTGAAGGCACTGTGCTAAAAAACATTTTGGGAATGTGAAGGGGAATATTTCAAGATGCCTTCACTCAAGGGGTTTTAAATTAGTTGGAACGATGTCATTTTACCAATACTCAGAAATACATATTGATAGCTATTAAAGTGGCCAGAGTCCACAGATGTTTCCCAAGTAGAGATGGGACTCCTAAAACTGTTAGAAAAGGAGGCATTAAAAAGAAGCAGAAATAACTGTCTTTCTAAAAAAGACAAAAAAGAGGTACTTGCTGATAAATATGATGTTGGTATTATAGGGAAAAGGAAGACATTTCCTCCTTTTCCCTTAAAGAAAGCTGTAACATCTCAGGGTCTGGCATCAAAATAACCCAAAAGACCAAGTATTTTAATAATATATCTGATATGATTTCTGGAAAAACAAGAGGTGATGGCCTCAGCTTAGATCCTAGAAAAGTGACAGGAGAAGGAATGCAGCCCCCTCCAGCAATGTGATATGAGTGAAAAATCCACAAATAGAAAACTGAAAAGCATAAGTTATTTTGAAACCTTTGTGAAAATTCTAGATCATAATCTTTGGCATGCTGTTTGAAACATTAATTTGTTTTTGATTCCAAAAGCATTCAATATCTACAAAATCCCTAAGGAGCAGTGAAGGAGGAAGTTTACCCAACATGGCAAAATTCCATTGAGTAATTATCTGAGGGATTAATGGAATGACATACTGGGATGGCTTCTACAGTTGTAGGAGACATACAAGAACAATGCTGTGAGAACCTGATGTCTGCACCTTAAGAGACTGGAACCAGAATACAGTTAAATCTCACTTCTGTTGGAAGCTGTCTGTTCCTCTGTCTCCAGCCCTAACATTACTTTTTGTCTCCTCTACTTTTTGAAAATGTTTGGAAAAGTGGTTGCAGTATCTACCAACATTGGAAAATAACAATTGCAGACGTTACCACAGAGAGCAAGATTGGATACCAGTTTTATGAATGCTTTTCGCCCATTATGGGGCTTTGCAGGATCTGAGATTCTTTTTTCCCCCTCTCCTTGGCAGTGGAGCTCCTGGGTAATATTATATAAGTAACAAATGCTCAGTTTTCCTTTTTTCCAAATCCAGTTATATGGTACTATCAGTAGCTTACAGTCATGTAGAAAAATTTAATTACTGTACTGAGAGAACTTTGATATTTTTAGATTAAAGGGCTATATATGGAAAGAAAAAAAGGATTATTAACAATTATCCATCTAACCTTAACTTGGTGAAAAAGTAAGCCATTGGGATATCAAAATACCTTTTGGAGAGAAGTTGCATTAGTGTTTGTTTCTAAGGTGTTGTTTATGCTATTTATTTTTCCCTCTTGCTAAATGTGTCATGATACAAGTCTTGCTGAGTTGTGAGCCATTCTTAAGGGAAAATTAACTCCAGAGGAGTTAATTCTGTTGTTACAGTTAGGAGTGTCAATAAAGACTTCAGCAGAGGAGTTGATATAGAGCTAGGTTGGAAGGATGAATGATAGAGGAATCCAGGCAGAGTAAAAGGCTTGTGTGAAGAGCTAGAGTTAAGATAGGATTATGGATGTTTGAAGAATGGTGAGAAGTTCAAAACTGCTGAAATAGGTGGGTAAGTGGCAAAAGATTAGTACTTGGAAATACAAAGTAGATTGATAACTAATATTGAAAGTCTTGTATATCTTGCTGATACTTTGGGTGTTTATTTTGCAGGCAGTTATTTAACTGAAGGAGGAACTGGGGACATGATAAGGTTTTAATTTGGAAATCTTAAGTATAATTCCAGTAAAATGGGTGAATTGAAATACCCACTCAAAAAAAAAGTGAGGAGGCAAATGTAATTAGGGAGGTGCTATAATTAGGGCAGGTTTGATGATCCTTTGAACTAGAGAAGAGAAATTCTAGAGATTTTGTAAAAACCCAAACTGACTAGATTGGGTGGCCTTTTGAATATGGAGGTGAAAAGGTGCCAAACTTGAGAATGTAATGCAAAGGTAACTCAGTTCATTGCTATAAGTTTCCACCAAATTCTCTTGTCTAGTTATGAAAATGTTAATAAAAGCAAGAGAGACATACGGCTCATGTCTGTTGCCAGCAGAATGTCAACAAACAACACAGTTGGACCAGATGTAAAATCAACTGGAAATAAATCTAGGAAGCCAGTTGTGACTGTTATCATATTTTCCTAGTTCTCTTTCTCCTTTTCACACATCTGTCATTCTGCACTGTTATTAAACAAAACAAATCAAAAGAGAAAGAAAAAATTGGAGAAAGAAATTTTAGTAGGGTAAAAGCCAGTGCAATTTTTGCCTTTTCAAATAATTTCAGTAATTAAAAAAGCTTTCACCCTAAAGAAGTGAAGCACTTCACATTTATTCCCTTAATTAAAAAAGAACAAGTGATAAACTCAACCCCTCTCATTACTATAAAGAAGGAATGGCACTGAGGTACAGGGTAGACAGAGAACATTATACTCACCTTTCTTTTGGCCTTCCTTTTTTTGACTTTATCTAGGAAGACTATTTTTTCTTCTAGCCTATGTATTTGTTAATCATTGCCCCCTGCTTTTCTTTTTTATTTTTTTTAAGTTTATTTTGGTATCATTAATCTACAATTACGTGTGCAATATTATGGTGATTAAACTACCCCCTTCATCAGGTCCCCCCCCACCAACCCCATTACAGTCACTGTCCATCAGCATAGTGAGATGCTATAGAATCACTACTTGTCTTCTCTGAGTTGTACAGCCCTCCCCGTGCCCCCTAACATTACATCTGCTAATCGTAATGCCCCTTTTTCCCCCTTGTCCCTCCCTTCCCACCTATCCTCCCCAGTCCCTTTCCCTTTGGTAACTATTAGTCCGTTCTTGGGTTCTGTGAGTCTGCTGCTGTTTTGTTCCTTCAGTTTTTTCTTAGTTCTTATACTCCACATATGAGTGAAATCATTTGGTACTTGTCTTTTTTGGCTTCATTGCCCCCTGCTTTTCAATTTGCTTTCATATTACTTAAAAACTTTTCTTAAAACCCTGTGATATAGAGAGGGAAGGTAAAGGCACCTGTCCCAAGGCTAAGTGGAAAAGAGAGAAGAGAAGTGACTTATGTCATGTAACAACTTAGAAAGACTTGGAAGGAGAATTTAGCTCTGCAGAGTCATAGACGCTATGACATTTAAACAATAATACCTGAGTTAAAAAAAATAATGTGTACTTTGCAGCAGATGAATCCATTTAAATCCATTTGACCATTGAACATCTTGGGGGATAAGGGTGCTAACATCAGTACAGTCAAAAATCTGCATATAATTTTGACTCCCTCAAAACTTAACTATTGATAGCCTTATGTTGACTAGAAGCCCTACTGATAACATAATACTGTCTATTGACACATTTGTAATATTACAGGTGTTATAATATTGTATTCTTACAATGAAGTATACTAGAAAAAAGAAAAATTTTTTCAAGTTGTCACAAATTTCTGAAAATTTCCACTATGTTTATTGAGAAACATCCATGTATAAGTGGACCCATTTCAAACCTGTGTTGTCCAAGGGTCAACTGTATACTAACATTTGATATATTTGAATGACAAGAGAGCCAAAGGATGAGTTTTTATTTTTCGTTCTTAGTCCCTGAATGTTGACTGGATCATAGACACATTTCAGTACTTCTATCATGAAAGTGTCCAGAGCTTATAACAATGCTTCCTAAACATTACTACCAAAAATTACTAACGACATTAGAAAGTCATGTGATTTACTTGATTTGATAAGGAGGTAGATGAATTGACCATTTACAAGACAAACTTTTTTTCATTTGATTTTCAAAATCAATGAGAATTTGAACTCTACCCTATAATCTTTTTATACTTATTTAAATATATAAACAGTAAGTTTTACTAGACTTTATAAAATTAAAGCTCCAGGGAGTTAGGTGTGTTGTTCTGTAGTTTCACATATTCCCTGAGAAAGTCCAGATTTCTGATCCTGTGGTGTACAAACTGCAGTTTAAAAATAATGATAATGTCTTGGTACCCTGCTGTGGGTAACGTGCTCAACAGAATGGCTGGATGGATTATTATGGGATTCTGGTGAACATTGCCCAGCCACTGCCAGGTTAACTTTCTTGGGGTAACATGCTTATTCAACTATATTTCTGGGATTCAGGCTATGATTTTACCCATTTTAAGTCAGCCTACAAAGCAAAGAGGTAACTTGATTATGTCATTCCGTACTGACATACCATGAAACTAACTAACTAAATTAAAAGAGTACCTCCACCAAAAGCAGAAGATGAAAACAAATAAGAAAAACATAACAAACCTTCAGTGATTTCCTGGGATCTGAAGAAAATTGCGTAGACTCACTAGCATGGTACCACAACACATCCTCCTAATGGTTATCCCTTTGAGGAACTCAGTGAGTGGGTCAGGCTCTGTTTGGTGAGCACCACAGAACAGTTTATAAACTATCTTAGAACGCAGTGTTATATGGTATATGTTTATAAGTGACTCCTGAGTTAAAAGCTCTCAAGACCCAATTCCCTTGACTGAGTAGCAGTTGTGGAGAGTGGAATTCAGCTTGGTGCCGAACATAACTCTGCTTGGCTCCATTTGGGCTCGGCCTTCAGCCACACGACATTTTCCAAGATGTATTAAGCTTTACAGTTCTGTTTCCAGTTGCACAAAAATAAACATTTCTGAAAGTACAGAGATTATGAGTACTGTGGTTGCTGGTAAGCACCTTGTCTTTTTAACCTAAGATTCCAGACAAGCCAGAGCACGATTAAATTTGGCTTCAAGAGGGATAGTAGGTAACTTTAATTTTGGAATCCGATAACTTTTTCTGGCCTTTGAAAAATATATATAATGGTGGCCCTTTTTTTAGAGCTCTCAGTGTGCTGATAAAGACAGTGGAGAAGTCTTAGGTGCAGATATCTCAGTATTTGTAGATGATAGTCTGCTTCACAAGGGACATTGATTTCTTATTTTAATATAAGATAAACAGAGAAGGCTTATTGATGTAGACCAGAGGTCAGTTAACTAAAGCCTATGTGCCAGACCTGCCCACTGTCTGCGGGTCCCTTTTTAAAATGGTCTGTGAGTTAAAAAGGAATTTTCACATTTTAAAAAGGTTGGGAAAAGTATTAGAATAATAATAATATTTTGTGAAATGTGAAAATTATATAAAATTCAAAATTCTGACATTAACAGTGTTTTATTGGAACAGAGCCATACCCATTCATTCACATATTATGTGCATCTGCTTTTGCTACAATGAGAGTTGAGTAATCGTGACAGAAACCATTTGGCCCACAAAGCTTAAAATATTTACTCCTTAGCCCTTTATGAAGACGTTTATTGACCCCTGGTATACACTGACCAGAGGGGAATGGAACGGGAGTGATGAGATGCCTTCAAAGTGTGAGGCCTTTAGAGTGGAATTCACAAGATCCTTTTATTTGCAGAACAACTTTTAAATGGAGCATAACAACAGTGTCCTGAAGGGATTCAGTCCTTTCCCAGGTCCAAAGGGCCTTGGCAGTAAGAGCTGAGTACCTTCTCTTCTGATGTAGCTGAAAATTCTGCATTGGACAGGTGTTCTTACCTCCTCTCTCTCCACACCATGGGATTAGTGCATTATTTGGCTTTTCAACATCCAAATACAGATGCAAAACAAAAAGATATAAAGTGTAGCAATAGGCAGCTTTCTTGAAAGAGGTGGGAGAATGAAGTATAGAGGAAACCTCAATTTAGCATCCGCAGCTGTCTTTATCAATAACGATGCCCCAGGCATCAAATTTGACAGTTGTTGTGTCTGACATCGCTATTTTTATCTGTGCACATGCAGCAAGAATATGCCACTGATACAGTATGCAAGGAGTTGTGCCATTACAGATTGTGCTAGAGAAATATGTTTGGTTTAATGAACCTAGGAGACATTGTCAGAACTGGAAACTAACGGCAAGATGTTACCATGACTATAGGATATTCCATTTGCTAGTTGTTTTAGTTCATTTAGTAGAGGTATCACCAAACTAAGGGGAAAAACATCAACCAAAATGGTTATTTGGTTATATGTAGAGCAAAATGTTTAAATAGATTGTGTACTTTTAACTAGTCATCATGTTGTCCATTCAACTTTTGCTTCTAAATTCTACAGAGAAGTTAGGGGAAAAGGGCCTAGAGAAGGTGGATACAGTTTCATGGAGTAAGTGGAACTCTTACTATACCTTGAAGAATGTTTATAGATTTATTGGCCTGGAGTAGAGGGTTCTACAATCAGGGGAAAATATGAATACTCTCAGGGCTAAAAGGAGCTAGGTGTAACTAGAGGTCAGTGAGGCCACTTTACGCGTGCAAAGCTACTTTGTCAAGAGGACTAGAAAAAAATGTTGGGTCAAAAGTATGAAGTCAGGTAATAGGAGTCCTTGAAGGTCATCAGAGGAACTCAAACATATCTGAAATTATAACAGAGAATCATTCTATATACCTGAGCAAAGGTAACATATGATAAAAACAATGTTTTAAGTCAGCAGGATGTGAAGGAACAGAGCAGAGAACAATAGAGAAGGGGAGGGATAGCCTAACATTTGGGAATTGCATATGATCATGTTTTCTATTTTACATTTGTTATCTAAGCATTAGAAACCCCAGCAACAGATTCAGACCCTCAAGTGAGTGGTTAAGCTCATGTTTCCCCACCACAGCACTTCGCCAAGTGTCACTGAACATCAGCTATTCCACTTGAATCTATATGTTCACCAAGCCCTTTCCAACCCACCCTCATCTCTTTCCTATTTCTCCTGCCCTTCACATCAGTAAACACAGGTGTGGCTAAACACCTCTTTTTCCTGCCCTCTCTATTTCCTCACTTTTGCAGTCTGCAATAGAATTGTAAAGAATGTGTTAGTCTACAATCTGGTTTTAGTTATAATCTGTTTGGCTTCTGAGGTATCCCAGGAGACTTGGAATCCTGGACAAGATTGATTGTAATTGGGGTCATGTGAAGGCTTGATATTGTAGACATTTCAGAGGCACATCCAGGAAGGCTGGCAGAGAGATGGGACCTAAAACATGGAGGGAAAACGAAAGCATGAGGTGAAGTAAAAGATGTCAGGAAAGTCATGCTGGAAATTTAAGGCTCCATTGGCAGAAGAACTATGATGTTTGGGAAAAAGTGTTTGTCTGGAGAAAGAGCAGTTCATTTTGGGCACCCTTTCTTGAAGTGACAGGCAGAGAATGTCCAAAAAGAGAGATGCTCTCTGTGATGTAACTTACCTCTGGAGTCAGAGGGCAGGATGGAAAACTCTATTTGGGGTTTTATCCATTTGATGACACTTGAAACCACAATTAGATGATGAATCTAAGGTGATGATGATTTTAAGAGATAGATAAAGGGGAAAACTGGAGGAGCAACATCTAGAGAATGGAGATAAGAAAAAGGAAAGCAGAAAAGGAAAGAGAAAAGGAGTAGCTAAAGGTGTAGGGTGCAGTTTCGAAGACAGTGCTTATGATTTACTTCATGTTGATTGACAGATGATAGCTAGATGTAGGTATTTTGTTTGATATTTTTCAAAATATAGAATGAAACATACTCTGGCTCAAGGACACCATTTGTGGCTTCCCTGTGCACTTTGTATTTTTCTCAAAAACTTGGTAGATGTATCTGGTGATGAGGGCATCCAATTTTTAAATGCTTACCAAGGAGAAAGAGTAACAGCTCACATTTTTGTGTTGCTACTCAGTGTAAATAGTCTTGAATTTGTTTTATAGCTTTTCATGTGCACAATAATCCCATCACATAGATGTTATAGTCAACATTTTACAAATGAGGGAAATAAGATAAGAAATGTAAATATGGGCATATATATTTTGTAATGCTGAGATTCAATCTTAAAATCAAAGGAAGGAAAAAATACAATGTATATAGATAGATATGACACAAACCATGGATATTTTCAAGACTTAACAACACAACTCCTAGAAGTTACTTGTTTTAGTGGTGTGGATATTTCCATATGCAGAGTAATTCATATGCAAACATCTGATGTTTTTCTCTGAAACAGATAAGTCCAGCTTCCATTTTCAAAACAGCTCTGTAAAGATAGACCTGTGTCCTTGTACAGTTATTTTGACTAAATCACTGGCCAATTTCATCATTTTATTGCCCAGTCTTTTTATTTTTTTGCATCCAGTATTTTAATGGCCCCAAGATATCTGTATGCAGTATACATCTTGAGAGTTAAATTGCCATTTTTCTTATCTTTTATTTTTTCTCTTCTTTGAACAAAAGGCTTATTTTATAGTCAAATCAATTAGAAATCTATGAGTATGGAAATGTTATCTCACTGACATGAACATAAAAGATATTATGGAAATATTCACTGATTCTATTACAGCTGCTTAGAGAACAGAAATTAGATTTGAACTGTAATGAATATTTTTTGTAAGCATGTGCTAACAATAGTTTTCATTAGCTTAAGAATGTGAATTGAATTTGGCCTATTTTAGAAGTGTGTTTTTATCTTATAGAGTTGTGTTATTTCTGCTTTTGTTCGCTTTGCAAGAGGTACTTTTTGTGAATGAAAAAAAATTATTTTTTTCCTTTATACATTTGTTCATTTGTGTGTGTGTGATATATGTATTTGCAATTTTCATTCAAGGAATTATCAAAAACTTAAAAGAAAGTGTAACTTTGAAATACATCATCATAAAATCTTAGAGTTGAAATAGGTTTTAGAGAGTGTGTTGTCCAAATTGCTTATTTTATAAATGAAGGTATTGAGACATGGAATAAAACATAGCATGTATTCATAAAACCAATAGTCCAATTGGGACAAAATGACCGTTTGTAATTTCCAGCCAAACGTTATTTTTTGTAAAAACATAACTGATCATCTTAATGACCATTCTCACCCTGTAGAGATATTTGGAGAAGTATATTTTTTTCCCCCAGCTTTTTCCTCCCTTTTTTTCTGGCTACTTTCTTATACAAAACATTTTCTCTTTCTGAGTAGAGTTCATAGTCAACTCTTTAGTTTGTCTCCTTTTCCCCTGTGATTTGTGTTACCTTGGATATAAGTCAAATTAGGTAGGTTGAATGGAGAACACTGAACTTGTTTTAAAAAGTAAGTTGTTGAGTCAACAAAGCAAGCTAATTCCCTCCATTAGGGTCTATTCCCTTCTCTAGTTACTGTCAAGTTAATTAGAATATATACATTTATTTTCTTCTCAGATATTCTACCAGTTGTTTGTATTATGTGATTGAAGGTGAAAGAAAACAAAAAAACAACAAAAAAACTAATTTTATTCATTTATAGAACATGGCCAATGAGAGCTGGACATATTTGGGTTGGAATGAAGCATCTTTTTCCAATACATTGAGACAGATTTTGTTGTCTGCAAACTGTCCTTTAAAAATTAACTCTTAGTAGTGAAGGACTTGATATTGCCTCTGATAATAGCAAATTAAAAAAATTTGGACAAAGCTTTCAGCTGAAGTAAATTTCCGAGAGCTGGAACATACTAATAACAAATACAAAACATAATATAAGCAATACTAAATAAAATAAATAATAATAATCAAAATATATAGTAATATTTGCCAGATTAAGACCCAGAAGATTTAGGTATCTTTTAGGGATTGTTTTGGCTGAAGTGGCATTTGGGATTTGAAGTCAGCTGATAGGCTGGCCTCTTGAGGTCAAAGGATCCTGAGACAGAGTGCAGTGTCTTAGGTGTGGTGGCATGGTGGATTTCCTCAGTTTTGGCTGGACTCTAATAGCAAGAATTAACTAGAAGTAAATGAGGACTTAAATTGACACTAGCTTCAAGGCTTTTGAGTGGTCAAAAAAATTTCTTTCTTGAATTTGGATTAAGATGATCTGGGGATGATTGTAATCTAGGTACCTCGTAAAATAATAGAACATCATTTTTGGAAGATTATAATATCTTTATTCTCAAGTTATTTCTATAATTTTTCAAACACAATATCAAGCCAGATACCCAGAACATCAGTGCACAAGACCTCATGATTAAGAGCCAGCACAAATAACAGACAATATGAAGATACCGCCCACAGCTCCAGATATTAGAATTATCTGTAAGGTATTTATATTTACCACACTCAAGGAAATAGTTGACAAGCTTGAAATTTACAGTAAGGATTGAGTGCAAATAACCTATCAAATTTGAAATAAGACAAAATTGAAGTTCAAGAATTAAAAAATATAACAAATAGAGAATTCAATGGCTTGTTTTAATAGCTGAAGAGAGACTTAATCAACTAGAAAATATGCCAGAAAAAAAAAATCTGGAGTGAAGCATGGACAGATGAAAAACAGAGAAAATTAGGAGCACAGAGCATAAAGGAGTAAGATCCAAAATAGTGTCTCAAAGGGAGAGGAAAGAAAGAATAGGAAAGAAGAAATATGACAAAAGATTACAAGTAAGATTTTCTCAGAACTGATCTGCCCAGTAAATACCTAGAGGTGTAAAAGAAGTAATACAAATCCAAGGAACCATAATAAAAATATAGGGTATCAAGTATCTTGCAAATGGCCAATGAAGAAAAGTATGCAACTTTCAATGAAGCAAGATTTGGATTAGCAGCTAACGTCTCAAAAAAAAATGAACACCAGTAAGAATAAAGCTTCAACGTGTTGAAGGAAAATAAACCCCAATCATGAATTTTATATTCAAATAAAATGTACTTTAGGAATAAGTATATTTTACCTAGATTCATATTGAAAGAGTTTGTTACCAGCAGATTTATACCAAAGAATGTTTTTTGGCAGAGAAAAAAAAAACCCAAATAGAATTATGGAGATCCAGGAAGAAATGAAGAATATTATTTTGATTTCTTTGGTTCATTATTCACATGTTCAGATTCATAAATTTAGTCTAAATGTTCATTATTATTTCAGTTTGATATACCTTATTTATTGATGACATATAATATGCTTTATGTAAAACCAGGAAATTTCAACAAAAAGTATAAAGTGTTTTCATAATCCAACAAATCAATTTAAGCTTCTCATGGTAGTTGTGTAAGAGGGCAATTTCAGTAATCTTTGCTTTGCCAGAATACCACATGTTTTACTTCAAAATTTCTGAATGACCAAAATGTAAAGTTTAAAACTTTTATGAAATTTACACTCTTTAATTTGGGTCTCCAAAGGTTAACATAAACTGATGTGTAATAATGATACAGATAAATGTTATTTGAGGGGATAGAATGCAGTTTTTTATTTTTGAGTCACGTGGGGAATGGGAGTTTCTAAGCTAGACTAAATTTATATCAATCCAAACAACCAAAAATATCAGATAATTTGGGAGACCCAATTTTTTTAAATAATTTTTATTGTGAAATGATTACCACAGTAAGTTTAGTTAACATCCTTCAACATACATAGTTACAAATTATTTTTTCTTGCGATGTGAACTTTTGAGGTTTTTTCTCTTAACAACTTTTCCATACACAAGACATTATTGCTCACCATGCAACGAACAAGTTCCGATACAGTGAACAAGCTCCCACAAGGTGAACAATGCAAAGGCAGTCATGTCAGAGAAACTAATTTACTATAATCAATCAAGTCAACTATGATTATTCATATGATTTTTATACTTAAATTATAAGTGAATCCCACATTTCCCCCTGTTTTGTTTTAATTGACGCAAATGCATATGCATATATTTGTGGAAGGTACCAGAATAATGATTAGCTGGGCTCGGCCTGTGACATAGCTTGTCACAGGCAATGGGAGACCCAGTTTTTATGTGAATTAAAAAATATTTAAAAAATTTAATCTATTGAATAGACACAATAAAGTATTGATGTGCTATTTCAAAAATCACATGTCTTTTCTTTTTTTAAATCACATGACTTTTTTCCCTCTGTGGTTATGCCTTCAAATGACTACTTTTAAATGATTTTATTGAAAATACATATACCCAAAATGAAAATTAATCAATTTGCCCCACTAGGTCAAATGACATATTAAGGATAAAAAATAATATCTAGAAGCTGTTACTGGTTATTTTGTTGATAGATATATATAAATATACTTACATAAATGTATAAAAATGTATGTGCAATATTTGAGATACAATAAAAATTACTGGTTGTTTATGTAAAATTCAGTCTTAACTGGGAAATCTGTATTTTATCTGGGAACCCTATTCTTCAGTCTTATAAAAATCCATGAAATTGATTTGATAAAGCCAACCTTTTAATAATCAGCAACCTCTAGACAAGTGCACCAAATTTGACTGAAGTAAAATTGCATTTGCCTGAAACTTTGTATTTCTGCAGAGGTGTCACAACATTTCAGATGGATCTACTGACTCTGATTTCATTTGTCTAAGCAGATAAATCCTTGGTATTGAACTTGTCTCCATCAGCATGACAGTATTTCTTCCTGATTTAATTTATAGTCCCTTTTCCACTCCTAAAGAAAACAAATGTTTGAACAGTATAAATGTGAAGGTAATCCAGGTCATTTTATTTTAATAAGGTTTTCCAGGTCAAATTTTGGCAAAAATATTACCCTAAACTGACCATTTCCTTTCTTCCCAATTCATCAATTTAATTTGACCTCTAGAGACATTGAAGAGTGAAGGGAATGGTCTTTGTGTGAGAACTCAGGGCAGCATTATTTTGGTGCATCTGTAACTAATATTACAATTTTTTTATTGTTTTTGTTTTTCAGTTGGCGATTACAGTTTGCCTCAAATTAATACTTTGAAGACCTGAAAAAAATCTGTACTAATTGGAGTGTTTTCGTTTAATTAAACTTAGCACTGAATTAAGAACCAAAGCTTGCAACTTTAAGTTGCAGGTTTCCATAGTATCTAGTTCCCACAGTGTCAAAATAGTTAGCGTTTAGACAAATTTTCTTAGGGATCCACAATAAAGGCTGAAGAAGATTAAAAGGAGTAATTACAATGGCAGTGCTTACTTTGATGTTGCATAGTGACAACACCATGTTGGATATTAATAATATTGTGGACTTAGTACTGTCTACACACTTTATATATATTTTCCTCATCTTCATAAGGGCAGTACAAAATTAGGGATTATTACCTACTGTTTTACAAATGAGGAAGTTAGACTTTGCAGGACTAAGCATCTTGGCCAAACTCATAGCTGTGTGATTACCTGCACTTTGTCACCTTCTGACTAAAAATACTAAGAAATTGTTTATGTAAATATAAGTAAATAGGATAAAGTCATTTGTACTGGTGCTCCTGGCTTCTTTTTATGTCTTTGTTGAACATTTTTCAATATTAGATTTATAATCCCCTATATGGTTATGCATCATTTAGAAAAATATGCATTCAAGTGAATAAAATAATACAACTCATGGCTAATAAATAAATGTTCCTAAACAAATGTATGAATAAAGATTTTTCTAATTTGCATATGAATCGTTACATGCAAATGAGTGTTCTTAAGGCACTTGAAGATTGTCCTTTAAAGTAGCTTCACCATGCCTTCATGCTTCTCTTACATTGCCTAGTTTCCATTATCTTCTTTGATGAAAGAGGTAACATCTAGGGAACCCTGGAGCAGCATCCCAGGCTCTCGAGCTACTGCTTATGGTGGGATCTTGGGTGAATCCCTGCCCCTCTTGAGATATCTGTTATCTCATCTGAAAAAATGAAATAATTGTCCAGAAGCTAGTGTTTCTAAATGTTTTTAAATCATGGCTACTTTCATTTAAATACAATTTTGGGAAAAAAATGAACATATAATACAGATTAAAGGCAGGACTGCTTTGAAGGAAGTGTGGATGGTAAAAACTTGACCTTAAGGTCCCCTGGGAGGCCCTCTCCCCACACCTCACACTCTTTCAAAGAAAAATTGTACCAGACGGAATTAAACAGGCAAGGAAGACTTATTCATGAACCTTACATTAGGAGTCAAGGCTCTTGGAATAGAAGAGAAAGACTGAACTCAACTCTGCTGAAAGAAAAAAAAAAGATTATAATCACTGGAGCAAGCTACTGGCAAAGTACTGGAGGACATTAGCCATTAACAGGGAGGTTGGTCAATATGGTTAGACCAGCTGTGTTTAATTGTTGTTTACTGTAGTTTATCAATATTAGGCTCCTACCCTCTCACAGAGACTTTGATAGAGGGACCCTATCTTTATGATTATATTTCAAAGCATGTCTCCTAATTCCTTGAGTAAAACATTCCCAGGTTGTAATTTTACATCTGAGGGACAAAGAAAGAATTTACAATTCCAAATTTTCTAAAGAGAAAGTGGAATGTTAAACACACACACACACACACACACACACACACACACTCTCTCTCTCTCTCTCTCTCTCTCTCTCTCTCTCTCTCTCTCGGTTAGTTGGCTAACCTCCAGCCTTGATACTAAGACTTCTTCCACTGCCACCAGTCTACAGGCCTGTGAGTCCTCAACGTCATCATTAATTCCAAGTTAATGAATCAGAATTAATGAGTTTGTATACCACCTGTACAATAGACTCCCTATGATTCCATAAATAGTGATTGATTTTTTTATGCATTATAGAAAACTTAGCACTCTCATTTGAATAAGTATGTAACCTATTAGTCCTTTAATTAAATTGTCAAGTTGATATAAATAAAATATCATTAACTGTTTATTGCTGATATGACCTTTTCATATTTCTATCAAAACCACCTTGTGGTACCTGGATGCCGTCATAATACTTCAGTGTTTCAGAAAAATTTAAATTCTAAGTAGTATGAAATTCCATATCTATTCCCATGTCAATTATAATTTAGTCTCCTGACACATCAGGTTGTAGTATTTTCTATTACTGTATAGACTCTAATATTTATGCCTTAATATATACTTGCCTTACAGCCCTGTTATGATTCCTATGAGAACCATAATTTTACATTCCATGATGCTTGTTTTAAAATTCTCAGCCATAAAATAGCATTAATATATTTTCTGTTGCTGTTTCCTCCCTTTGTTTTAAAGAATATGTAATGGTTATGTGTTTGTCTTTCCTCTGTCGTACCAAAATGTGTTCCAGAATGGGATTCAGGGTTATATTTGAAATTCTCACCTTCATAAGTAAATATGTGTGATTAATCCTGAGCAACATAAGGGGCAACCTGCAAGAATAATTTTACATAGGTCACACATAGGGCAACACTTTTGTTCACTCAGAAAATCTGTTGTCAAAGCAAATATTTAGAGAGCAAAAAAAAAAGTCTCTCCCATGGAAGTACTGCTCTGTAGGTGAGGTATTGTAAATGATCAAAACCATAGTTAAGTAAGAAAAACATTGTCATTTGGGGAGGTATGATTTAAGCCATGCTTCTCAAACTTTAATGTGTCTGTGTATCCTTTTGATATAGGGGTTGATGCCGTATGGGGTTAATAGCTCTGGGTGGAATCTGAGACTCGGCATTTGTAACAAGTCTGGGCAAATTCTCCGACACCCAACCACTGCTGTCCCCACTGCTCCCCGACGAGTCACAGTGAGCTAGCTGTGCCCCTTTGGCTACCTGTCCCTGGTCATTGGCACTTGTCATCACTGCTGAGGTTTTCAGGTGATTAATCTGCATTCTACCCCCATGTCAGTCACCAGGCTAATCTGCCTCCACTTTCTTTGACCAGGGTGGCTCACACTCTCACTCTCTCACTTTATTTTTGTTATAGCTCTACTTTTTCTTTTCATTCATGAACAATCACTCCTGCCTCCAAAGATACACCTGACTCTCACCTTACTACCCCAGCTAGAGGGGACCACATCTCTCTGACAGTGCATCTCAGTACCTAGCCTTATGAGCGCTGACCAAGATGGCTTCAACGTTCCCCTCAACTTGATTAGACTTCAGGCAGACTTCTTCCTCAGCATAACCCCTAATCTCTCTTCTACTAGAGCTTTCTCTTTAGAAAACTTGAAATTATAAATCCTTTCCCTGCCCCTTTAAGATATAAATATTCTACAACACAGGAATGTCTTTATCAAGGAATTGGGAGCCATCCCTTTGAAATATAATCATCAGGAAAAGCAGGGATCTTGTCCCCTAGTCTCTGTGGGAAGGTAGCAGTCTGGCTTTGATGAGCAACAATTAGCAAACACACATGACCTCTTGAATTAAAATGACCCATCACAGCACTCCTGGAAATATTTTTGCAGTCTTGCAAATCCAACTCCTGGTTTCACCTTGGTCCTATCCACAGAATGTGCATAGTGAGAGGAGAAGATTCCAGGGAAAATGTGGGCTGAGGAAGCACAGAGGCAGAAGTAGAGGTGGGATGTAAAGGTATAGTTTTAATATATGGAATGTTAATTTTTACTAATAAATAATATAGGTGAATACTGACAAACATTTGTTTTAATGGAACCAAAAATCTCAATGTTGACGTAATTGGTATTCTGACTTATTCTATACCTAGTTTTTTTAGAAAATATGATTGGCACTTTTACCTACCCAATCTCATGGATTACCAAAACTTCTGTGAACTCTTCACATTTATAGGTAAGAAGGGAATACTCTGAGGAATAGTAACCTAACACCTTGAATATTCCAATCCAGGACTCTGTGTCTGACTAGATGGTATGGATTAAAGATTTCAATTTCATCTGAAATATGTATGTCAATAATGACGATGATGTTAACATGAGCTATAATTTTGGAGTATCTGCTGTGTTATGTTTGAGTACTTGAAATGTAGGTAGTCCAAATAGAAATGTGTTGTAAGTATAATTTACATGCTAGATTTTGAATACTCAATACAAAGAGTATATTTTATTAAAAATTTTTATAGTGATTATGTATTGAATTTATAGTATTTCAGATATAGACAAAATAAACTATAAAAATTAATTTACCTGTTTCTTTTTACTTTTGATGTGGCTATTAGAAAATTAAAAATGTACATGGCTCACATATTTCAATTGGAGAGTAAAATGATAGACAATTTAATCTTTCAGATCATAACATTGTGTTTCTGTTGACTTTGTGTTGTAATGCTAGGTAGTTAATATATAATTTAAAAAATTAATTTTGTTTATGTCAACTTATACTTTATTATTATTTAAAAAAATCTATTATGCATTTCTAGTCTATACCAAAGGATTAAATATATTAAACTAATGAATTATAATAGCAGATAAGACAATTTTGCTTTCACTTCTCCCCTAAAACTAAAGACACGTGCCCACATACAAGAGAAAAAGAAGTTAGATGGAGATAAATAAGTGGCCATATCCAAATCAAAATCTACAAAACAAACATCACTAAATATAAAGAAAATGAGGAAGGACTCTGAAAATTTATTTTCAAATCTTGATCAGGATATAAAAATTCCTAAAAGAAAGATAGGGAAAAAAAAGGTGGGGTATGAAAAGTGTAAAATATTGAATAGTATAACAAGTGATGTTTCAGTTAGGTGGACCAACACAAAATGGACACTGTCCCTGTAGAGATCTGAGTCTACACAGCAGAGTGCAGGGGAGGTGAAACCGAAGGAGAAATGATGCTGACGTGCTATTTCTTGTCTCATAGCCAAACAAAAGCAAAGAAAGTTAAATGAAGAAGGGTAGCAAACAGGAACTGCCCTCAGTTCACAATTCAGGGGCCCTCTGGCCTGAGCCACAGTGTCACCCTAACTCTTGGAAATGGAGGGGAGATTACAGCTAGTGCAGCACACACACACACAAAGAATATATGTGTGTTCAAAGAACAGATTATATATAGGATTATAGGAATTTAGAATGAGAGGACAGAGTAAAATTTTTTTATTAAGGTATTATTGATATACACTCTTATGAAGGTCTCACATGAAAAAACAACGTGGTTACTACTTTTACTCATAATATCAAGTCCACACCCATAACCCAGTGCAGTCACTATCCATCAGTGTAGTAAGATGCCACAGGTACACCGTTTGCTGTTTGCCTTCTCTGTGCTACACTGTTTTCCCTGTGACCCCCCACACCATGTGTGCTAAACATAATACCCCTAAAATCCCCTTCTCCCTTCCTCCACACCCGCCTTCCCAAACATTCCCCCTTTGGTAACAACTAGTCCCTTCTTGGAGTCTGTGAGTCTGCTGCTATTTTGTTCCTTCAGTTTTGCTGCGTTGTTATACTCCATAAATGAGGGAAATCATTTGGCACTTGCCTTTCTCCGCCTGGCTTATTTCACTGAGCATACATAATATCTTCCAGCTCCATCCATGTTGTTGCAAATGGTAGGATCTGTTTCTTTCTTATGGCTGAATAGTATTCCATTGTGTATATGTACCACCTCTTTATCCATTCATCTACTGATGGACACTTAGGTTGTTTCCATATATTGGCTATTGTAGATAGTGCTGTGGTAAATATAGGGATGTATATATCTTTTTGAATCTGAGAAGTTGTATTCTTTGGGTAAAATCCAAGGAGTGGGATTCTTGGGTCAAACGGTATTTCTATTTTTAGTTTTTTGAGGAACCTCCGTATTGCATTCCACAATCGTTAAACTAGCTTACATTCTGACCAACAGTGTAGGAGGGTTCTCCTTTCTCCACATTGTTGCCAGCATTTGCTGTTCTTAGTCTGTTTGATGCTGGCCATCCTTACTGGTGTGAGGTGATATCTCATTGTGGTTTTAATTTGCATTTCCCTGATGATTAGTGATGTGGAACATCTTTTCATGTGTCTGTTGGCCATCTGAATTTCTTCTTTGGAGAATTGTCTCTTCATATACTCTGCCCATTTTTAAATTCGGTTATTTGCTTTTTGGATGTTGAGGTATGTGAATTCTTTATATATTTTGGATGTTAACCCCTTGTCAGATATGTCATTTACAAATATATTCTCCCATACTGTAGGATGCCTTTTTGTTCTGTTGATGGTATCCTTTGCCATATAGAAGCTTTTTAGTTTGATGTAGTCCCATGTGTTCATTTTTGCTTTTGTTTCCCTGGCTCGAGGAGATGTGTTCAGGAAGAAGTTGCTCATGCTTATATTCAGGAAATTTTTGCCTATGTTGTCTTCTAAGAGTTTTATGGTTTCATGACTTACATTCAGGTCTTTGATCCATTTTGAGTTTACTTTTGTGTATGGAGTTAAACAATAATCCAGTTTCATTCTCTTTCATGTAGCTGTCCAGTTTTGCCAATACCAGCTGTTGAAGAGGGTGTCATTTTCCCATTTTATGTCCATGGCTCCTTTATTGTATATTAATTGACCATATATGGTTGGGTTTATATCAGGGCTCTCTAGTCTGTTCCATTGGTCTATGGGTCTGTTCTTGTGTCAATACCAAATTATCTTGAATATTGTGACTTTGTAGTAGAGCTTGAAGTTGGGAGCATAATCCCCCCAGATTTATTCTTCCTTCTCAGGATTGCTTTGGCTATTCAGGGTCTTTTGTGGTTCCATATGAATTTTAGAATGATTTGCTCTAGTTCATTGAAGAATGCTGTTGGTATTTTGATAGGAATTGCATTAAATCTGTAGATTGCTTTAGGCAGGATGGCCATTTTGACAATATTAATTCTTCCTATCCATGAGCATGGGATGTGTTTCCATTTATTGGTATCGTCTTTAATTTCTCTCATGAGTATCTTGTAGTTTTCAGAGTATAGGTCTTTCACTTTCTTGGTTAGGTTTATTCCTAGGTATTTTATTCTTTTTGATGCAATTCTGAATGGAATTGTTTTCCTGATTTCTCTCTCGGCTAGTTCATTGTTAGTGTGTAGGAAAGCAACAGATTTTTGTGTATTAATTTTGTATGCTTAAACTTTGCTGAATTCAGATATAACATATAGTCGTTTTGTAGTGGATTCTTTAGGGTTTTTATGTACAATATCATGTCATCTGCAAAGAGGGACAGTTTAACTTCTTCCTTGTCAATCTGAATGCCTTTTATTTCTTTTTGTTGTCTGATTGCCGTGGCTAGGACTTCCAGTACTATGTTGAATAAAAGTGGGGAGAGTGGGCACCTTTGTCTTGTTTCCGATCTTAAAGGAAAAGCTTTCAACTTCTCACTGTTAAGTATGATGCTGGCTGTGGGTTTGTCATATATGGCCATTATTATGTTGAAGTACTTGCCCTCTATACCCATTTTGTTGAGAGTTTTTATCATGAATGGGTGTTGAATTTTGTCAAATGCTTTTTCAGTGCCTATCAGATGATCACATGGTTTTTGTCCTTCTTTTTGTTGATACGGTGGATGATGTGATGGATTTTCAAATGTTGTACCATCCTTGCATCCCTGGAATAAATCCTACTTGATCATGATGGATGATCTTTTTGATGTATTTTTGAATTTGGTTTGCTAATATTTTGTTGAGTATTTTTCCATCTGTGTTTCTCAGGGATATTGATCTGCAATTTTCTTTTTCTGTGGTGTCTTTGCCTGGTTTTGGTATTCAGTGATGCTGGCCTCATAGAATTAGTTTGGAAGTATTCCCTCTTCTTCTACTCCTTGGAAAACTTTAATGAGGATGCGTATTAGGTTTTCACTAAATGTTTGATAAAATTCAGCAGTGAAGCCATCTGGTCTAGGAGTTTTGTTCTTAGGTAGTTTTTTGATTACCAATGCAATTTCTTTGCTGGTAATTGGTCTATTCAGATTTTCTGTTTTTCTGTGTCAACTTTGGAAGGTTGTATTTATCTAGAAAGCTGTCCATTTCTTCTAGGTTATCCAGTTTTTTTGCATATAATTTTTCATAGTATTCTCTAATAATTATTTGTATTTCCGTGGTGTCCATAGTTATTTTTCCTTTCCCATTTCTGATTCTGTTCGTGTGTGTAGGCTCTCTTTTTTCTTGATAAGTCCGGCTAGGGGTTTATCTATTTTGTTTATTTTCTCGAAGAACCATCTCCTGCTTTCATTGATTCTATTTTTTTTATTCTCGATTTTATTTATTTATGCTCTAATCTTTATTATGTCCCACCTTTTACTGACTTTGGGTTTCATTTGTTCTTCTTTTTCTAGTTTCGTTAATTGTGAGTTTAGACTGTTCATATGGGATTGTTCTTCTTTCCTGAGGTATGCCTGTGTTGCAATATACTTTCCTCTTAACACGGCCTTTGCTGCATCCCATAGATTTTGTGGTGTTAAATTATTGTTGTCATTTGTCTCCATATATTGCTTCATCTCTGTTTTATTTGGTCATTGATCCATTGGTTATTTAGGAGCATGTTGTGAAGCCTCCATGTGTTTGTGGGATTTTTCATTTTCTTTGTATAATTTACTTCTAGTTTTATACCTTTTTGGTCTGGGAATCTGGTTGGTACAATTTCAACCTTTTTAAATTTACTGAGGCTCTTTCTGTGGCCTAGGATATGATCTATTATTGTAAATGTTCCATGTGCACTTGAGAAGAATGTGTATTCTGCTGCTTTTGGGTGTGGAGTTCTGTAGATGTCTGTTAGGTCCATCTGTTCTAATGTGTTGTTGAGTGCCTCTGTCTCCTTAATTATTTTCTGTCTGGTTGATCTGTCCTTTGGAGTGAGTGGAGTGTTGAAGTCTCCTAGAATGAATGCATTGCATTCTGTTTCCCCTTTTAATTCTGTTAGTACTTGTTTCACATATGTAGGTGCTCCTGTGTTGGGTGCATGCATGTTTATAATGGTTATATCTTCTTGTGGGATTGACCCTTAAATCATTATGTAATGTCCTTCTTTGTCTCTTGTTACTTTCTTTGTTTTGAAGTCTACTTTGTCTAATACAATACTGCAATTCCTGCTTTTTCTCCCTATTAGTTGCATGAAATGTCTTTTGCCATCCCTTCACTTTCACTCTGTGCATGTCTTTGGATTTAAAGTGAGTCTCTTGTAGGCAGCATATTGATAGGTCTTGTTTTTTTATCCATTCAGTGAGTCTGTGTGTTTTGATTGGTGCATTCAGACCATTAACATTTAGGGTGATTATCAATAGGCATGTACTTATTGCCATTGCAGGCTTTAGATTCGTGGTTACCAAAGGTTCAAGGGTAACTTCCTTAGTATGTAAGAGTCTAACTTAACTCAATATGCTATTACAAACACAGTTTAAAGGTTCTTTTTTTTTCTCCTCCTTTTTCTTCCTCCTCATCTTTATATATTAGGTACCATATTCTGTACTCTTTGTCTATCCCCTGATTGAGTTTGGGAATAATTGATTTAATTTGCAGTTGCTTAGTAATTAACTGTTCTACTTTCTTTACTGATATTTTATTACCTCTTTTGACTTCTATTAAACCTTAGGAACACTTTCGTCTATAGCAGTCCCTCCAAAATACACTGTAGGGACAGTTTGTGGGAGGTAAATTCTCTCAGCTTTTGCTTATCTGGAAATTGTTTAATCCCTCCTTCAAATTTCAATGATAACCTTGCTGGATAAAGTATTCTTGGTTCAAAGCCCTTTTGCTTCATTTCATTAAATACATCATGCCACTCCCTTCTGGCCTGTAAGGTTTCTGCTGAGAAGTCAGATGATTGCCTGATGGATTTTCTTTTGTATGTGATCTTATTTTTCTCTCTGGCTGCTTTTAATAGTCTGTTCTTATCCTTGATCTTTGCCATTTTAATTACTATATGTCTTGGTACTGTCTTCCTTGGGTCCCTTTTGTTGGGAGATCTGTGCACCTCAATGACCTGAGAGACTATCTCCTCCCTCAGATTGGGGAAGTTTTCAGCAATTACATCCTCAAAGACACTTTCTATCCCCTTTTCTCTCTTTCTTCTTCTGGTCCCCCTATAATGCGAATATTGTTCCATTTGGATTGGTCACACAGTTCTCTCAATATTCTTTCATTCTTAGAGATCCTTTTTTTCTCTCTGTGCCTCATCTTCTTTGTATTCATCTTCTCTAATTTCTATTTTATTTATCATCTCCTCCACCGTATCTAATTTGCTTTTAAAACTTCCCGTTTTATGTTTCATTTCTGATACTGTTTTCTGTAATGGTTGGATCTCCAACCGGAATTCCTCTCTGAGTTCTTGTATATTTTTCTGCACCTCCATGAGTATGTTAATTATTTTTATTTTCAAATCCCTTTCAGGCAGATCCATGAGGTCCATTTCATTTGAATCTTTCTCAGGGGTTGTATTCATATTCATAATTTTACTTTGAACCAGGTTCCTTTGGTGTTTCATATTTGTATATGGTGCCCTCTAGTGCCCAGAAGCTCTACTCTCTGGAGCTGCTCAGCCCCTGAAGCAATGTTGGGGGTCGCAGGGGAGTGGTATTGGTGCCTCGTGGGATGAAAGAGCTGTTTCCTGATTCCTCGCTGCTATGCGTGTCTCCACTGCCAGATTTAGTGAGCCGAGCACACAAGTATAAGCCACTATGCTTTGCGTTTGTAGTTGCTGTAGATAGGGCTTCCCTCTCACCAGCCAAATGCGAGGGTAGGGTTTGCCGGTTTGGAAGCCAGGTGGAGCTGGCTGCGAGAAAGATGCAGTAGTCTGCTTATTATGGAGGGGGTCCTTGGAGCTGTATAGCCAGCCAGTGAAGTGGAGCTCCTGAAGATCGTGAAAGTTCCCAACCTGCTGGGCAGAGTGCACCCAGACAATTTTGTCTACCTGTCCTTTCTCCTGAGCAGTAAGCTCTGTGCAGTCCTTGTCCCTTTAGCAGCCCTCTTGCTAAGGGCTTACTTATTAGGAAATCTCTCAGACTGCCCACCTTTCTTTTGTCCCAGAGCAGCTGTATATGGGTTCCCAGTTTCTACAAGTGGCTGGAATCTCAGTCTCTCCAGGTATTCTGTCAGTTTTAGCTTTCCAGTCCCCTAATCATGAGAATACTATGAACACACCATGAAATGTATGTTTGTGCTCCCAGATCAGATCTCTGGAGTTAGGTATTCAGCAGTCCCAGGCCTCCACTCCCTCCCTGCTCTGTTTCTCTTCCTCCCCCTGGAGAGCTGGGGTGGGGGAAGGGCTTGGGTTCTGCCAGGCCATTGCTTGAGTTGTATTCTTTTCTCCAGGTGTATGCAGTTTGGTGCAGTCCTCTTTCCTGTTGCTCTTTCAGGATTAGTTCTATTAGTTATATTTTTGTATTCTATGTGTTTTAGGAGGAAGCCTCTGACTAACCTCTGACGCCACCATCTTTAATCCTTTTTCTGACAGAGTAAATTTAAACCAATATGTGGATGAAAGCAACCTTAGAACAATGAAAACACCAAGTAAACATGGGTGAAAGCACATTGCAGGGACAGTGCAGGCAGCTGGAGGAAATCACATGAAATAAAATGAAAAAGATCAGAGATACCTTCAAAAATCTCCTTAGAGAGAAGATATGAAATAATGGCCTAAAGTAGATACATATAATGACTGGTGTTCCTAAAGAAGAATATGGTATAAATAAAAAGATCAATTTAAAATAGATAGTATTAATAATTGCAATGATGTAGTAAAGATTGACTTACTGAAATAAATATTTGATGCCACAAAATAAATGGGCTTTCCTATGGCTAAATATACTCCAGTGAAATTACTCAACTCAAGATATAAAACAGTCTATGAATGTACACTTGAAAATTATGTGTATTAATGTGTGAGACATAAAGATTTTCAAACATGCAAAGCTTGGAAATAGAGTGCTCAAGATCTTATTTTTGGGTAAAAACAACAGGGGACAGGATGATAAAGTCCAATCAACTAAAGGAAAATTTAAAGAACTGAGGAATGAAATAATCATTCTACAGGTGTGGAAAAAGGCATGGATCATTTTTAAAATGGGACAAGGAAAAATAACTGAAAATTAGTTATAGAACAGGTGTAATTATAATCTTGACAATGTGTAAATAATAATATCGAGGATGACAGAATTTGGGAGGCATCTTCTCAACTTTCAGACCCAAGAATTAATAGTTAATGATCTAAAGGTGAACCTCTAATTAAAATATTTATTCTCATATCTTAGTGTTACAACCTGTTTTATTGTTAGAATTATAGTTTAGGTCATAGTATCTGATATAGTAAAGCTGTATTTCCCTGATTAGCTCTTTCTTCCACTTTGTGTGAGCTTATTTTTATTCAGTTAAAGTAATTTTATTGTAAAATTTCGCTTTATGACTACATCACCTATCTATCCATCCAATTAGTGTGTCAGAGTAAAGTGGCATTGGGATGGGTCCACTCTGATGGAGGGAGTATTTTGTCATGACATCGTTTAGAATTGCTGGCACAGGGTGATAATAAAAAGCAGCCCAATTTTTAGTTGATTTTATTAATGTTCCCAAATTCTGTACAATCAGTGCACTCCCTCATCGCCTGCTTTCAGCATGGAGCGCTCTCATAGCCTCCCCTTCATGCCACAGATGATCTATGGCATCATCCATCACATATTATCAGACGTTAATAAATGTGTTTTTTTTTTCTGGGTGGTGCAATTTGAAGATTAATTTTTAATTTCCTTGTTGTACTTCCATGTATGGCTTAGTTTTTTATAATGATCTACATCATATTTCAAATATAATAAAATTATAATTCTTTAATAAAGGAAATTAAGTACCATATTTTCATGTAGCATAGATAGGAACTGATGGCATATTTTCTTTGGTGGGTGTTCGATTAAACTAAGCAGCTTTACTTTGGTCTGTTACAATAAGCTGCTGTGTGACTTCAGTTTATTAAAACAAGAAGAAACATGTTGGAAACAGAACAAATTTTGTGCACACCTCCACTCAATATTTTAAAAGTATACTCTTAAACCTTAGGTTTTTTTCTAGGTCTGTCTGACCTCTGAAGTAGAATGTGTATATCACACAGCATGTAAAAGGCTACCCACAAAGATCTGAGTAGAAAATATTGGAAAATATGTTTCTATGTATAGTCTGTCATTTCTGAATTTCTACTCTGGGGTATGTTTTGAAATGTGAACTCCATATTAATACAGGAATATATGTGTGTAAATATGTATATACATAATCATAATGTATACATATATGTGTGTATACATGCACTTCATGCATCTATGTATCTAAACATAGGCTTTGAAGTCCTAATAACTTCAGTAATGGAGTGCATCATCAGAAACATTTTGAAGTTTATAACATTTGTGTTATAAAATATATCATTATGTTAGGACAAATATAGTCTTTGCCTTCAGTAAAACTCTGTATTTTACACTGTTTTATTGGCCAGATTTTCTCTTTACCTTTAGGTCCTGATTTGTGATATTTCAAAGTTGTGTCTGTTGTTACCTCAGTAAATTGTTTATTCAGAGAAAAATTCATGGACATTCAAGTTGGAAAGTAGCATACCTAAAGTTGCTATGTTCAGGCCTAGAGAACATAGCAATTTTATCTTTCTGGGCAATTCCTGTGGTTATATCAAATTACCTGGAAATCTCATTCCTATGTCATAATATGTAAATACAGATAATATTTTTCGATATTTGTCTTTATACTCTCCAAAATATAGAAGATGGGATCTCTCAGATCCCAGATCTAGGAGATCATGTGAAGTTTGTTTTAGATTTCATCTCTACTCAGTTTGGGTCTTCTGTAGGTCTCTTCTTGCATTTTATTCTACTATCCTCTGTGCTGTCTTGGTTTCAATACCCACAAATTCTCTTGTCCACATTTGCCACCTTTATCGCAATCACATTTTGTCACCTTTTCCCCTTTTAAGACATACTAGATTAGGTCCTACTAGATTGTTATGTCTTAGAATATGAGATACTTTATCTTCTCTCAAGTTTAAATCTCAGTGATTTGGAAGCCTAGCATTATTGGGATGCAATCATAACTATTCTAATAATTATTATTATTAGAATAAATGTAGTAATACTTTGTTATCCTAAGTAATAAACCTCTCATAAAGACTCAAAATATTCCTTTTTAGATCTCATGGTACAATTGTATGAAATATTTGAAATTGTACAGAAAATTTTCAAATAGAACTACTTTTTTAAAAAAGAAGTAAAAATCCAAAAAGAATCTCTTTCTCTTGAAGAAAGTTCAAAGTCCTGATAAAGGTGATACGAGATGATTCTAATTGCTAGATGTGGTTCTACTGCTTCACATGCTGGCTACTAAAAGTGTTTGAAATCTTGTCTAATGCAAGAAACAAAAATACCTATAAAATTTCCATAATGGATTAGGAAACAGACATTTACATTTAATTTATTTAAAAATATAGAGAAGGAAATATAGTTTTTTCCCCTACAGGGAACAGTTCAACCTATATGTGAATGAATGAATGCTTTATTTAACAGTAATAGTTTTCCAAATTGTTTTATCTGGTAACACATCCTCTCAAAATGGATACATAAGGCACTCATTAGGATTGTGTGCAAATTAAGAATTTCTGCACTTTCATATTCCATGAAACGTCTATAAACTATATAGAATCACTTATAGAATTTTATAAAAGGAAATAAGTTATTAAAAATGGCAGCAGCAAAATTGTTTGTCATTAAATGTCATAAACTACCTGCTGTTTATGGAGACACAGAAAGTCCAGTTCAATTGAAAATGATTATTTTAAAGAGTTTATAACAAAAAAAGATATTTTACAGACTTCTGCTTTTTGACATACCTGATTGATCAAGTACACCAGATCTTAGACTAATTATGATATTATATGTCATAAGTGCTATAGCATAACAATATTTCGTGGACAGTGGCCTGAAGTTGAATATAAACTGGTACATATCCTTGATTCAAAAATGCTATCACTTTGTATAGTCATTTTAGCTTAGGCTGGAGTTAGACAAACCTGAGTTTAAAATATGACTGGTACTTTCCAACTGTGTGGCCTTACATAAATTACTCATTCTTTCTAAGGATCTTCCCAAAAGGGTTGTTACTAGGATTATTTTATCTAGCAGATGGAATTATTTTTCTTTTGCAATTTAACAATGCCTTTCCTCTGCCCACTGATTTCTGACTATATTGCTACCCAGTGATGGTGGGTTTCGGCAGTTGGCCCTAACAGTGTGTCCATTTGGGGCAAAGGCCTTAGAGGGCATCATGCTTTATCACTTACTCTCTTGCATTCCTGCTATTTACCTTAAGAAAAAGATGGTCAAAGTGCCTTTTGGTACAAGTAGAATAAGGGTCACATAGAACATACCTTAAAACAATCTTCAGCCTTGACACAGAACATACCTTAAACCAATCTTCAGCCTTGACCCTCAAACATAAAATGCAGCTTATCCCTGTAGAGTGGCTGCCAACTCACAAATCTGTAAATCATAATTAAATGCTTGTTGAAAGTCAGTGAGTTTTGGTGCTGTTTACTACACAACATTATTGAATTAATAGCTGACCAATACACTTTCAAAATACATATTCATTATATAACATAGTCCCTGATGCATACTAAGAGCTCAATAAATATCAACTATTTTAATTAACATTCCCTTCTTCCTAGTTTATAATAATAAATGAAACTTAAAAGCAGGAAATGACTAGTTCTTTTATTGGCTTACTGATGAGTATGACTTAAAGAATATCATTTCCAACCTCATTTCTATTCCTTGTAGTCAATAAATTGAAATACAATTGTTGGATTTAAGATGGTGGGGTGAGAGGTGAGACAGAGAACTCCTCCCAAAACCACAGATAGTACAAAAATACAGTTAATGCAACTAACCTTAGAACAGCACCAGGAAAGAAGGCTGCACCAGACTGCATACAGACCTCACAAACGCAGATCTCACAAAACAGGGTAATGTATCAAGGCCTTGATCCGGCGGGACTCAGGCCCTTCACCCACCCCAACTCACGATAGGAGGAAGAGAAACGGAGTGGGGAGGGACTACTGAACACCTAGCCCTGGAGATCTGCTTTGTGAGCAGAAACCTATACTATGTGGTGCTCTGGAGGTTGGGGAGCTGGGACAGGCAGAGTGCTTGAGAGACAGATTCTGGCCATTTGAAGAGGATGGGATCCACACCCAGACGCTCTGGGACAAGGGAAAGGCAGGCAGTCTGACACCATTCCTAGCAGCGAGAGGGCTGCTGAAGGGGCGGGGTTTGCATGGAGCTTGCTGTGCGGGAGAAGGGTTAGGGGGACAAGGTTGTCTGGGCGCGCTCTGCCCAGCAGACTGGAAACTTTGAGGAGCTTCAGGGGTCCATCCACCTGGCTGCCTACTCAGCTCTGAGGCCTCACACTGGGATACACAGCCTACCTAGCCTTCCTCCTGGCCTGACATCACTGACTCATTAACTGGGAGTCACGGTGGTGGCATCAGGCCAGTCAGAGGGAGGCCTTCCCTACAACAGCCAATGATGCAAAGCACAGAGGCTTACACCTGTGTGCTCAGCCCAATGGCTCTAATACGGGAGACAGGCACAGCATATGAAAATGAGGAAACAGTTATTTCCTCCCACCAGGCACCAGCTCTGCTCCCTTATGACCCCCAACCTCACTCTAGGGGCTGAGCAGCTCCAGAGACTGGAACTACTAGGCACTAGAGGCACCACACAGAAAAATGAAATGTCAAAAGAACATGGTTCAGACCCAAATCTCCCAAACCCCAGAAAAAGGACCAAGTGAAATTGAACTCACCAATCTTCCTGAAAGAGAGTTCAAAATAAAAATCATAAACATGCTTATGGAGGTACATAAAAATATTCAAGAACTCAGGAATGACTTTAAGATGGAGATTCAATCATTAAGAAATTACATATCTGAAATGAAACATACAATGGAGGGATTTAAAAGCAGATTAGATGTAGTAGAAGACAGTAAATGGAATAGAAATTAGGGAAGAGGAATAGAAAGAAGCTGAGGCACAGAGAGAAAAAAGAATCTCTGAGAATGAAAGAATTTGAGAGAACTGTGTGACCAATCCAAACACAACAATATTTGCATAATAGGGGTACCAGAAGAAGAAGAGAAAAAGGGACAGAAAGTGTTATTGAGAAGGTAATTGCTGAAAACTTTCCCATGCTGGGGAAGGAGATAGTCTTTCAAGCCATTGAGATGCACAGATCTCTGAACACAAGGGACCCAAGGATGACAACATCAAGACATATAAAAATTAAAATGGCAAAGATCAAGGATAAAGACAGACTTTTAAAAGGAGCTAGAGAGAGAAAAAATATCACATACAAGGGAAAACCCTTCAGTCTATCATTCAGATTTCTCAACAGAAACCTTACAGGCCAGAAGGGAGTGGCATGATATATTTAGGCAATGAAGCAGAAGGGCCTTGAACCAAGAATACTCTACCAAGCAAGGTTATCATTTAAATTTGAAGGAGGTATTAAACAGTTTTCAGATAAGCAAAAGCTGAGAGAATTTACCTACCAAAAATCACCTCTACCATGCATTTTGGAGGGACACCAACACACGGAAGTGTTCCTAAGGCTAAATTGATGTCACCCAAGGGATAGACAAAGAATACAGAATATGATTCATAAAAAAACAAAGAATGGAGGAAGAAGAAAAAGGATGAAAAAAAAAGAATCTTCAGGATGTGTTCGTAATAGCATATGAAGTGAGTTAAATTAGACTGTTAGATAGTAAGGGAATTACCCTTGAACTTTTGGTAACCGCAAATCTCAAGCCTGCAATGGCAATAAGTACATACCTATCAATAATTACCCTAAATGAAAATGGTCTGAATGCACCAATCAAAAGACGTAGAATCACTGAATGGATAAAAAAAAAGACTCATCTATATGCTGCCTACAAGAGACTCACTTCAAACCCAACGATATACACAGACTGAAAATAATGGAATGGAAAAAGATATTTCATGCAACGAATAGGGAAAAAAAGCAGGAGTTGCAGTATGTGTATCAGACAAAATAGACTTCAAAACAAAGAAAGTCACAAGAGACAAAGAAGGACATTATATAATGATAAAGGGGTGAGTCCAACAAGAGGATATAGCTATTATAAATATCTATGCACCAACACAGGATCACCTATATTTGTGAAGGAAATACTAACAGAATTAAAGGGGGAAATAGAATGCAATGCTTCATTTTGGGAGACTTTAATGCACCATTCACTCCAAAAGACAGATCAACCAGACAGTAAATATATAAAGAGACAGAGGCACTCAAAAATGTATTAGAACAGATGAATCTAATGGACATCTACAGAACACTCCATCCAAAGGCAAAAGAATGTACATTCTTCTCAAGTGCACACGGAACATTTTCAACAATAGACCATACACTAGGCCACAAAAAGAACCTCAGTAAATTCAAAATGATTGAAATTGTACCAACCAGTTTCTAAGATCAAAAAGGCATGAAGCTAAAAATAAATTACTCAAAATAAAAAAGCCAACAAACAAATGGAGGCTTAGTAACATGCTCCTAAATAATCAATGGATCAAAGACCAAATAAAACCAGAGATCAAGCAATATATGGGGACAAATGACAACAGTAATTCAACACCACAAAATCTGTGGGATGCAGCAAAGACGGTGCTGAGAGGGAAATATATCTCAATACAGGCGTACCTCAGGAAAGAAGAACAATCCCAAATGAACAGTCTAAATGCAGAATTATTGAAACTAGAAAAGGAAGAACAAATGAGGCCCAAAGTCAGTAGGAGGAGGAACATAATAAAGATTAAAGCAGAAAGAAATAAAATTGAGAACAATAAAACAATAGAAAGAATCAATGAAAGCAGGATCTGGTTCCTTGAGCAAATAAACAAAATAAATAAACCCCTAGCCAGACTTATCAAGAAAAAAGAGTCTACCCACATAAACAGTATCAGAAATTAGAAAGGAAAAATCACTATGGACACCCCAGAAATACAAAGAATTATGAGAGAATCCTATGAAAAATTATATGCTAACAAACTGGATAACCTAGAAGAAATGGACAACTTTCTAGAAAAATACAACCTTCCAAGGCTGACCCAGGAAGAAAAAGAAAATCTGAATAGACCAATTACCAGCAAAAAAACTGAACTGGTAATCAAAAATACCTAAGAAAAAAACCTCTGGACCAGATGGTTTCACTGCTGAATTTTATCAAACATTTTGTGAAGACGTAATGCCCATCCTCCTTAGTTTTCCAAAAAGGGGAAGAGGAGGGAATACTCCCAAACTCATTCTATGAGGCCAACATCACTCTAATACCAAAACCAGGCAAAGACACCACAAAAAAAGAAAATTACAGACCAATATCCCTGATGAACGTAGATGCAAAAATATGCAACAAAATACTTGCAAACTGAATTAAAAAATACATCAAAAAGATCATCCATCATGATCAAGTGGGATTCAATCCCGGGTTTGCAAGGATGGTACAACATTTGAAAATCCATCAACATCATCCACTACATCAAAAAAAGACAGACAAAAACCACGTAATTATCTCCATAGATGCTGAAACGCATTTGACAAAATTCAACATCAATTCATGATAAAAACTCTTGAGAAAATGGGTATAGAGGGCAAGTACCGTAACATAATAAGGGCCATATATGACAAACTCACAGCCAACATTATACTTAATAGTGAGAAGCTGGAAGCTTTTCCTCTAAGATTGGAAACAAGACAAGGAAGCCCACTCTCCCCACTTTTATTCAACATAGTTCTAGAGGTCCTAGCCATAGCAATCAGACAACGCAAAGACATAAAAGGGATCCAGACTGGTAAAGAAGAAGTTAAACTGTCCGTTTGCAGATGACATTATATTGTTCATAAGAAAACCCTAAAGAATCCACTCCAACACTCCTAGATCTAATATCTGAATTCAGTAAAGTTGCATGATACAAAATTAATGCATAGGAATCTGTTGCATTCCTATACAGTAACGATGAGCTAGCAGAAAGATAAATCAGGAAAACAATTCCATTCAGAACTGCATCAAAAAGAATAAAATACCTAGGAATATACCTAACCAAGGAAGTGAAAGAATTATACTCTGAAAACTACAAGACACTCATGAGAGAAATTAAAGAAGAAACCAATAAATGAAAACACATCCTGTGTTCATGGATAGGAAGAATTAATATTGTGAAAAAAGCCATCCTGCCTAAATTAATCTACAGATTCAGTGCAATCCCTATCAAAACACCAACAACATTCTTCAATGAACTAGAGCAAATAGTTCTAAAATTCATGTGGAACCACAAAAGACCCCGAATAGCCAAAGCAATCCTGAGAATGAAGAATAAAGCAGGGGGGATTATGCCCCTTGACTTCAAGGTCTACTACAAAGCCACAGTAATCAAGACTATTTGGTACTGGCACAAGAACAGACCCATAGACCAATGGAACAGACCAGAGAGCCCAGATATAAATCCAAGCATATATGGTCAATTAACATATGGTAAAGAGTCATGGATATACATTGGGGAATTGATAGTCTCTTCAACTGCTGGTGTTTGCAAAAGTGGACAGCTACATATAAGAGAATGAAACAGGATTATTGTCTAACCCCATACACAAAAGTAAACTCAAAATGGAGCAAAGACCTGAATGTAAGTCATGAAACCATAAAACTCTTAAAAAAGAACATAGGCAAAAATCTCCTGGACATAAATATGAGCAACATCTTCATGAACATATCTCCCCAGGCAAGGGAAACAAAAGCAAAAATGAACAAGTGGGACTATATCAAACTAAAAAGCTTCTGTACAGCAAAGACATTATCAGTAGAACAAAAAGACATCCTACAGTATGGGAGAATATATTCATAAAAAACGTATCTGATAAAGGGTTGACATCTAAATTATATAAAGAGCTGATGCACCTTCACAAACAGAACGCAAATAATCCAATTAAGAAATGGGCAGAGGACGTGAACAGACACTTCTCCAAAGAAGAAATTCAGATGGCCAACGGGCACATGAAAAGATGCTCCACATCGCTAATCATCAGAGAAATGCAGATTAAAACCACAATGAGATATCACCTCACACCAGTGAGGATGGCCAACATCCAAAACACAAACAACAACAAATGTTGGCGAGGATGTGGAGAAAAGGGAACCCTCCTACACTGCTGGTGGGAATGCAAATTAGTTCAACCACTGTGGAAAGCAGTATGGAGGTTCCTCAAAAAACTCAAAATAGAAATACCATTTGACACAGGAATTCCACTCCTAGGAATTTACCGTAAGACTGCAGCAGCCCAGTTTGGAAAAGACATATGCACCCCTATGTTTATCGCCACACTATTTACAATAGCCAAGAAATGGAAGCAATCTAAGTGTCCATCAGTAGATGAATGGATAAAGATTTGGTATGTATACACAATGGAATATTATTCAGCAATAAGAAGAAAACAAATTCTACCATTTGCAGCAACATGGATGGAGCTAGAGGACATTATGCTCCGTGAAAAAGCCAGGCAAAGAAAGACAAGTATCAAATGATTTCACTCATCTGTGGAGTATAAGAACAAAGAAAAAACTGAAGGAACAAAACAGCAGCAACTCAAAGAACCCACGTATCGACTAACAGTTACTAAAGGGAAATGGACTGGGGAAGATGGGTGGGAAGGGAGGGATAAGGGAAAAAAAGGATATTACCATTAGCATACATAATGTAATAGGAGTGGGGGATACGGGGAAGGCAGTATAACACAGAGAAGACAAGTAGTCATTCTATAGCATCTTACTACGCTGATGGACAGTGACTGTAATGGGGCATGTGGTGAGGACTTGGTAATAGGGGGAGTCTAGTAACCATCATGTTGCTCTTGTAATTGTTCATTAATAATACCAAAATAAAAAAAATATATAAACAATGAAATTTTTAAAAATACAATTGTTGCTTTGAGACAGTCTTAAGTCCAGTTTTTATCTATGTGACATTATATATTTGGCCATTCAACTAATATTTATAAACAATTTGTTATGTTTCTTTGGCTCTTGGACTTCTAGCTTCTTTTTATATAAAAGGAGGATAGAGATAAACACTTTCAGAGTAAGGAGATTGAACATAAAGTAAATAAAGAATTTAGCACAGGATTTGCAACTTAAACAGTGCTTTGCTTATAGTAATTGGTATTATTTTTAGGCAACCTATTATTATTTCTTTTGTGTGTGTATGTATGTGTGAGCCAGTTGATGTGGTTGTTAAAATATAAGTCATTTTTCATCCACCATCAAGGTAAAATCATTCGTCATTTTTCTTTTGTCAGATTGAATTTGCAACACGTTGTCAAAGAGATTCTTTGGTAACCTTTCATTTTCTCTGTATTTTCCTGAAAAGAGAATGACAAAAATTTAAGGCAATTGTATTTTCATAAAAAAAAGAAATACGTGAAATTCAATCAATCCAATAAGAGCATGAATGTTGTCATCAGAAGGTAGCATTCGAAGACTGTGGTTTCAGTTTCTTATCTTCACAGAGCCTTGATTTTGGTCCATTGCTGAATGACTGCAGACAAGGTTTCTCAGCTGAACCTCCATATGACAAGTCTTGTGTTCATCCCTGTAGAGTTAGAATTAGATTCTGTTGGTTCATTCACAAAATGAATTTCCAGGGACAGAAACATACTTGTTTAATTCACATGGCAGGTTGTGACAGAGGTTAGATATATGGTAAGCGATCTTCCTTTCTGTGCGCACACAGAATACTACATACCCAGACTCCTTTGTAGTTAGGTTGGTTCTGTGTGTTGGTTTCTGCTCAGTATTATGTGGGGGTAAGTGATATATGTTATTCCCAGGATTGGCTCATAAAACTTCAGTGCAACCTTCCATATTGCATCTTAATATATTGACTGCACAAATGAGTGGATACAGAGGATGACTCTATAGAGGACTTTGGATCTGGCAGAGCCACAAGGTAACTAAAGAAAGGTTTCTTTAGTCACTGCTTAGAGAAAGGTCACCCAAGAGGGCCAACCAATTCTCACTAACTCTGAAATGAGCACGATATACATTTTTGTTGTTTTAGCCCACTGAGATTTTGCATTGCTATGTAAAGGTGTTCTAAGTTTTCCTGGCTAATTCTTTGATATATTAGGATGTATATTCATCTCTAATAGAGGAATCTTTCTCTCTGGAATAGGGTCCACTTACTTATTCAGAAAATACCAGTTCCATGTATAAGAAAGCTGGGAGATTAAAACATGAATGATGGGCTTGGGTGAGGAAGAATTTAGAACCAGAGAGGCAGAATTATTGGGGAAGACATCTTACCGAAGTGGCTAGAGAAAATAAAGACCTATCTCTTTGCATAGAAAGAACTGTTTCACATTTGACTCCGTTTGCCTGGTATCAGATGGATTTTTTGACACATTCAATGCATGTTAATGACATTTGCCTTTTTATCTATAGGGTTCTTAATTTGCTTTGCTTTTTTTGGCTGATATCCTTTGTTCAGTGTAAAATTAGTAAAGTGCTCTGTATTCAGGCCAGAAAAACCAAGTGCATTTTGTTACATGCAAGCAATATTTGACATTTGAAGAGAGGTTGCAAGGTGCAGAGTGAGATATAGCCAGTATTATAAAATATGAAGAGAACAAGGCTACTTCAGGTAATTTCTATGGGCAGAAGCCAGGAGGAAGAGCTAATTTGGGATTCAGGTGGCTTTAAGAGGACTATAAAGCTGAAGCACTGGATTAAATAGAGCAAACCCAGAGAACTAGAAGACATATTCTAAAATTTACAGGTCTAAATCCAGCACTTCCATATGCATTACTACCATTAAAGCAGTATGATGTAAAAATCCAGAGTAAATATGATAACAGCTAGTACATGTTAATCACATTAAAAAATAATTGATGAATATTTATTCCTTACCTCTTTCCCTTGGTTCTTCCTGGAAGAGAAAAAAGATCATCATAATCTCTATCACATAGCATGTGATAAAAGCCACAGGCTTTGGAGCGAGAGAGACCGGGGGTTCAAGTGCCAGCTCCTCAACAAATAAACTGAATGACCTGGAATGTTACCTAATCTCTCCCAGCTGTAAGATATGAACAAGAATGTTTTTTTTGCATCACTGCTAGGAATATTAAATTAAAAAAATATTTTAAACGTTAATTCAGTTCTGGTCCATATTATAGAGTTAATAAACAGTTATGTGATAAGAGTGCTGGTTGGGACAGAATGTAAAAATCACAACACACTGTAACCGGAGCTTTCTTTTTAATTTCCTCTAAAGGATATCCCTATGAGTCTAGGCCTAGCTTGTTTATTTGTACAGCATTCCAGGTCCTTGGACAATTTCTCATGATTTCAAGTATCCTCAAAGTTTCCAGCAATAGCCTTGTTCCCACTTCCCATAACAAAGATTTAGGAAAGAACTGGGAGAACCACTTGCCTCTAAGTTCCATGTATCTAGTCTGTAGACCAGAAATATGTAAAGCTCTATTTTTACAAGTTTACCTGTCCTTAAATAAATGTACTTCATGTATTTTTTAGATTTTTTGTTCATCTTTTTATTACCAATATTTTTCTGGTGTCCACAATAATATTTTATAAAATGGATTATTAAAAATCTCTGTGAAATTTGCCTGAAGACAAGCTTGCATTTCAAGAATAATTAAAATGACAGCTTAAGAGCAAATTATGCAAGCCAGAGATGTACAGTGGGTTCATTGTCACTTACATCTCTATACTTTGAAAAAAAGAAAGTGATTCAGCTTAATTTTTCATCAGGCAGTATATTCCCAGGAGGCATTATGGAAGAGTGGAGTATGAAAGCAAATATCAGCTTTCACAAAGTGATGGCGTAAATAGCATATGATATTCATATTTGCGGGTATGCATGAAAGAATGGACAAAGCTCATTTTTAGTTCTTTGATATAATTTGAAAAAAATCACATTGTGTTAACCACAAAACTGTGTTAGTTAAACTAAATTTTCTTTCCCTTTTATTAAGTGCATTTTTAAATTAATCTCTGGAAGATTATAAACTTTAATCCTATTTACAATTTGATGACTAGACTGATGACTCTTTCTTTACAAACTAGTTCTGTAGTCACACCCTAGATATTTCTGCTTTTCTGAAATGTTATTTTATTTGAGTTACATACTCTGGAAAATGACACGCTTTTCAAAAATTTTATTATGGAAATTTTAAAAAAGAAAGAATCATTTTTCTTCCCTGAAAAGTTTCAATTAAAAATTCAGCTTAATTTTTTTGTCCTTATTTATTGCTAATCTAGACACTCCAATATGATCATCTTTGTGATAGTCATTACTGATTATGGAAAAATCTGTTATATAATGATTATTATTTTTTTAATTCCATACTCTTCATGTATCCAGAGACCAGGCTGTAATTGTACAAACACTCAAAGGCCATGACTTTCTTCAGGCATGAAGGAGCCTATCCATTCTACATGTATGTGTGAGCTTGGTAATGATAATACAAGCTACCCTCTGTGAGTGCCTAGTCTGTGTCAGACATGGCACTAAGTATTCAGAATTGCTTGTTGAATCCCATCTATGTGAGAATGATTAAATGACTGTCCCCATTTTACAGATTGGGAAGTTGAGGCAGAAAGATAAATTTTCCTATGGTTCTACAGCAGGTGACTCTGAAATTCAAACATTTTTTTTTTTCTAAAACCAGAATCTTAAGTCAGTTGGATACATATACAGAAAGTATGCAGTTTTCTGGGGAAGCAAGAACTAATTCTCTCCTCAGTCTCTCCTGAAATAGCAAAGTGAGATTTTTTAAAAATGTTGCCTCATAAGAAATTTGGGGGGAAGTATTCTCCATATTAACATTATGCTTTTTCTGACATCCTTTTGAATCTGGGTCTAAATACACTAACAACTTGAAGTGTCTTGACCTATATGAAACATTTAAGTACAGTGTGAATATCTAAGTAATAGGTACTGGGGATGTGAATAGTTCTCCATCTCCAGTTGTGTCTGCATTAGTAGGCATTAATACTTAGGTGAATTCACCCGGAGAGAGACAACAAACCTAGAAAACGGTTTATGAATAAGAAAATTGCTATTCAAATACAAATAAGCTGGGAGAATATGTCGAGGCTACATATAATTAGTCAGTTTTAATAGTAAATTCATCTGTATGTACTTTAAACCTTCAATTTTCTTGTTCTCAAAGTATCTTTATGATTGCTCTTTTTTAGGTAGCTCAAAAAATGGAAAGAACAAAATAAAAAATGCCTTCATGGATTCCTTGAAAATTGAAAAAGTATGCTCTTAATAGGAGAGATTGAAGTTTATCCCTACTCTAGAAAATAATTATTTTATCATCATTGAGAGTAAGGTTAGATTTAGGGAGAGTTTGCTACAGGCTGAGTTAGATCTGAAAGTAATCTCTTCAAAAAATTAGAATACAATAATTTTTTTCCTTTATCTAATACCTACAGGAAAAATATTCCAGTCCAAGCAATACTTTTCTCAAAAGAATGTAAGCAGTGAGTGTTGACCATTTTACAGATGTCCATGGACCAGAAATGCCATAGCCTAACCTTTTCTTTTTATTTTTTTCAATTTTGTAATTTAAAACAATGTGAAAACTTGGGCTTTGGTGAATTTACTCCTTTTCTCTCTCTGAGGGAGAAGGGGGGCATCTCTATAACATAAAGAGAAGCGTTAGTGTTTTCTCCTCCTTTATAAGAGACTGAAACTTGGCTAGTGGTGATGGTGGTGGTATAGACCTGATTTTACTCTGATACAGATCTTATTTTCCCCATATTACACAAGAGCTAGAATAGATAGGGACTAAATAACTTGCCATGTTCACTGCATAGTAAGTGGAGGATTTTTTTCAGGTTAGACTCCAAATTCCCCAATTTTTTCCGCCAGTGAACCAGGCTGACTTTCATCATCTTGCTTAGGAGAGAAGTATTGACACAAAACTATAGCTAAATAAAACACTGACAGATTATCCACTTTAACATCTAATATGTTATCAGAAAATAACTTAGGCAAGCCCTTAAAATGGATTAAGTACCTCACTTTCAGCTGAGACTTAGAACAAGAATTGGTAATTGCTCAAAGCAACCCAACACCTGGAAACATCATCAATGTCACCATAATACAAATGTAAGAGAGCTCATTAATTTGATCATAACAAGGAGCTTTTGTATTCAAGCTGAATACATATGTGGTATTTACTTTAATCACATATTCCAGCTCCTCCGGGTGCACACACAGTCATTGTACAAAAACAACTTTGCTATTCATAGTCTGTCAATATCGATATGGGAAGCCTTTTTATCTTGGAGGCCAACTGACTCTCCTAAGTGATATATTCTGGAAAATGTTCACTTTCCTGTAGAAATCAAGTTCCGTGCATTCCTAATTTCTAACACATTTTTGCACTCCTGCCTTTGCAACCCAAAATGACACTATTGCCATTGTTTACCATTTAAACATGGGAGTAGAATCAGTAAGACATTATGTGTCAGGGTGATAATATTATTTTTATTGAAGTATAGTTGATATGCAGTATTTCAAGTATACAACATAATAGTTCAACACTTACACACGTTATTAAATCTTCATCCCAAGTAGTGCAGTTACTGTCTGTCAACATAGAAATATTACAAAACAATTGGCTATATTCTCCATGTTCTACTACCATTCCCATGACCAACTTATATTATGATTGAGATTTTTTGTGCCTCTGTCTCTCCCTCACCCTTCCCAGCTATCCACCCCAACCCCTCCCCTATGGTAACCACCAGTCACTTCTCACTTTCTATGAATCTACTGCTATTTTGTTCATTTTGTTTTTAGATTCCACAAATAAGTGAAGTCATGTGGTATTTCTGCACCTGCCTTGTTTGACTTAGCATATTACCCTCTAGGACCATCATGCTGTCTCAGCTGGCAGGACTTCTTTCTTTTTTATGGCTGAGTAATATTCCATTGTGTTTATGTACCACATCTTCTTTATCCATTCCTCTACTGATGGACATTTTGGTTGCCTCCATATCTTGGCTATTGTAAATAATGCAGCAACAGACATAGAGGTGGTTTATTTTTTCACATAGGGGATTGTTTTCTTCACATAAATTCCTAGAAGTGGAATTATTGGGTCATATGGTATTTCTATTTTTAGTTTTTTGAGGAAACTCCATACTTATTTCCACAGTGGCTGCACCAGTTTACATTCCTATCAATGGTGTAGGAGGGTTCCATTTTCTCCACATCCTCACCAATACTTGTTATTTCTTGTCTTTTAGACAGAGACTATTATAACTAGTGTGCGGTGATGGGGTAGTAATCTTTTATGTCTTACACTACTAGCTCTCTGTAACTGGTCTCTCCAAAGCTGACACCTTCTAGTTTAGTCTTGTCAAATGACTTTGAACAATTTACTTTACCATTTGGGGCTTTGGTTCCCTCATTTATGAATTAAAGACATTCTCCCCATGTCTTAGCTCCTTCCAATTCTAACTTAGTATGGTTAATGGGATTTATATCCATGTATACATGAAACTTGACTTAGGGTTTATTTTGAAGAAGTCCAGTAGGACTCTGAAGTTGCATCATGTTTCTCCTAAAACACAAGCGATACCTGTACTTTTTCAAATGAAATTCTGTAATAATTCAAAGGTGTCTAAATAACAGCCTTATGTATAATAAGCCTATGGGAGGATGGGATGGGCTTTTAGAAATGTTGTTAAAGCAATGCTTGCCATACCAGAGTGTTGTTTTTCTTAAAGGGAGTTTTCAAAATTTATACAAACCTCAGACCCCACGAAGACTATACCTAATATCCATGACTATTAAATTAGAAACAATGCAAGTAAAACCTGAAATACAGGGTTTGGAGGGAGTACATATAAGTGAAGCTTAATTTTCATGAAAAATATTCTTCTGTAATATATATCTATTTGGGCTGGATTGGGAGGTTATGATAGAGGTAATAGGGGGCAGTTGAGCTATAGCCTCCCCACTTTATCGGACTAGATTCTGCAACTGAAGTATACAAAACAGACAACATAAACTTAATAAAATAATGCAGGGGAGACTTACAATCCTTGAGGAGAATCTCAATTTAAGTTCTTGGTGTTATTACTTTGGCTTACACAGTAGGCTATGTAGTTCTAACCATAAACCTGTGAAACATGTTGTTCCACTTATCAGCTCAAAAATAGTTGAAGTAGCCTTTTGTCTTAGGGAATCCCGTCCAACTGAAAAGGCACTTCTTTGAGATTATCTTCATTTTGGAAAAGAACAGGGAAAGATGAAATTTTCAGGAAGAAATTATGCTTCTTCTTCCTGAGTGCTAATGAGCAATATACTCTTACGTAAAACTTCATTGATCCAACTAACAATACCATGTTCACTTAGTTGTGCTATTCTTGTCCTGTAACCACATGTAACCAAACTAAATGCACATGGTAGAGAAGGGAGGACTGGGAAAGCCAGCAGTTTCATTTTGTAATGAATTTTCCAATTCCAACAAAGTCTGTTTCTGGTGGAGTTTTTCTTTTACCTTGTATGTGTATTAATAACAACTGTGTATAGCCTTTGGACAGACCACCTAATAAAAGCTTTACGTTCTTTAGATGGGCTCATGTGTACTGGTGTTTTATAAAGTTAGAGCTCATGAACAATCATGACATTTTCACATATCAGATAATCAAAGACTAAAAACAATATTTCACATCAGGTAGGATGTGATGAGATCTGCAAATCCTTGGCTGTGGAGTGAAATTTGGTCCAGTTCTTTTTGGAATTTGGCAGAATATATCAAGAACTTTAAAGAGTTCACACTCATCAGCTTAGTAAATTCTTCTGGAAGTTTGCCCAAACTTAGAGATAATGACAAATATTTTATACATAAAGATGTTTCTTAACATATTTTTGATTGTTAAAAAACACTCTAAATATTCTAAGTGTCTAGCAATGTGGGATTGTTTAAATGAAATTTATTTTTATTTAAAAATTAGAGAAATTAAAAAGAAATATTAATGAGCTTTATCTCTTAATGATGAAATTACAGGTGTTTCAATGTTTTTTCTGTTCTTTTCCATACTTTTAATTTATCTAAGATGAACATTTATTACTTTAGTTAGAAAGTAAATTATTTTAAAAACATTGATCAAGGGTATTTCTGATTCTCCCAATTTTTCTGTATTTTGGAAATTGCTTCAGCCACCTACAACTGTATTTCAGTCACATTCTCAAACAATCACATACACCCACCCTGTGAACACAACACCCCATCCCATCATTTACACTTGCCTTCCACAACCAATAGCCAATTGATTTTTTTTTAAAGGAAGTCTTTAATTTACTGACTGAAAGGTAGATTGATACAGAGTGATCAATACTGTGACAGATGCTGATAAATGAATGTTTGATTTCTTTTCTTTTCCCCCTTTTCCCCCTTATCCCTCCCTTCCCACCCATCTTCCCCAGTCCCTTTCCCTTTGGTAACTGTTAGTCATTTCTTGGGTTCTGTGAATCTGCTGCTGTTTTGTTTGGTTGTGTTTTTTTAGGGTGATATCTTTGTTTTATTTTATCAGGGTAATATTGACCTCATTAAGACTGACATTATTTCTTCTTTAAGTGTCTTCTCTGAGTTGTACAGCCCTCCCCATGCCCCCCCAACGTTACATCTGCTAATCGTAATGCCCCTTTTTCCCTCTTACCCGTCCCTTCCCACCCATCCTCCCCAATCCCTTTCCCTTTGGTAACTATTAGTCCGTTCTTGGGCTCTGTGAGTCTGCTGCTGTTTTGTTCCTTCAGTTTTTTTCTTTGTTCTTATACTCCACAGATGAGTGAAATCATTGATACTTGTCTTTTTCGGCTTGGCTTATTTCACTGAGCATAATACCCTCTAGCTCCATCCATGTTGCTGCAAATGGTAGGATTTGTTTTCTTCTTATGGCTGAATAATATTCCATTGTGTATATGTACCACTCTTCTTTATCCATTCATCTACTGATGGACAGTTAGGTTGCTTCCATTTCTTGGCTATTGTAAACAGTGCTGCAATAAACATAGGGGTTCATATGTCTTTCTGAATCAGTAATCTTGTTTTCTTTGGGAAAATTCCTAGGAGTGGAATTCCTGGGTCAAATGGTATTTCTATTTTTAGTTTTTTGAGGGACCTCCATATTGCTTTCCACAGTGGTTGAACTAATTTGCATTCCCACCAGCAGTGTAGGAGGGTTCCCTTTTCTCCACATCCTCGCCAACATTTGTTGTTGTTTCTGTTTTGGGTGTTGGCCATCCTAACTGGTATGAGGTGATATCTCATTGTGGTTTTAATCTGCATTTCCCTGATGATTAGCGATGTGGAGCATCTTTTCATGTGCCTGTTGGCCATATGAATTTCTTCTTTAGAGAAGTGTCTATTCATGTCCTCTGCCCATTTCCTAATTGGATTATTTGCTTTATGTTTGTTAAGGTGTGTGAGTTCTTTATATATTTTGGATGTCAACCCCTCATCAGATACGTCATTTATGAACATATTCTCCCATACTGTAGGATGTCTTTTTATTGTACTGATGGTGTCCTTTGCTGTACAGAAGCTTTACAGCTTGATATGGTCCCAGTTGTTCATTTTTGCTTTTGTTTCCCTTGCCCGGGGAGATATGTTCATGAAGAAGTGGCTCATGTTTATGTCCAAGAGATTTTTGCCTATGTTTTTTTCTAAGAGTTTTATGGTTTCATGACTTACATTCAGGTTTTTGATCCACCTTGAGTTTACCTTTGTGTATGGGGCTAGACAGTAGTCCAGTTTCATTCTCTTACATGTAGCTGCCCAGTTTTGCCAACACCAGCTGCTGAAGAGGCTGTCATCTCCCCATTGTATATCCAAGGCTCCTTTATCAAAATTAATTGACTGTATATGATTGGGTTAGTGCTTGGATTTTCTATTCTGTTCCACTGGTCTGTGGGTCTGTTTTTGTGCCAATACCAAATTGTCTTGATTACTGTGGCTTTGTACTAGAGCTTGAAGTCAGGGAGCATAATTCCCCCTGTTTTATTTCTCCTCAGGATTGCTTTGGCTATTCGGGGTCTTTTGTGGTTCCATATGAATTTTAGAATTATTTGTTCCAGTTCATTGAAGAAAGCTGTTGGTAGTTTGGTAGGGATTGCGTTGAATCTGTAGATTGCTTTAGGTAGTATAGCCATTTTGACAATATTTATTCTTCCTAGCCAAGAGCGTGGGATGCATTTCCATTTGTTAGTGTCCTCTTTAATTTCTCTTAGGACTGTCTTGTAGTTTTCAGAGTACAGGTCTTTCACTTCCTTCATTACGTTTACTCCTAGGTATTTTATTCTTTTTGATGCAGTTGTGAATGGAATTGTTTTTCTGATTTCTCTTTCTGTTAGTTCATCATTAGTGTATAGGAAAGCAACAGGTTTCTGTGTGTTAATTTTGTCTCCTGCAACTTTGCTGAATTCAGATATTAGTTCTAGTAGTTTTGGAGTGGAGTCTTTAGGGTTTTTTATGTCAGTACCATGTCATCTGCAAATAGTGACAATTTGACCTTTTCTTTACCAATCTGGATGCCTTGTATGTCTTTGTTTTGTCTGTTGCCGTGGCTAGGACCTCCAGTAAGACGTTGAATTACAGTGGAGAGAGTGGGCATCCCTGTCTTGTTCCCGATGTTAGATGAAAAGCTTTCAGCTTCTGGCTGTTAAGTATGATGTTAGCTGTGGGTTTGTCATATATGGTCTTTATGATGTTGAGGTACTTGCCCTCTATACCCATTTTGTTGAGAGTTTTAATCATGAATGGATGCCGAATTTTGTCAAATGCTTTTTCAGCATCTATGGAGATGATCATGTGGTTTTTGTTCTTCTTTTTGTTGATGTGGTGGATGATGTTGATGGATTTACAAATGTTGTACCATCCTTGCATCCCTGGGATGAATCCACTTGATCATGGCGTATGATCCTCTTGATGTATTTTTGAATTAGGTTTGCTAATATTTTGTTGCGTATTTTTGCATCTACGTTTATCAGGGATATTGGTCTGTAATTTTCTTTTTTGGTGATATCTTTGCCCAATTTTGGTATTAGAGTGATGCTGGCTTCATAGAATGTGTTTGGAAGTATTCCCTCCTCTTCTATTTTTTGGAAAACTTAAGGAGAATGGGTGTTATTTCTCCCCTATATGTCTGGTAGAAATCAGAGGTGAATCGATCTGGTCCGGGGTAGTTTTTTGATTACCTCTTCAATTTCGCTGCTGGTGATTGGTCTGTTTAGTTTTTCTGTTTCGTGCTTGGTCAGTCTCGGAAGGTTGTATTTTTCTAAGATGTTGTCCATTACTTCTATGTTTTCCAGCTTGCTAGCATATAGATTCTTATAATATTATCTTATAAATCTTTGTATTTCTGTGGGGTCCGTCGTAATTTTTCCTTTCTCATTTCTGATTCTGTTTATGTGTGTAGATTCTCTTCTTCTCTTAATGAGTCTGGCTAGGGGTTTATCTATTTTGTTTATTTTTTCAAAGGACCAGCTCTTGGTTTCATTGATTTTTTCTATTCTTTTATTCTTCTCAATTTTATTTATTTCTTCTCTGATCTTTATTATGTCCCTCCTTGTGGTGACTTTGGGCCTCATTTGTTCTTTTTCCAATTTCAGTAATTGTGTCTTTAGACTATTCATTTGGAAATGTTCTTCCTTCTTTAAATAGGCCTGGACTGTAGTATACTTTCCTCTTAGAACTGCCTTTGCTGCATCCCACAGAAGTTGTGGCTTTGTGTTGTTGTTGTCATCAGTCGCCATATATTCTTTGATTTCTGTTTTGATTTGGTCATTAACCCATTGATTAATTAGGAGAATGTTAAGTCCCCATGTATTCATGAGCCTTTCTGTTTTCTTTCTAAAATTTATTTCTAGTTTTATACCTTTGTGATCTGAGAAGTTGGTTGGTAAGGTTTCAATATTTTTGAAGTTACTGAGGTTCGTTTTGTGGCCTAGTATGTGGTCTATTCTGGAAAATGTTCCATGTGCACTTGAGAAGAATTTGTATCCTGCTGCTTTTGGGTACAGAGTTCTGTAGATGTCTGTTAGGTCCATCTGTTCTAGTGTGTTGTTCAGTGCCTCTGGGTCTTTACTTATTCTCTGTCTGGTTGATCTGTCCCTTGGAGTGAGTGGTGTGTTGAAGTCTCCTAAAATGAATGCATTGCTGTCTGTTTCCTCCTTTAATTCTGTTAGTATTTGTTTCACATATGCTGGCGCTCCTGTGTTGGGTGCATATATATTTATAATGGTTATATCTTTTTGTTGGACTGACCCCTTTATCATTATGTAATGTCCTTCTTTATCTCTTGCTCCTTTCTTCGTTTTGAAGTCTATTTTGTCTGATACAAGTACTGCCACACCTGCTTTTTTCTCTTTGTTGTTTGCATGAAATATCTTTTTCCATCCCTTCACTTTTAGTCTGTGTATGTCTTTGGGTTTGAGGTGAGTCTCTTGTAAGCAGCATATAGATGGGTCTTGCTTTTTTATCCATTCTGTTACTCTGTGTCTTTTGATTGGTGCATTCAGTCCATTTACATTTAGGGTGATTATCGATAGATATGTACTTATTGCCATTGCTGGCTTTAGATTCGTGGTTACCAAAGGTTCAAGGGTTGCTTCTTTACTATCTAACAATCTAACTTACCTTTCTTGTTAAGTTATTGTAAACACCGTCTGATGTTTCTTTATTTCTCTCCCTTCGTATTCTTCCTCCTCCATTCTTTATGTACTAGGTGTTTTATTCTTTGCCTTTAGTTAGTATTTGGATGGTCTGCTTTCTTTGCTGTGATTTTATTTTCTCTAGTGACATCTTTTTAACCTTAGGGGTCCTTCCCTCTAGAGCAGTCCTTTTAAGATATCCTGTAGTAGTGGTTTATGAGAGGCAAACTCTCTCAACTTTCGTTTGTCTGTAAAATGTTTAATCCCTCAATCATATTTAAATTATAGTCGTGCTGGATACAATATTCTTGGTTGGAGGCCCTTCTGTTTTATTAATGTAAATATATCATGCCATTCTTTTCTGGCCTGTAAGGTTTCTGTTGAGAAGTCTGATGATAGTCTGATGGGTTTTCCTTTGTAGGTGATCTTTTTTCTCTCTCTAGCTGCCTTTAATACTTTGTCTTTATCTTTGATCTTTGCCATTTTAATTATTATGTGTCTTGGTGTTGTCTTCCTTGGGTCCTTTGTGTTGGGACATCTGTGGGCTTCCATGGACTGTGAGACTATTTCCTTCTCCAGCGAGAGAACGTTTTCAGCAATTATTTCTTCAAAGACACCTTCTATCCCTTTTTCTCTCTCTTCTTCCTCTGGTACTTGTATAATACGAATATTTTTTCGTTTGGATTGGTCACACAGTTCTCTTAATATTCTTTCACTCCTAGAGATCCTTTTATCTCTCTCTGCCTCAGCTTCTCTGTATTCCTGTTCTCTGATTTCTATTCCGTTAACAGTCTCTTGCATCTTATCCAGTGTGCTGTTAAGCCCGTCGATCGCTTGTCTGATTTCTGCATTGTCTTTCCTCACTTCCCTCACTTCCTCCCTCAGCTCTTGCACATTTCTCTGTAGATCCATCAGCATGGTTATGACTTTTGCTCTGAATTCTTTTTCAGGAAGACTGCATTTCCATCCCTTCAGGCTACCTCTCTGGGGTTGTCTGGTTGATCTTAGTCTGGGCCATATTCCTCTGTCTTTTCATGGCTATAAAAGTGGTCGCTGGTAGTTGCCATGTATATCAGCTGGGCTCTTTAAGCCTTAAGAAAAAAAAGGCAAGAAAGAAAAAAAAAGAAAGAAAAGAGAAGAAAAAAGAAAGAGAAGAAAAGAGAAAAAACAAAACAAAACAAAAAAACAAAAACAGCAACCAACAAAAAACGCCCACCCGGAGTAGATTCTGTGGGGATGCTGTAGGTGGCACTGTTGCTCCACTATTTTGCAGCTGTGGCTGTGCCATTCCGCAGGTCCCTTTATAGCTGTGGCCGGGGTCGGAATGAATGGGAGGCTTTTTATCTTAGTGGGAAGTCTAAGTGAGGCCACCCTTTCCCAGTCACCAGCTAAGGGGTCCAGAACTCCCCAGGACTCCCAGCCTGCTGGGCTGAGTGTGCCAGGGCAATTCGGCTCCTGTGCTGGGCTCCTGTCTCTTTAAGAACACTAAAAAAGCATGCGGTTTTTTTTTCCTTCCTGGGTACAGGCTACAAACACCGTGGCGCATTTCCCGTTCAGATCCTGCACCCTCTGTCTCTCCAATCTTCGCTAAACCAGGCGATGTGTATCAGAGCTCCCCACGCAGATCACCTGGGCTGGTTATTTTGTGGGGTGTACTTCCACTCCCTCCCGGCTCTGAATCTTCTCCTCCCGCTGGTGTGCTGGGGTGGATGAGTGCTTGGATCCTGCTGGGTCGCAGCTTCGTATCTTACCCACCTCACGGGGTGCCTTGTCATCTTAGGTGTAGCTGCATGCTGTGCGCTTTCCTGTGTATTCTGGTCTCTCTTTTAGGAATAGTTGTATTTGCTGTATTTTTATAGATATATATAGTTTTGGGAGGAGATTTCTGCTACTGTGCTCATGCCTCCATCTTCCTAGAAGTCCGGTATTGCATTTTTAACTGGTCTGATAATCTGTGGCTTTTCACGGGAATGTTAAATCAATTTAATTTCAGTATAACACTTGGTATGGTTAGTGTTAACTTTACAATTTTACTGTTTGTTTTCTCTTTATCTTATCTCTTTTTTGTCCCTTTTTCCCTGGTTTTTATTAAGTACTTTTACTTAATTGTATCTCTTCTATTGTCATTTTGCTATGTCATATTTTTTTAATGGAAGTTTGGGTGCTTATATTATGAGTTTTAACTTAGTTTAGTCTGCTTCGAACTAATAAGACTACTTCAAATATAATGTAAAAACCGTACAATGGTATATTTCTTTTACCCATCCCATCATCTGTGCTGTTGTCATATATTTTACTCCCATATATGTATTAAGACCTATAAAACATTTTGATTATTTTGGTTTTAAATAGTCATTTTTTTGTGACTTAGAATTTTTTATATATATTAAAATAGGTATTTAAAATATTTTTTTGACAAATATCATTCTTGTGAAAACATTAGAAGAAAATGTAAGTAAAATAAATTGGCTGAAAAATTTCTGAAGTAATGCTAACTATATCATTGTTGCCACCTGGCTGTGGACAATCTTAAGACCATCTTGATTTCAAAGATGTTAACTATGAAATAATACAAACATAAACCCTTGTGTACCTGTCACCTTGCTTCAGAAGTGGAACAATTCCCAACACTATTGAAAACTTGTATATACCTGCCTGATCATATCTCCTTTTCTCTCAAGAAATAATCACTAACTGAATTTTGCATTTATCACTCTCTTGTATTTTATTCTACAGTTTTAATAAACATGTAGTCAAAAATATATTGGTCTTGTTCTTGAACTGTTCTGTAAATGTCAACTCTACCATATGTATTCTGTGATTTGCTTTTTTTAAACTCGACATTGTCAGACCCATCCATGTGTATGTCCATATCTGCTATTCATTTTGATCGTTGTGAAGTATCTCACTGTATACATGTATCCATATGTGGCCATGCCCTTGTTGATAGAGGCCTGTTCTTATCCTGTGGCCTTTCTGGGATCTTAACTAAATGTCTTTGTCTTTCAGCATTTCTGGCTGGTTCTAATCTAGTATCTTCAGCACTATACTCACTCCAAATCTTATTTCAGCTCGCAATCTCTAGTAGCTGTTCGCTGCTAAGCCTCATGGAGTCTTGTTTCCAGCATGCATAGCTTAGTATTTGGCCAAAGACTCAAGGTAACTCCTCTGTGGGTTTCTTTGTTGTCTTTACTTCTTAGCTCTTTCCTCTCTGGTAGCATGACATGTCACATTAAGCCACCTCAGCTTTTCCATATTCTGATCTTGTTTTTGCTTTTCCTAGTAAGACTGCTATTCTGTCTGTTCTGTACTTCCCTGTGACGCTATTTAGAAAGTACCCCAAAGCCAGGGTGAATATAGAGCTCACTGTGTGTTTCTCATCTCTCAGAGATGACAGCCCTGTTCTGCTTGTGGTGCAGTGATTAAAAACAGTTGCTGTATGTATTTTATACCATTTATGGTTGCTTGTAGTCAGATGGTAAAGTCAAAATTGTTACTCTATCATGTTGTGTCTTCATACCTGATCCTGATTTTGAGTCCAAACTCTACAAATTTTCAGCATTGTGAACTTACATAAGTTTCTTGACTTTTCTGTGTGTTGGTTCCCTCATCCCTTAGAATGAGGTAATAGTTCCTGATTAACTACAGTGCATGTAACATAGGCCTGCCACTGCAATTCATTAATCAATGTAATGGCCCTGTCATTTTCCTCCATCTCTTTATTACTGACATCGTAGCATAAGAGCACTGTGCTTAATTCAAATAACTAGCCCTTTAAGTTTGTTCTGAATCTTTAGGAACGGAGACATAAAGAAAAAGGAGGCTTCTTGGGGAAGAACACTGTGATTTGAGATGAACACTGTGATTTGACTCCTGAAGTGCTAAAAATGTCATGTTTTGCATGTTGATATCAGCATGAAGCCTGAGTCTCACCAGTCATGATCTTCCTGTGTGTACATAGAGAGTTGTATATTCTGTCACTTTCAGAATAACCAATAACATGCCTTAGACTTAGAGAGATTTTGCCTATATGTGTTTCTATGTGAAAGTCTTTAAAAGAGGTCAGAGACTTCAGAGGGGCCAGATAGTAATGGTTTTTCTTTTGCTTTTGCTATAATTAATGTAGAATTACATGAGCAATATTATGGTTACTAGACTCCCACTATTATCAATTCCCCAGCACACACCCCATTACAGTCACTGTCCATCAGCGTTGTTAGATGCTACAGAATCACTACTTATCTTCTCTGTGTTATACTTCCTTCCTTGTATCCCCTCCACTGCTACATTATGTATGCTAATCATAAGGTCCCTTAATCCCCTTATCCCTAACTTCCCACCCATCTTCCCCAGTCCCTTTCCCTTTGGTAACTGTTAGTCCATTCTTGGGTTCTGTGAGTCTGCTGCTGTTTTGTTCCTTCAGTTTTTTCTTTGTTCTTATACTCCACAGATGAGTGAAATAATTTAATACTTGTCTTTCTCTGCCTGGCTTATTTTACTGAGCGTAATACCCTCTAGCTCCATCCATGTTGTTGCAAATGGTAGGATTTGTTTTCTTCTTATGGATGAATAATATTCCATTGTGTAAATGTACCACCTCTTCTTTATCTGTTCATCTACTGATGGACACTTAGGTTGCTTCCATTTCTTGGCTATTGTAAATAGTGCTGCAATAAACATAGGGGTGCATATGTCTTTTTCAAACTGGGCTGCTGCATTCTTAGGGTAAATTCCTAGGAGTGGAATTCCTGGGTCAAATGGTATTTATATTTTTAGTTTTTTGAGGAACTTCCATACTGCCTTCCACAATGGTTGTACTAATTTACATTCCCACCAGCAGTATAGGAAGGTTCCCCTTTCTCCATATCCTTACCAACATTTTTGTTGTTTGTATTTTGGATGATGGCCATCCTAACTGGTGTGAGGTGATATCTCATTGTAGTTTTAATTTGTATTTCTCTGATGACTAGTGATGTGGAGCATCTTTTCATATGCCTGTTGGCCATCTGAATTTCTTCTTTGGAGAAGTGTCTGTTCAGCTCCTCTGCCCAGTTTTTAATTGGCTTATTTGCTTTTTGTTTATTGAGGTGCATGAGTTCTTTATATAATTTGGATGTCAACCCCTTATCGGAAATGTCATTTATGAATATATTCTCCCATACTATAGGATGTCTTTTTGTTCTACTGATGATGTCCTTTGCTGTACAGAAACTTTTCAGCTTGATATAGTCCCACTTGTTCATTTTGGCTTTTGTTTCCCTTGCCCAGGGAGATATGTTCATGAAGAAATTGCTCATATTTATATCCAAGAGATTTTTGCCTATGATTTTTCTATGAGTTTTATGGTTTCATGACTTACATTCAGGTCTTTGATCCATTTTGAGTTTACTTTTGTGTATGGGGTTAAGCAATAATCCAGTTTCATTCTCTTACATGTAGCTGTCCAGTGTTGCCAATGCCATTTCCCCATTGTATATTGATGGCTCCTTTATCGTATATTAATTGACCATATATGCTTGGGTTTATATCTGGTATCTCTAGTCTGTTCCATTGGTCTATGGGTCTGTTCTTGTGCCAGTACCAAATTGTCTTGATTACTGTGGCTTTGTAGTAGACCTTGAAGTCAAGGGGCATAATCCCCCCTGCTTTATTCTTCATTCTCAGGATTGCTTTGGCTATTCGGGGTCTTTTGTGGTTCCACATGAATTTTAGAATGATTTTCTCTAGTTCGTTGAAGAATGCTGTTTGTATTTTGATAGGAATTGCATTGAATCTGTAGATTACTTTAGGCAGGATGGCCATTTTGACAATATTAATTCTTCCTATCCATGAGCATGGGATGTGTTTCCATTTATTGGTATCTTCTTTAATTTCTCTCATGAGTGTCTTGTAGTTTTCAGAGTATAGGTCTTTGACTTCCTTGGTTAGGTTTATTGTTAGGTATTTTATTCTTTTGGATGCAGTTGTGAATGGAATTGTTTGGACACTGTGGTGTCCATAGTGATTTTTCTTTTCTCGTTTCTGATTCTGTTTATGTGTGTAGACTGTCTTTTTTTCTTGATAAGTCTGGCTGGGGTTTTATCTATTTTGTTTATTTTCTCTAAGAACCTGCTTCTGCCTTCATTGATTCTTTCTATTGTTTTATTATTCTCAATATTATTTATTTCTGCTTTAATCTTTATTATGTCCCTCCTTCTACTGACTTTGGGCCTGATTTATCTCCCTGCTAGTTCATCTTCAGTGTATAGAAATGCAACATATTTCTGTGTATTAATTTTGTATTCTGCAACTTTGCTAAATTCAGATATTAGATCTAGTAGTTTTGGAGTGGATTATTTAGGGTTTTTTATGTACAGAATCATGTCGTCTGCAAACAGGGACAGTTTGACTTCTTCGTTACCAGTCTGGATGCCTTCTATTTCTCTGTGTTGTCTGATAGCCATGGATAGGACCTCTAGAACTACGTTGAATAAAAGTGGGGAGAGTGGGCATTCTTGTCTTCTTTCCGATCTTAAAGGAAAAGCTGTCAGTTTCTCTCTGTTGAGTATAATGTTGGCTGAGGGTTTGTCATGTATGGCCTTTATTATGTGTAGGTCCTTGCCCTCTATACCCATTTTGTTGAGAGTTTTTATCATGAATGGGTGTTGAATTTTGTCAAATGTTTTTCAGCATCTATGGAGATGATCATGTGGTTTTTGCCTTCTTTTTGTTGATTTGGTGGATGATGTTGATGGATTTTTCGAATGTTGTACCATCCTTGCATCCCTGGGATGAATCCCACTTGATCATGGTGTATGATCCTCTTGATGTATTTTTGAATCCGGTTTGCTAATATTTTGTTGAGTATTTTTGCATCTCTGTTCATCAGGGGTATTGGTCTGTAATTTTCTTTTTTTGTGGTGTGTTTGCCTTGTTTTATATAAGAGTGATGTTGGTCTTGTAGAATGAGTTTAGGGATATTCCCTCCTCTTCTACTTTTTGGAAAACTTTAAGGAGGATGGGTATTAGGTCTTTACTGAATGTTTGATAAAATTCGGCAGTGAAACCATCTGGTCCATGAGTTTTGTTCTTAGGTAGTTTTTTGATTACCAGTTCAATTTCTTTGCTTGTAATTGGTCTATTCACTTTATTCGTTTCTTCCTGGGTCAGCCTTGGAAGGTTGTATTTTTCTAGAAAGTTGTCCATTTCTTCTAGGTTATCCAGTTCATTAGCATATAATTTTTCATAGTATTCTCTCATAATTCTTTGTATTTCTGGGGTGTCTGTAGAGATTTTTCCTTTCTCATTTCTGATTCTGCTTTGTTTGTAGACTCTCTTTTTTTCTTGATAATTCTGGCTAGGGGTTTATATGTTTTGTTTATTTTCTCGAAGCCCTGCTTCTGCCTTCATTGATTCTTTCTATTGTTTTATTCTTCTCAACATTATTTATTTCTGCTTTAATGTTCATAGGTCCCCCCTTCTACTGACTTTGGGCCTCATTTCTTCTTCCTTTTCTAGTTTCATTAATTGTGAGTTTAGAGTGTTTATTTGGGATTGTTCTTCTTTCCCAAGGTAGGCCTATACTGCAACATATTTCCCTCTTAGCATGACCCTTGCTGCATCCCACAGATTTTGTGGTGTTGAATTATTGTTGTCATTTATCTCCATATATTGCTTGATCTCTGTTTTTATTTAGTCATTGATCCATTGATTATTTAGGGGCATGCTTTTAAGCCTCCATGTGTTTGTGGGATTTTTCATTTCTTTGAGTGATTTATTCTAATTTCATACCTTTGTGATCTGAGAAGCTGGTTGGTGCAATTTCAATCTTTTTGAGTTTACTGAGGCTCTTTTTGTGGCCTAGTATATGATATGTTCTTGAAAATATTCCATGTGCACTTGAGAAGAGGCTGTATCCTGTTGCTTTTGGATGCAGTGTTCTGTATATGTCCATTAGGTCCATCTGGTCTAATACGTTGTTCAGTGCCTCTGTCTCTTTTATTTATTCTCTGTCTGGTTGATCTGTCCTTTGGAGTGAGTGGTGTGTTGATGTCTCCCAAAATGAATGCATTGCATTCTATTTCCCCCTTTAATTCTGTTAGTATTTGTTTCACATATGTAGGTGATCCTGTGTTGGGTGCATAGATGTTTATGATAGTTATATCCTCTTGTTGGACTGACCCCTTTATCATTATGTAATGTCCTTCTTTGTCTCTCGTGACTTTCTTTATTTTGAAGTCTATTTTGTCTGATACAAGTACTGCAACTCCTGACTTTTTCTCCCTATTCGTTGCATGAAATATCTTTTCCATCCCTTTACTTTCAGTCTTTGTATGTCTTTGGGTTTGAAGTGAGTCTCTTGTAGGCAGCATAAAGATGGGTCTTGTTTTTTTATCCATTCAATGACTCTACGTCTTTTGATTGGTGCATTCAGACCATTTATATTTAGGGTGTTTATCGATAGGTATGCATTTATTGCCATTGAAGGCTTTAGATTTGTGGTTACCAAAGGTTCAAGGGTAATTCCCTTACTATCTAACCGTCTAATTTAACTCACTTCATATGCTATTACCAACACAACCTGAAGATTCTTTTTTTTCCCTCCTCCATTCTTTGAATGTTATGAATCATATTCTATACTCTTTATCTATCCCTGGGGTGACATGTATTTAGACTTAGGAATACCATCTATAGGAGTCCCTCCAAATGCACTGTAGAGGTGGTTTTTGGTAGGTAAATTCTCTCAGCTTCTGCTTATCTGAAAATTGTTTATTCCCTCCTTCAAATTTAAATGATAACCTTGCTGGGGAGAGTAATCTTGGTTCAAGGCCCTTCTGCTTCATTGCATTAAATATGTCATGCCACTCCCTTCTGGTTTCTGTTGAGAAATCTGATGATAGCCTGATGGATTGTTCTTTGTATGTGATCTTTTTTCTCTCTCTAACTGCTTTTAAAAATCTGTCTTTATCCTTGATCTTTGCAATTTTAATTGTTATATGTCTTGATGTTGTCTTCCTTGGGTCCCTTGTGTTGGGAGATGTGTGCATCTAGATGGCCTGAGAGACTATCTTCTTACCCAAATTGGGGAAGTTTTCAGCAATTACCTTCTCAATGACACTTTCTATCCCTTTTTCTCTCTCTTATTCTTCTGGTACCCCTATAATGTGAATATTGTTCTGTTTGGATTGGTCACACTGTTCTCTCAATATTCTTTCATTCTTAGAGATTCTTTTTTCTCTCTGTGACTTAGCTCCTTTGTATTCCTCTTCTCTAATTTCTATTCCATTTACCGTCTCTTCTACTACATCTCATCTGCTTTTAATTCCCTCCATTGTATGTTTCATTTCAGATATGGAATTTCTTAATGATTGAATCTCCATCTTATATTCGTTCCTGAGTTCTTGAATATTTTTCTGTACCTCCATTAGCATGTTTATGATTTTTACTTTGAACTCTCTTTCAGCAAGATTGGTGAGTTCAGTTTCATTTGGCCCTCTTTCTGGGGTTTGTGAGATTTTGGTCTGAACCATGTTCTTTTGACGTTTCATATTTCTGTGTTGTGCCCCCACTTCCCAGAAGCCCCAGTCTCTGGAGCTGCTCAGCCCCTAGAGTGAGGGGAGCAGAGCTAGTACCTGTGGGGAGGAAAGATCTGTTCCTGACTCCTCTCTGCCCTTCCTCTCTTCAGTATCACAGCCAGTGGGCTGAGCACACAGGTGTATGCCTCTGTGCTTGGCTTCCCTAGCTGTTGTTGGTGATGCCTTCCTCAGGCTGGCCTGACACCAGAGCAGTGACTGCTGGTTTCCAGTTAGCGCTGTCAGGCCAGGAGCAAGGCTCAACAGGGTGTGTATCACTGTGGGGGGCCTCGGATCTGAGTAGCCTGGCAGGGGGTTGGAGCGCCTGATGCTCCCCAAAGTTCCCAATCTGCTGGGCAGAGTGTACCCAGACAGCCTTGAACCCCTATCCCTTCTGCCACACAGTAAGCTCCATGCAAACCCCACGCCTTCAGCAGTCCTCTCGCTGCTAGGAAGCCTCTCAGACCGCCTGCCTTTCCCTTGTCCCAGAGCGACTGGGTGTAGATCCCATCCTCCACAAATGGCTGGAATCTTTCTGTCAATCACTCCACCTGTCCCAGCTCCCCATCCTCCAGAGAACCACACAGTGGAGGTTTCTGCTCACAAAGCAGATCTCCAGGGCCAGGTGTTCAGCAGTCCCAGGCTTCCACCCCCTCTCCCACTCCATTTATCTTCCTCACACCAGTAAGCTGGGGTGGAGGAAGGGCTTGGGTCCTGCCAGATCAAGGCTTTGGTACGTTACCCTGTTTTGTGAGGTCTGTTCTGTTTGTGAGGTCTTTATGCACTCTGGTGCAGCCTTCTTTCCTGTTGCTGTTTTAGGGTTAGTTGTATTAATTATATTTTCACACTCTCTGTGGTTTTGGGAGAAGTTCTCTGTCTCACCTCTCATGCCGCCATCTTGAATCCCCAGTAGTGGTTTTAAAAAACTATGAAAACCAATATCTAGACTCTATAAGCTTTGACAACAGTCTTAAGGTATTTTTTAATTTTAAAAGCTTCTGAAAAATGAACATATTTAGAAACATGCTCTATATAGACTACATTAACACAATGTAAAAATACTTTACGAAGGATTTCTGATTTATTTTTAAGTGATGTTCAGTTATAACACAGCAACAGCCACTGCAAATGCATTTGCTTTAAGTTGCCCCATTGATTATAAATAACTCACCAAAAATGGTAAGCAATTATATTGAAATGTGACATCCTTCTTTAACAACAGAAAGAGGATATAGTTCTTGTTGATATTAAAATTGTTCTATTCTGTAAATAAACTGTTCTTGGTTTTCAAAAATTGCTACATGCTATATACACAGTGGGAAAACTTAAAGGTGAAAATCACCCATTTTCTGTGACAAAAAATATCCATGTTTTGAAAAAAATTACAAAGTTTGTCCTTTCTACAATAACAAGTGGAGTTTGTTTTTCTGCTAACTCCTGTGACCCCCAAGCAAAGCTGTCATTGTTTGTCCATTTAGCCATCCTCCTACCACCTCTTCATCCATCTACCCATCTACTGATTAGTATTAAGTAAGAAATGTTTATTAGGAGCTTAACTATGTGTCAGGCCCTGTGATAAACTTGGAAGATAAAATTATTAGCCACAGAAATACAGTTTCTGCTCACTTGCAGTTTATAATTCAGGCAGTACTACAGAGAAACATAGTAACAATACACTGGGCAAAGACTGTTGGCAGGAGTGCAGCATGTTATAAGAACACACAGCATTGAACATTCTAGTCTGTAGGGATTAAGGGAAAATATATTATTTAAACTGAATTATCCAAGGGAAGAGAAATGCTAAGGGTCCTTCAGGCTAAGAGAATAGCATATGTGCATGCCCAAGGCAAGAAAATATGACCAGATTAAGAAAGACGTTTGGAAGGTCATCAATGTAGAATGTGATGCAAAAAGTGATAAATGCTAAGGCTAGAGATACAGATATTAAAGAGGCTTGGGAGGTCTTTTAAGGATTGTGGACTTAATTCAGAAAGCAATACAGAGCTGCTAAACATTTTAAGCACTAAAGGATTTGATATGGTCTGATTTTAAGTGGATCATTCTGACATGAATAGCACCTGCAAACTCCTATACTACAGCAAAGTTAAATTTGGAGATTATGCCATTCAATTGCTGAACCAAGATTAGCCCATGAAGATCCATTCCCCCTTGGGGAGGAGACTATTATTTGTTTTGTGGCTTTAGGTTTGCATTTTTTTGCCTTATTGAGCCAGCCACCTGGTAAACCTGGTAGGACTTCTACCTTGATTTCTAATTAATCTGCTAGTTTGCCTGCCCCAAACCATCAAACCCATGAATAAAATCTTTACTATCTACCTGTTCCTCATATCCTTCTCTTTTTCAGTAGTGTATGAGATAAGTTTTTCTTTTTCTTTTGCTAGCTAGTCTTTGAGAAAAACTAGATGATCTTTTTAAAAGTGCAGTGCATACCAACACTATTCAAACTTGGGTTTCTCAAATGTTTGTACTTACACCTCTCAGAATACTTTCTTGTTTTCTTGTTTTCTTCTGTATATTCACACCAGTTAAAATAATTCTACTGTTCTTTATTTTCTGGAGTCTGTGTTTTTTTTAAAATGATAGCTATACTGGGTATACTTTTCAAACTACACATGGCTCTCCCTTTTTCTGTCCCTGCTGATAGTGATATTTTGCAAAATGAATGACCTCTTTTTCTCTTCAAATGGATGTCCTAGAGGCTCATGGTATATGTCCTAACATTAAACCTGACCCTGTTGAATGTTGATTTCAGCCAGATAAAGCCCAAATGTGTAACAACTTCTTGAATACTGTAATCTGGATTGCTTGGTAATTCACCAAAACTCCAAAAGCCTTAAGGGTTGAATGATACAGCCCTGTATTTTTGTTTTATTTTGTTTTCTTTTGTGATACAACAAATTTAAGCTAATTTGAGATGTTGAGCTGTGAGCTCAGACACATATTAAAAGGTCTTCTGACTGGCAATGATGTGCAACAAAGCCCAAATGGCTTATTTCATGGGAGATTAAAATCATCCTCGAGCACCCATCAAGTTTTCACAATTTTGAGTCAAAATAAAGCAGTAGATTTGAAACTATGGAACATACTAGTATGAGAGAAAAAAATGACAGCTATTAAGAAAGGAAGAGCCCAATTTATTTAATGTAAGCCCAGAAAATATAAAGCATTATAGAAGATATATAAAGAAACATACGTACACAATTTAATAATACACGTTAACAGCAATAAGACTAAATCACCAAGAAATGGTTATATGTTGAATTATGTATTCTGTTGAAGAATTTGTAGAAATGTTGGTACATTTTAAATGACTTGTATCATAAGTGGCTAAAATATAAAGAGATGGCACTTAAAAGTATTAGGACTAATTGAATGGAAAATGTTTGGTTTTTGGACTCATTGTTCTGAATGGCAGCAAAGTGCCCTGTTCAGCTCCCGGTTTCTTAGGCAACATGTGAATGTTGTAAATAAGTTACAATTTAGTGGGAAGATGATAGGCATAAACTTCTAGTCAACAGACTTGGGTACTACGATTGGTTTGTTGTCAGTTGAATGGTCTCTGGCAAGATATCTAACCTAAGCCCCAATTTCCTCATTGGTAAAATTAGAGTAATTAAAAATCACTTTGTTCTAATGCTCTGAGGATTAAAAACTTTAAAGTGCCAAGCATAGTACCTGGAATAGGACTGCTAAATAAGTAAATGCTACCATAAAAGGTGGTAAAAATTGTAAAAGGTTATAATTATTCTTAAGATAGTTTTACCCATCAGGAGGCTCATTGTGTGGCTAATTAAAACAAGTTTTATATAAACACCTGAAGGTATCTCCTGATTATGAGTTGCTCTAATTTGTGAAATGATGCCAGAATTCACGTATTAAAGCCTCTCTAGTACAACAGAAGTTTGGATATCCTACAGATACGGTTACTAAAGTCCAGGAATTGTAAGATCTTGCCCAAGATCGTACAGATGATAGAAAGTTTGTATCTCCAGCCTGGAATATTTATTAAGCCTCCTGTGCCCTTCGAGGTTCATTTTGGCCTCTGAAACATCTTGCTGAGCATTTCTACTTTGTGTCCTCCCATCACTGGAAATTAACACAGAAACAGCACTCTAATTTCTATGTGTGTGGCTTAGGGAGTATATAAGAAAAATACCTTGACACTGCATTTAAACACCAAATGTATGATGCACTTAAAATGTCTTTTCAGGGAATGGAGTGTGACTAAAGTCTCCCCCAGCCACCCATAGCAGTGCTACTGAATGTGACCATCATTTTGTCAGTAAATCAGATCTAGTTATCCATATATCTTTCACTGAATTTACTATACTTTCACTGTGGCTTCACATTTCAGTCATCCTTTTCTCTACCTATTTTTCCATTCTCTACAGCCATACAGTCTTAAGTTTGTTGATGCCCCTTTGAAAAACCTCTTATGTCTGTTTCTCTTTGATTGCACCGCTCTAGTTCAGGTGCTATGTATTTGCCAACTAGACTCATGCCAAATTCTTTTAATTGGTGCCCTATGCCACATTTCTTTCCTTTTCTGTTATTTTGTGGACTGTTTTCAGACTAATCATATGACAACCCCTCTTTTTTTTTGTCACTGCCTGGTTCAGAGTGCCTTGTGGATCCTTCAGACCTGTAAAAGGAAACAGAGACTCTCTAGACCAGCATTCATCTATACTCACTTCTGATTTCTTTTGTTCCATGTTATTCTTGTTTTCTGATTTCTTATGACAAATATTTAGCTCTTTTATTCTTTCAACTTTTTTCTTACATGAATAAAAGGTATTTCTAACATTACTACCTGTGACTATGAATCTAGACAGTACTCTTGTAATGAAAGAGTGTGTTCACACTATGCTGCATATTAATACATCCTTTAAATTCACATGTATGAATGGTGTTTTTAAAAGTGGTAGTTATTCCTTGTATCAGGGTAGAGGGTTTTTTTTAATGTGGTAAAAAATCACATAAGGTCTACCCTGTAAACATTTTTTTAAGTGTATAGTGCAGTATTATTAACTATAAGCATAATTTTTAACAGCAGATCTCTAGAATACTTTTATCTTACATGACTGAAATGCTATACCCTTTGAACAGCCACTCTCTCCTCCTCCCAGAACGCTGCAACCACTATTCTACTACTTTTAATACCTCACATGAGTGGAATCATGCACTGTTTGTCCTTCTGTGACAGGCTTATTTTGCTTAGTGTAATGTCCTTAAGGTTCATCCATATTGTCACATATGATGGGAGTTCCTTTCTTTTTTTTTTGTAGCCGAATAATCTACTATATTTTCTTTATCCATTCATCCATTAATGGTCATTTGTTTTTACCTCTTGGCTATTGTAAGTAATGCTGAAATGAACATGGGAGTGCAAATATCTCTTCAATTCTTACAAAACTAGACATACTCTTACTATATGATCCAACAATTGCACATCTTGGTAGTTACCTGAGGAGTTAAAAACATATGTCTACACAAAACCTACACATGGACATTTATAGCAGATTGGTTCATAATGGCCCAAACTGGGAGGCAATGAAAATGTCCTTCAGTCAGTGAAGGGATAAACAATGGTACATCCATATAATAGAATATTATTCAGCACCAAAAAGAAGTGAGCTATCAAGCCATGAAAAGACATGGGAAAACTTAACTGTGTAATTTAAGTGAAAGAAGCCAATATGAAAAGGCTACATACTATGTTTCCAACTATATGACATTATGGAAAAGCAAAATTATGAAGACAGTAAAAAGATCACTGGTTTTCAAGGGTTAGGAGGAAGGGAGGGATGAATATGCAGGCACACAGGATTTTTAGGACAGTGAAACTACTCTGTATGATACTATAATGGTGAATATGTGGCATTAAATTTACCTGAATGTGTAGAACATATAGCATCAAGAGTGAACCCTAATGCAGGCTTTGGACTATGAGTCATGATGATGTCAGAGTACATTTTTCAGTTGTAACGAAGGTAGCACTCTGGTAGGAGATGTTGATAATGGGGGAGGTTATGCATGTGTGGTCAGAGAATATATAGGAAATCTCTGTATCCTGTGCTCAGTTTTTTTATAACCTAAAATTTCTGTAAAAAAAGTTTATATAAAAATATGAGTTATGAACCACTGTATTGTGTTTGCATGTTTACCTTTACCAATGAACTTTACACTTTTCTGTGCTCTCATGTTGCTGTTCAGCGTCCTTTCACTTCATAATGGAGGACTCCGTTTAGCATTTGTTGTAAGGCAGAACTACTGGTAATGAACTCCCTCAGCTTTTGTTTATCTGGGAAAGTCTTCTTCATTTTTGAAGGATAGTTTTGCTTATTTAGTCTTCTTCATTGGCAGTATCTGGTTCTTTTTTTCATGTGTTCTCTACCTTTGTTGATATTCTCGTTTTATTCATGCATCATTATCTTGGTTTAGTAGAGTATCTTTGACATGGTTATTTTTAATTCTTAGTCAATACATATACTTCCATTTCTTTAGGGTCAGTTTCTGGAGATTTTATTTTGTTCCTTAAATTGGGCCATGTGTCCCTGTGTCTTCATGTGTCTCATAATTTTGTGTTGGGATCTGTGTATTTGAACCAACAACCACCTCTCCTTACTGTTATAGACTGGCTTCATATAGGGAAAGACCCTCGCTAATAAGCCTGGGTAGAGATTCTGGTGGACTCTGAAATATTTTGGGGTTTGGTTTGATGTGACTCCCCTAGGCTTGTTCATGCAGTCTCTCAATGAGAAGGTTTACTGCTTTCTTTTACAGAAGCTCATAATCTCTTGTTTTCTCTGTTGTCTGTCTTTAGAACTGTAAGTTCTATGCTTTGAAACTATAGCAAGCTGACCCACTCTCCCTTGTTCTCAACAAGGGACACCAGACATTTAAAATATGTGACTCCCTGTCTGTGCCCAAGTCTGGGAAGTTGGATAGTAGTTCCTTGACTAACTCTGCCCAAAGCTGGGACACTGGGTGCACACTTCACTCCTCTCCTTCTCTCCTGAGGGACAAGGCTCAAGTTGTGGACCTTCTGTGCATCATGCTAACAACAAGCCACCCCCTTGTATCCCCCATCCCTGCTCCTCTTTGTTCTCAGCGACTCTCAGGCATCCAAATTATATCAGATCTTACAATGCTTCAGAGCTTCAAGTGAGGTGAGACAGAAACAAGTTCCTCTGGCAACCCTCTCAAAAGTTGGAACTTTGGACACATGCTCCATTCTTCCCTTGGCCCTCAAGGGAGAAGTTACACACTAGGGCCTCTCTCCAGATGCTGAACTGTGCTGGCCTGGGGCAGGGGGCCTGATGTGTGTGAAGTGAAATTACTCTCCTTACCTGTTCACTGTGGTTCTTCTCAGCTTTGTGTTCACCTAGGGCACTGCAACTTCTTGACTGTAGAAATTCAATAAAACTGTTTTATTTTAGTCCATATGTTGTAGTGAAATCAGTGTGTCTGTGGGGTACTAAGAGCTGGGACTTCATATTCTACCATCTTGCTGATTCTACTCCCTTTTATTTTTTAACTTCTTTAATGGATAAGTTATTTAAGGCTTCACATATTCTTCTAATTAGTACTTTCACTGTACCCTGTTGGTTTATGGTACAAAGTATTCCCAGTTTCCTTAATCTCTAAATACTAATTTTGCCCTTAAATATATTTTTTATTAAGAGTTATCTAATATCTGTATTGTAATTTTTTAGTATTCACTTAAATTTGGTCATTGGTTTTTAATTACTATTTCAACAGGGTTATGACCAGAGAATGTGACCTATAAAATCTCTACTTTTAAAATGTATTTCTTTGTGACCAAGTATGTGATCATTTTTTGTAAACACTCCATGAATATAATGAAAATCTATGGTCTCTTTCCAAAGATTGTAGACATATTTCTATGAATCTGTGATTTTAAATGCACTGATGTTATTAAATTCCTGTGTCATTTATATTTTCTACCAGTCTATCCTATTAGTAGAGAGGTATATTAAAAAAATCACAAATTAAATTTTTACTAAATTTTATTCCATTCAATATCTTAACCAAACATTCTATCCTTTTTTGATAAAAATATTGTTACTTCTGAGTTTTTTTCTTTCTCTCAAAAATTTTGTTTGGCATATTCCTGTCTCCTTACTTTCAAGCTTTCTATTTCATATTTCTTTTAAATGTGTATTTTTAAATAAGATATGACTGAGTTTTCTATTTCACCTGTTCACCTGATGGTCTCTGCTTTTTCATGGGAAAAGTCAGTTCTTCCATGTGTATTGTATGGATTATATACCTCATTTTACTGCCATAATTTACTGTCTGTCTATTACTCTTTAAAACTATTGTTTTCTTTTCTCCCTTTTCTGTTCTTTTTTTCTTTTTGAATCAAGTTATTTCTCATTTCCCCTTTAAAGCTGTAAAGGTTTTATTAAAGTTACTAATATTTAGATCAAGAAAATACCATGTTAAATGAGTATTAATAGCAACCTTGATAGAGAAAAGGAGACATGAAAAGCAGTGTGAGGAGATTGTATATAAAGAGGAAAGAGTTGCCCGAGCCTCTTGATTTAAGTTATTGAGGATGTACAATATATTATGCATAAGAACCCCAGGTTTTGTCTGAAATCTGTGCCCCAGGTTTTGTCTGAAATGACACTTTGTTCCTGCCCCATTATGAGCTGCCTTTCAGAATCTCTGTCGAGTCATTTAGCATATGGAGTGCACCAAGTGCAGAGTCTGGCTTCAGGGGCATTTGCTGGGTGCGCACAAGGCTGGCGAATATTATAGCTATCAAACTAAATTCCCCCACATTCCTTATAGCTCAAGAAAGTTTGGTTCTATAAAGATCCTCATCTCCTCTGGAACAATTAAGAATTATATGTCCTTTTCTGGAATCTTAATGAGAAAAATCAGGAGAAAAGATATAGCAATGTGCATTTACTCAATGATTACTAAGATCTTTCACCTTTATTACTTTTCTTCCAACCTATTCCTTTTCCTCTTATTGTCTGGCAACCCTCCCAGCTCCATGGAGCATACCCCACTAGAATCAGAACATAGATTTTAACTATGAGCCTTGGGCAGCAAAATGAAGTCAAGAGCTGGAAATTTCCACGTGAATTCACTGTGGTAGGAAAACAAAATAAGTATGAATCATTCTTTTTAAAATAGATATTTTAATTCAATAGCTTCCTTACTTTAGCACATTTTAATTCCTTTAATAATTTTTTTTGGATATTCAAGGAAGAGATTTATAATGGTAAGGGAGTTAAGAGCGTATCTTGTGATTCTCAAGCCCAGCTATACATCACAGTCTCCTGGGCAGGTTATTTTTAAATGAGAATTTTAAAACTGTACTCCAGAGAGTCTGACTTAGTAGATTTCAGTAGGGTTCATGAATCTGTATTTTTTAATTTCTTCTTGAATGACTCTGATCCATAGAAAGTATGAGGAACTACTGAGAAAAATGCAAAACTCAATTTGCTGTTTCTTTCTCTAAAAGTTTTTAAGTGCATAACAATTACACTCAAAACTTTTTACTGTTTTGAATGAACTGGCCAGCCAGTATGAATAGTACAGTTCCCATCAAAACAAATAATAATACAATACAAGTATCTAATTTAAAGCAGTTGTGAAATTTTACTGGAAGCTTTCAAAATCCATTGTCTATGTAGAGACAGCCCAAAACCTGAAAGAGAGTTGCTGACTCTAATTAATCACAGCAGGTTTAGCATGATCAGTTTTTTGACAGGTCATAATATTTAGGGCAAATAAGAATGTACTATAACACCAAGAATGTAGAACATTCAAAGCTTCATTAAATTGGAATACCAAGTCCCCTTTTACTGTACAATATGACAAGTCCATCAAGAAGGGAAGCACATACCTATGACTCTGATTCAGACATGTTATTACCCATGGAGCAATACACTTATCTCAGGCTTTCACATGCTAAAATGCAGTGACTTATTTTAAGGGAATGGGTGATAAAGAGATATTATGAACATGCGTGGCCAACAAGAACATGGAAATACAGGCTAAGGTGGATTATTGATTAGTTACGGATGAACCACACCTTCACTGTATTTGGTTGCATATTTGGAAGTTTAAAAAGTATACTTTTTTTTGAAAATCCAGTGTAGCAATTAACAGTCTACTTGCACACAAATGGAATGATCCAAATTGAAATTCCATGCACTAAAAACTATTTTTTCATCCAAATTGTTTATTTATTTTTGTTTAAGATGTGAGCTTGCTACCCCCTCTCACCCAAGCCTGTATCAAGAGCACTTAGGATGTTTAGGAATGTGAAGAGCAGCTTGAAGCCAGGAGAATATATATTCCCAATGCAGGAAAACTAATCAAGTTGTTTGGAGGACTTGGGCTTAAAAGATTTTCACTGTTCTGTGTATCTCCACTCCTCCTAACAAGTGAAGCATCGCAAACCCATAAATGAGCTATCTTTGGGGCCTTAAGTGATATTTTTAGTGCTTAGTACACAGGCAGCAGCTTCATAGCTTACCTTTTTGATCATTCGTTTCCATGAAGTGGGTTACTTATAATGTTGTCCTGGTACTTTACAGGTAAAATGATTTAGAAATAGTGCTAGGAATATACTATAGGTTGCTCTGTAGCTTTTTAATAGGGAAGTTGCTCCTTTGGAAAAAATAAAGTAGGCCTTGGATGATACATTGATATTTTAATCTGCAGGGGCTCCATGGAATGTATTACATATTAATAAGAGGGCACTGTAGCTGTCTGGCAGTTCCAGCGGCTCACTTCAACCCCAAATATCCTCAAGTTGCCCTTGCAGCAGGGCTCACTTGAAGAGCAAATGTCAGAGGAATTTGATCAACTTGGTGTTCCTGTGAGATTTTAATGATTATCATGTTAGAGACACTATGAGCAAAAACATAACACACCACCAGGTCCCAGGGACCCTACATTGGCTCAATCTCTTAGATTGTATATCTTTAATCTATACTTTGATCCTTCATTCCTTCAACAAAACAGAGCAGAATTATCATATGTATATAAGAGGATATTTATTTTGGAAGGCTGCTTACTGGGAAAAATAGGAAATCCCCAGTTCTCCAAGGGAAGCAGGATATTTATGAAATGATAGATAGTGACTGAGGTTGTACCGGCCAAGCACCCAAAGAATGCTTCAGGAAATTAGTGGAAAGAAAGGCTGTGAACATGGGAAGGTTTGAGAGAAGATGTAAGCCTTTTCCTGGGCCTTTAATAGTGAAAGGGACTTAGATAGATGTGGGCGAAGGGAGGGAAGGAAAGTCTGTGGAAAATTGACAGCATAAACACAAGTGCAGAAATGTTATAGCCCTTGACATACTTAAAGACAATTAAGAAGTCTGGGTAACTATAGCTTTTATGACAGGAAAAGAGAAATAAGGCTGGAAAAGGATAAGGCCCAGAAAACAAGCAAAAAATGTAAATAGATAATTCATAAAAGAACAAATTGAAAATGCCAATTAGCATATGAAAAAAATGTTCAAAGTCATATTGATTAGGCAAATGTAAATGCAGTTATCATAGTTACCATTTAAACCCCTTGGACAGGCAAAAATTGAAAAGATGTAAAGTACCTGTTTTAGAGAGGATGTGGAGTAAACGGTGCTGTAATAGAGACACCTCGTGTTCACTCTGACTGGGTCCTCTCTCACTGGGCATCGAGGGTTGCCCTTCCTTCCCTTTGCAGTTAGATGTGGCAGGGCCACTAGTTCTGGCTAATCAGTGGGCAATGCACATAGGAGTGAATTCTGTGTCAAAGTGCTTAATTGACATTGTAGTTAGCCTGTCTCCTCTTTTCACTTGCCGTCATGACTGTGGATGAGACTTCACATGATTGAGGCTTCCAGATAATTCCAGAGTTGATAGTCCGAAATTCAAAGAAGCCTGACTTGCTTGATAAAGGACAACTGGCTTGGAGAGTTGCCTGGGCTCACATCTCATTTTGCATGAATGAAAAAATAAACATTTTTCATGTGAGTCCCTGAAATTTTGAGATTGTTAGTTGCCATAGCATACCTCAGTCTATCAGGATTCATACAGATATTTTCTACATTGATGACAGAAATGTGAAATGTTAAGCCTCTGTAAGATAATCTAACAGCACCTACTGAAATAAAATAAACCTTTGACTGATCAAATTCACTGATGGAAATTTATCCCACAGAAATAAAAGTACCAATTAGTAAGCCATTACAAGGGTACTTATTGTATTGTTTTTTTAATGGCCAATAAAAGAAAATGACCCCAAATCAGGGAATGTTTCCATTATTATGCCTCCCAAACCCAGCTACTCATCACAGTCTTTTGAGATTATTTTTAAATGTTCATACTGCAGAATATTATACAGCCCTTAGAAAGAATGAATTTAAGTTCTAGAAGATGATTGGAAGAAATTTATGAAAGGCATAACTATGTATATATTATGATCCCATTTTTTGAAACACATAATGACAAAAACTGTGATTAAAAAGTGTTTATACATGTATCTCTGGATTATATAAGTATGGAAAAAATAGGAAAAGAGCCATTTTAGGTTGTTACCATTGCATATTAGGGTAGGGATGAAGGATAGAGTATCGAATATGGGGAAGAAGAGTACAGGTTCATCCTATGTGGATGGAACTTCCCCCATCTAAATCTATATTGGAGGAAATGTGGAGAAAAATGTATTTCAGACTTCAGCAGTTTCCTCTACATGTTGTGTCTCTAGAGTTTCTACTTAATTCAGTATACTATTTTAATATCAATATGTTTAATGTAATTTCAATATCTCATTTAATATCAATTTTGAATTTTACTTCCTAAATGTTTCTTGCTTCTACATTTGGTGGAATCTTAAAGAACAGATATTCATTCTCAAATCAGAGGCTATCTCACTGTAACTTTTTGGGTTTTTTTTTGTCGTTGTTCTTTATATTCTTTTCTTTTACATTTCAAAACAAAGTTTACTTGCAATCTTCTTTTATTAGGGATAAACAGTTGATCCCTTTCCTGCCATCTTAGAGGAATGCTTGGAGGATTTTGCAAACCGGAATTCTGCACTTGGTCTCTCACAATATTCTGCAACATAACATTGTCCTGGAACATCTGAAGAATGCAAATGCTATATTCCCAGGGCACACACACATGTGGACTATTTTCCATGTGTCTTTGATTTTCAGATGTCCTCTTAATTATTTATTTCGATATGCCCCTTCCTTAAATTCACCTAATAAAGGAAGACAATCAGTTTTAATTCTCAAAGATTTACATAGCGTTAAGTGTTTGTGGCCAATGCCAACCATACGGGTTTGGTAAGACTTATGTTTGATACATTAATTATTTTTGCCTCTCCAGAATAAATAATTGTGATGAGACACAACTGCACTGAGGCAGTGGTTCACTGTGATTATTGTGTCACAGTTCCAGAGGTACTTGCTCTGAAAATATTTGACAAATATGAGCTAATTTCAGTATCTTTCTTAAGAAACTGACCACACAGTGCCAAGAATTTCGGTCAGGTTAGTAAATTCAGAGAAAGAGCTACAAAAACAGGTTACTAAGTATTATGCATTCTGCTGAATCCCACTGTTATTTGCCTGAGATTTTTTTTATACCACCGATGCTCAAGAGTATTTGAATAAATATTAGCATGTTGCTAGAGAGAGATTGTAAACTCCATAAGAACAGTATTTTTTTAAATGTTTGGTTCACCGTTGCATACAGAAAGAAGCTAATGTCCAGCAAATAGTAGGCACATAATAAAAAGTTTTCAAGGAAATAAAATACTAATTCAGATAAAAACTGAGAAACGCAATGATGATTCTGAAATGGGGTTTAAACAGGGCAAGCTCTGCTGAGGTCACTATATTCTGATTTTGGTGGCTGGGTAGGACAGAGTCTTTGGAAAGTGATTTTTAGATGACTTGAGGAAGTATCCCATCTTCCAAATTAGGGGTCTGGTGAAACAGTTTTATTTTTGGTTGTGATACATAACATAAAATGTACCAGTTTGGCTATTTTTAAGTCTACAGTTCAGTGGCATTAAGTATATTGACACTGTTGTGCGACCATCACCACCAGCCATCTCCAGAACTCTTTCACCTCTCCAAACCAAAACTCACTACCCATGGAACAATCCCAGTTCTCCCCTCCCCCCAGCCCCTGGCAACCAATATTCTATTATCTGTCTATCTGTATTTGGGTATTCTAGGCAGCTTGTGTAAATGCAATCATATAATCTTTGTCCTTTTGTGCCTGGCTTATTTCCTTGGTAAGACATTGGTTCTTCAATGTAGACACACAGAATTTGTACCCACTGAAGAATAGATCAACATTTTTATAAACAGAACTTTTTATTCCCCTCCTAGAGTTTTCCACAGAGCCTGAATTAAGTGGGGACTGTAATTGGAACTCTTTTACTGGAGTTCATGATAAATGCCTGGTTCATGTCTCACTTGAGGCACAGTAATGGCTCATGTGCTACGGGTGATATCTGGATGTTGGTGTTACTGGAACAAGGCATTCTGGATATGTTTGTCAGGTCAAGAAATTGTTTACTATGTTTAAGGATAGAAAGTTTATCAGACCTACTGACCTTTTGAAGTAGTTCCCAACAAGAAAAAGTTGCTCACATTTCTTGGTAGCATTAATGTAAATTTAATTACTTGGTATGCCTGTGGTATAATTTTTCTTCCCCGTAAAGGTAGGTCAGCACATTAGAAAGGTTAAGAATCTCATTCTAATTGGAGCCACAAAATATCGTTAATTAAATCCCCACAGGAGTCCCACTGGATTGAACTACATATATTGAACTCATAGAAGATTAAACAGCATAATCCTTTTACTTCTCTAAAGGAGTATAGCATATTTTCTTTTTCAATTATAATCTTTAAAATGCATTCTTACATCCCTTTTCTAGCTGACTGTAAGGTTTGTAAATCTCTTTCACAAGAAAAATGTCTCTTCAAGAGCATATTCCATTAATAATACTAATACTGTTAGTAGACCATACCATTTCACCTAAAACCAAACTGCCTTGTAGTAGATTCTCATTTTCTATTTTTTTGGAGGGGACAAAATCATAACCAGGTTATCTTTATATCTTTTGAGCCCTTTTACAATGAATCTTTGTGTAGAGTATAGTAAAAGGATTTCAGAGTCCCATCAGAGAAATTAACTGGTCCAATCCTGTTCCTTCTAGCAACATTGTGCTCATAATGCAGTATACCCAACTTCCCAAGTGTACTTTGAAACATTTTTAGTGTAGGTAAATTCAAAGTATAATTTTACCTTTCTTTATAGCTCCATTTGCCCTCCGGTGATCCATATGAAGTTCAGGCAATTCTATGTAGTTCTTTTAAGTTTATGTGGTTTTCCCTGGAAAGAGTTAGATGTGTCAATAACTGTTGCCTGTTGAAATTTTTTATTGTAAATTGCAAGATAGTGTCTTCAGTAGAATTCCCCTATAATTGCTCCCACCTATAAAAGATAAATGTCCAAACTTGCTTGATATGACCAATGTAGCTGTACAAGAAGACCTTTTCAGAACCACACTATTCTCTATGGATTCTGAACGAACTGAAAGACAGACATAGAATTCAAGTACCAGATATAACAACTCCCTCCATGCCACCCCCAACCCCTGCCCAGGAAAATCTATGTTGAAGGAAATTACTTGGATTTCAGATCAGAACTGCCTTTTTATTTCTTCCCATCCCTGAATCATCCAGTTACTGCGCAGAGAATCCCAGCTCCCAACTTCTGTGCCCTCACCTATCACTCTGAGATCAGAAAGCAGAAGTTACTCATTGTGCTAGATAAGTTGAGAGTTAGGTTGGATCACTCAGCACATCAGCCCTGCCCCCAAGGGGAGTGTGGCCCAGTGGATCCCAGACTCCTTCCCCCTCACCAATCAGAGAATAGTTAGGAAAGGGCTAGTTACAAAGAGTTAGCTAAAAAGGGATTCTCCAATACTTCTAAGAAAGTAGCACTTGCTATTTTCTAGGCCAGACATGATTCAGGAGGAGGGAAATGTGCTGCAGTTACTTTATTTTTTTATTTTTATTTTTTTATTAAGGTATTATTGATATACACTCTTATGAATGTTTCACATGAAAAACAATGCCGTTACTACACTCACCCATATTAACAAGTCCCCACCCATACCTCATTGCAGTCACTGTCCATCGTGTAGTAAGGTGCCACAGAGTCACTCTTTGCCTTCTCTGTGCTACACTGTCTTCCCCATGATCCCCCACACCATGTGTACTAAACATAATATCCCTCAATCCCCTTCTCCCACCCTCCCACTCCCCTCCCCTTTGGTAACCTCTAGTCCCTTCTTGGAGTCTGTGAGTCTGTTGCTCTTTTGTTCCTTCAGTTTTGCTTCATTGTACTCCACAAATGAGGGAAATCATATGGCACTTGTTTTTCTCTGCCTGGCTTATTTCACTGAGCGTAATATCCTCCAGCTCCATCCATGTTGTTGCAAATGGTAGGATTTGTTTTCTTCTTATGGCTGAATAGTATTCCATTGTGCATATGTAGCACCTCTTCTTTATCCTTTCATCTACTGATGGACACTTAAGTTGCTTCCATATCTTGGCTATTGTAAATAATGCTGTGATAAACATAGGGGTGCATATGTCTTTTTGAATCTGAGAAGTTGTATTCTTTGGGTAAATTCCTAGGAGTGGGATTCCCAGGTCAAATGGTATTTGTATTTTTCGTTTTTTGAAAAACCTCCATATTGCTTTCCACAATGGTTGAACTAGCTTACATTCCTACTACCAGTGTAGGAGGGTTCCCCTTTCTCTACATCCTTGCTAGCATTTGTTGTTCTTAGTCTTTTTGATGCTGGCCATCCTCATGGTATGAGGTGATATCTCATTGTGGTTTTAATTTGCGTTTCTCTGATGATTAGTGATGTGGAGCATCTTTTCATGTGTCTGTTGGTCATCTGAATTTCTTCTTAGGAGAATTCTTTCTTCATGTCCTCCGCCCATTTTTTCGGTTTATTTGCTTTTTGGGTATTGAAACATGTGAGTTCTTTATATATTTTGCAGTTATTTTTAATGTGACTGTCTCCCTAAAAAGGTTGTGAAAACATAGAAAATAGCTGGCTTATAATGTGCTTATAAATGAATGAATGCCTGGAAACCCTAAATGCAGCATTCTAATATTAGTTTTGTCACTGTGTTAAATCCATTCTTTCATATGAATTAATAATCCATCATATAACTTTCATGGATAAAATAATTTATTTAATTAATCTAATTAACACATAGTTATTGGGCATCTATTACATGTGTGCTCTTGTGCTTTATGTTTGGTAAACAGTAGTTAATGGGCAAGCACAGACTTTATCCCCTTAAGTTTACATGCTGCAATCAAGAATGCCACAAAAAGAAGATATTTCTATCAGAATATAAGTATCAAAATTTTGGTGATGAAAGAACATTGTGCATTAACACATGTTAGATTCCAGAAGTGGGAGGAACTATGGCCTGTCTGTGATTGAGCAGGGCAGAAGGGTCGATATTCTGGGAGGTAAAATATAACAGCTAACATGTAATGAGTGCTCACTGCGTACCAGGCAGTGATCTAAGTACCCGCAAGCAACTCACATAATGCTCACAACAATCTCATCTCACAGATGAAAACACCAGTGTGAGGTGAGACTGGAGATAAAATGCAGGAACAGGCTACACAGAACTTTGTGTCCTAACTTGGTAAGCTTGAATTACATTATGTGGTTGTGGGAAATCAGAGTTGGACTTTATGTATTATCAGATTTGTGTTTTGGAAAGATTAGCTGTTAGCATAAGAAAAATGCATTAGGCAGGAGAGGGTAAGAGTTAGTAACCCAGGGGAGATGATGTAAATCTTAATAGTGATCATTATTAATAAAATAGAGACCGTTGTTTTGACGGTAGTAAAAGATCAAAGAGGTAGTAAAGGAGAAATGCCAGATTGGCAGATTCACTGGATGTGTGGTTTGAAGAGTAGGGGTTGCACAATACCTAATGTGATGGCTTTGGGAAAAAATCTTGCCATTCACTAGGGAATCTGGAGAGTGGGGAGTTTTGAGTGAGGGAGGTTTATGTTTTAGCTCTACATGTTGTGCTTGAGGTATGAGCGCATCACAAGAGGGAATATCCAGTTTGTATTTGTCTGTACAGAGCTGGAGAGGCAGGTGACAAAAGAGGCAGTGTGACCTATGCTGGAGAAGTTCTGTGAAAGCATATAGAAGTCATCCCTCATCTGCTATTGTGGGTGGGCAAAGTAGGCTTTCTAGAGCACATGATCTTAAGTGATATACAGAACATCTCTTAGCAACAATTTTTCAAATTAAATTGAAACACTTGAATTTTAACCTTTTCACACATTTTATGATACTACAGTAGGCATTCTTCAGAAATGTAATAAGAATTGACATTTGTTGGTCAGTAAAAATAACTTTGAAAGGCTACAACACCCTAGATGCCTTCTAAAATATACAAGAAAAATCAATATATGCTTGGTGTAGTTTAACATTAAATGTATTCCAATATTCTAGAGACCAAACTCTAAATTTTTGGCAGATATAGGAACTGTTAATCAAAATGTTTGCTTAATAGGAATTATAATAGCTAATATTTGTTGAGTACTCACCATACGTAAGGCTCACACCAATCTGCATTTATAGATAAAAAAAGTCAGGCATGTAAAAGTTGAGTGGAAGAAACCATTTTAGAGTCTAGGCCGTCAGTCTGTAGACGAGCACTACTGTTGATGATCTGTTTTGTGGCATGACCCTGTCCCAGTCCCTGTAAATAAACAGCTGAAAGCATTCTTAGCTACACTGAGCACTGATAAAACTATACTAATAGTGAAATTTGAAGACATTAATTTTTAAACATTAGATTATTCGACTGAAAACCAAATGGAAGGTATTTAGTGCTTCACTCAGCACATCTGAAGTAATTGCACAATCCCAATGGTTTTATATTCTATTGTGGTTAGAGTCTAGGAATCATACAAGAAGTTGAGATTTTGTCACCATTAATCATAGTTAGGACAACATATACTGAAAGAGTTAAAGGAAATGTGAAGATAATTAAAATCCGAAATTAGTTTTCCTGCTTAAGTTCAAATGCTTTATTAGCAAATAAGATTGTAGTATTTTATATAACCAAAAAGATGTTTAAAAAGACAAGGACTTATGAGATGATACACGCCAATTCCCAACAAACATATCCCTACATATATAATGTTTGATCAAACAAATCTTCCCTTCCCTGTCCCAGTCCAGACAGCCAGAAGATTGTCCAAAGTTACCTTTTTAATGAAATTATACTATCTAAGGTCCCTTATCTACTGTTCTCTTTTATTCCCCTCCAAATACTAACAGAATATGCCCTTAGCTAATTCTGTGTGACAAATATTTTCTCACACATACACACATCCATCTTCCTGTCCATCTTTCTTTTCTTAAGTTCCTTCAGGTTACCTCCTGAGCATATTCTTACTTCCTATTTCCTTTGTCTCCCATTCTTTGTTTTGAGAATTTTAGAAAAATGACATACATCATGTTTTATAAACAGTAAAGCAACGCTACAAGTATATTCAGCTATATCACAGAGAACCGATGCCTTATGTTTCAGTGAAGACAACCAAAGCTACCCTCCTGAGTTCTCAGTACTCCCCTTTAGACTCTCCATCAACACCTCCATCTACCCCCTCATTCTCCTTTAATTAAAACTGTGCTTTTATAAGCAGTAGCACTCAAGAGAAATAGGCCACTATTTTTTTAATTCAAGTTTATAGGTTTTTCTGTTTTGTTTCATTACTAGTTGCAAGAGAATTATTTTTCTGCAGTAAATGTGCTGAGTTCCAGCTTCATTATGGGCTAAATCAGCTTTTATGTGTTGGCCATGGGACCCACCCTACCATCATTTCTAACACTATTTTTACGGGAGAAAATGCTGTGAGTTCCACACAATCAATTTTCAAATGACCTGCTGGAGCATCACCTGTTTCTCAACTGGGAGCTGCTTGTGGGTGTGTGCCTCTGTCCCTGCTGCTCCTGGATCTGTAATGAACGTTCTATATGTTTGGCTGAGAACTCTCAACCTCAGTTCACAGAATGCAATTTCTCTCTCCTCCCTCCCAGATCATAACTAAACCTCTGACCCAAACAGAGTCTACAGACTCCTCTTTGCACATGACTTCCACACCAGCAGTATGGAATTGGATAAATAAATTTGATACCTAGTCTTTTAGTAAATACATATTTTACCTGAAGAGTCTCAACTTTATCTTCTTAATTAGCCAATCCCTAGGAACTTGTTTGACATATTTTCATTCTCATATATATTCTTGTGTGTGTGTGTGTGTGTGTGTGTGTGTGTGTGTGTGTGTGTACGTACATATTATTTTTTGTCTTTCCTATTTTGTTCACCACTTTAATTCCAGAACATAATCAGATACTTCTTGAATAAGGCTTCTTAGGAAAAGTCACCAATAGATTTTAACTCATTTATTCAATTTATTAGCCCATAAGTAAATGTGTTAATAAACTACAATAAATTGATCCACTTACATTAACATAGGCACTTAAAATGTTTTTTTCTTTTTTTCCCAGCATAAACAACACACTGTAGGCAGGCAAGAGTGGAAACAAGAGGAACCACAAAAAGGCTATCTAACAGTAATCCTTGTGGCAGATGTTGGTAGCTTGGATAAGGATGGAAGAGGTGAAAATAATGAGAAGTAGTTGGATTCTAGATAGATTCTGAAGGCAAAACTGCCAGGATAAGGAGTGTCCGACAAGAGAGGAGTCAAAAAATGAATTAGAAGTATTTTCCTTGACCAGTGGGAAAAACAAAATTGCTGAAAATCTTCAAGAAGAGTAAGTGGGGTGAGATTGGGCCTAAGAAGTGTCTGCTGGATATTTTTAGAAATTGCTACAAGCCTTCCAGGTAGACTTGAGTCAGAAATTGGGTTTATGAATGTTAAAAATTCACTCTCAGCAGGACCAAACAGCAGAGTTTAGGGGAAAGGCTATCTCTCTCAATGGGGACTGGGCCTTTCTTTTGGAACTTCTCTTCGACGCAAGAACAGTGGCAGGTTGCTGGGCAGGGAATCCTAGAAGAGAGGGGTATCACACTTAGAGAAGTTAAATGACCTGACCAAGGTCACACAAAGTGGCAAGGTCAAGATCAAAGCTTAGATCTGATGAGCTTGGCAGCCTGTTCTTACCCACTGCAGGGAAGTACCTCATAAAATGGGCTTGTTTTTCTAACATTTCTCCAATGAAGAGATATGCCCTATTTTTCATAACATTTTATATTCATTTTGGACACATGCATACCTGATTCATCATGCTTTTTTTTTCTCTATGATATCACACATTCACCAAACATATAATACTGTATTCAGGTTTTCCCTTCTCCCTATATTCTACCTATATTCTAGATTGCCTATTCAACATAAATACACAAAAGAAATGCTTTATTTTTTCATTCAGTGTTAATGTACTGAATTGTGTCTCCCCAAAATTCTATGCTGAAGTCCTAACCCCCAGTGCAGTGTTGTTTGGAGATGGGATCCTTGGTTGAATTGGTTTAGATGAGGTCATGATGGTGGGGCCCTCATGATGGGATTAGTGCCCTAATAAGAAGAGCCACGCACAGGTTTTTTCCTGCTGTCTCTCTCATGTTAGAATGCAATGGAGAAGGCAGCCATCTGCAGGTCAGAAGAGAGCTCTCACTAGAACCTAGTCATGCTGGTGCCCTTGTCTCAGACTTACAGCCTCCGGAACTATGAGGAAATAAATTTCTGTTGTTTAAGCCACCCAGTCTGTGGCCCTTTGTCATGGCAGCCTGAGCTGGCTGATACTCCCAGGAACTTACATGGAGTGCTTTCAAGGCTCATCTAGGTACTGTGTTAGTCCAACCCTAGACAGGGCTTCCCATGTGAATAAAGCACTTTCCACATCTTTCCCTTGCTTATTTGAACATGACAACAACTTAGTGCAGTAGGTGTGGATCATGGATCATGGATTTCTTAGTAGAAAAAGACACACCTGTCCCTGGTCCTGCCCTTGGTAAATGGAGATGAATAAGAATGAAATTTAACTCCTCTGATTTCAAGCCTCTTCTCTTTCTGTGACAACAGGACCAAGACATCATTACCACCTGGCTGTCAAGCAGGGATTCGGGCAAGAGGTGGCAAGTGCAGGGATGGCAGCACAGCTGGTGGAGCCAGACCCTGGGTTTAAATCCTGCCCCTAAATACTTGCTACATATGTGACTTTAAGCAAGTTGTTAAAGTTTCTATGTCTCAGTTTCTGTCTCTTGAAAATTGAATAATAATAATAATGCCATTTGAATTTTGAGGATTAAATGAGTTAATTCATATAAAACATCTCAGTGCTTAGTACATAGAAAGCACTTTATAAACAACAGCAATAATTAATCTTATTTTCTCTTATGATGCATTTCTTAGAGCTGTGGGCAGTGCCCTTACCAAGACCTGAGTACAAAAAAACCCCAAGAGATCACTACTTAACTTCCTCTTTCTCATCTCTTATTTTGTTCCACGTTGATAGTTACATATGATATTTATCATCATCTAATTTATTATAACTCCAAAGATTAATTCTACATAATTCCTCTTTTGTCCAGGCTGAGAGATATTAGTAATCAATTATGGTCTCTTCTAATCATCCTCATTATGGACTGTTGGGCTAAAAGCAACTAATCTCTCTCTCTCACCCTTTGCCCTCTTTTTGTCTCTAGGTACATTTTTCTATTGCTTACCATTTAATCATCATAAAATAAATCCTTCTCTCATTAAAATACAAATTTGTCTCCTCTACAGATCATTATTTACAATTAGTAACTTTGTACTAATGAAGCCAGTCCTTTCACTGGTTTGCCTTTTTACCTGCCTATTTTATTCTGCGTGATATTTTCATAAACATTCAAATCATTTTCTCCTATTCCCATCTTTCAATTGAGCAATGTATTTTGTTTGTGTTATCTGCAGTATGTTAAAGTTAGAATCATTCTAATTGTGAAACCAGCCTTTTATACTATTTTTACCCCAGTAATTTTCCATGCGTGCCATGTTAGAAACTCTTGACAGATGATGGAACAAGGAAGAAAGAGTCATGTTTCTTGTTTTAATAAAAACGGCTATATGGAATTACATTTTAGCTTTAGCTTGTCACATTGGAATATAAGAAGAAAAAGTATAATTCAAAATGGACTGTTAATAACTTGACTACACCACCTGAGTGTGCAACTCCTTTGTGACTTTGTACATCAAGGAGAGTGTAAGGGGTCAGAGCACTCTCTCCAGAGTGAGCCCGCTTGGCTTTTGTACTTTGGCCTTACTATGCCCTGGCTCCTTGAACTTCAACTTCTCTGGGCCTCCTTTCCTCAGACAATCATAAGACTATTGGGAGGATTAAGTGAGTTGTGTATGCATTACCAGTGAGGAGATGTTAGAGTATGCCAAGAAGCAATCTAAAATCTCTGAGGCTCAACACAACAAAGGTTTATTTCTCATTTATACAAAGTCACTGTGGATTGGGGTGAGACGTCAAAGCAGCTGATCTCCAGGCAGCAGCCCAGCATTCCAGGATGCTTGAATCCTAAGCTCAGCCACTGCGACACGGGGCTTCTGCTTCGCTGCAACAGGGAAAGGGAGAAGCAGCAAGACTGGCATGGGCTTTTTCTTGTCACAGCCCAGAAGTGACACATGCCACTTCATGCATCTCTGTCTAACTGAAAGAAGTTCCATAATGAGGAGAAAAAAAAGAATGTTCACTGAACATCATTGGTTCTGCCCCGCGAGGTAAAGTGCTTAGAGCAAAGCTGGCCACAGAGCACACACCCGATCCATATTAGCTATTGTTATCATCCATCGAAGAGCAGAACCGGTGGTACGGAGTCAAGAACCAGGTTGTGGCCGAGGGCTGTTACTAGGTTTCAATAAAAGGGATCTAAGAAATGAATTTGTATGTGTAGAGCAAATGTTGTAGGAAAATTCTATAGGTCCACCTTGGGGTTCTTACCCATGCTTGCTTTAAATTAAATTTACCTTTCTTGATTCTGCTCCTAAAATCCTCATGTCATTAAGTCAGCCTCTTTACCTTTTCATAATTCATTTGCAAAATGGTGATAGTTACAGCTCCTTTCTTAGAAGAAAAATATAAATGGATAATTGCTCTAATGTTTTAGATTACACATACTAAGAAGTCATTTCATTTTAGCTGTCATTCCTCTACGATGTACAGCTGTGGATATGCTCTTCATCATCTTTGTTCTCAGTTTCAGAATCTGTGTCTTGAAGGTATGATTGATATTACCTCTAAGAACACCTCCACACATGTTTATGAACCAGTGAATATTTGTGTACATTTGAGAGTGTCTAGGCAGAAGGGTCTAACTTAGTTGGGGTTAAGCTCGTAGGATTCCCAGTCTCAGGCCTTTTTCTTCACACTGAGTCATTCCCCAGTTTCCAGGGTAAAGCTGATTTGAGCCAGCTCTGGAACCTCTGTCTTTAACCTCTAGCCCCCAGCTTATGAAACTCTCTATCAAAGTACCCTGGTTTCCCTTCCATCCCTATTTATGATATTAATTCAATTATTGGATTTTTCTAAATGCACATCCTCATATGTCCCAATGAGTATCATTCAAATGCAGCCCATTCCCTGCTCCGGGGGGGCAGATCCCGCCTTCCTGTTGTAATACCTTTCACCAGCACGGAAGCTAAAACTCAGGCCAGTGACCAGAGCCTGCCCCTCACTGACCACTCCCATTGTCAGAAGTAGTTGTCTGTATGTCTACACCTCTGAAAATGGTTTCTTTGAATTCTTTAGAGAGATGCTCAAACCATTAGTTGAAAGACTCTGATGCTCCACTAACCAACTAGGGACCTGGTCTATGGCAAAAACTACATATTTACTAGAGTTTTCCCTGCAAATCCAGCTAAGTTAACTAAGGGTGTATGGGCCAGGGCTGTGGGCTAGGCCTCATGTCTGTCCTGGTCACCTTTCTGTGACAGAACTGTGCCTGACGTGGAGGAGGAACTCAGAATATATTAGTTGTTACTAGTCATTACTGCATAAATTACGCATGCTGTCCTGCCCCCAAGAAGTCACATGCATGATATCCGTCAGAGTATTATTGGTTGAGGGGTGCCTTAATAAGTGTGTTGCACCATTCCCTGCCCTCCAGTGAGATGTGTTGATGCCCAGTAAGCAGAAGATAACACCTAAGGGTTGACACATCAAAGCAAGATCCAGAAGTAGCCTGTAGAAGTCATTTCTTTTAAGGACAACTCCCATAGGTAGCAAATATAAAGAGCATTCTGAGTCTGAATCAACCAGAGCTTGGTTCAAACCCTGGCTCCACTACCAGCTGTTGATGCCATCTTAAAGTAACAATTTGATTCCTTTGGTGCTCTATTTCCCTGTCACAAAGTGGAAATAATAATATTAATGAGTTATCATAGTTGTGAAAATAAAATCAAATACTATAATAATTCACACTGACACAGCTGACTGACTTTGGGGAACCCATACAAACTGTCTCCATTACGTCATTTGCTAATGGGGGCTAATAAGAATGCCTACCACATAGGATTATTGTGAGGATTCAGTGACATAGTGTATGTAGGTGCTTAGAAATGTGCCTGACATGGAGGAGGCACTCAGAATATATTAGTTGTTACTAGTCATCACTACATAAATTACCCAAGTTTCTTTCATAGAGCCATGAACGAGGAGTGTTATGACTCAAGAGCCAGGCTCTGGCCCAGGGCTGCTGCTAGGTTGCAATGAAAAGGAACCAGGGAAATAGTCACTTCAGGAAACTTTTTATTTGAGTTTAATGATGATAGTTTGCGTTGTACCAACCATATCCCTGGGACTCAACTGCTAACAAAGTGAAACCACTGGCACAGTTCTTATAAAACGGAATCAGGATCTGGGAGCCTCTGCCCTCTGCCTGGATGGTTTCGAGTTGAATGACCACTAAAACCTCAAGGTGCTGGCATTGAATAGAGAGGGTTGAATAAGTTGATTGCTGAATTTTATGTAGTTCTAAAATTTACTGAATTTCTAGCTCATACTAGCCTGTATCCCATTATTTGTCATAAGTTTTAAAAACAATTTTTAAGACCGTAGTTTTGAAACTGTTGTAAGTAGGGAAGATTAGCCCAGATCCTTGCACATTAAATACATGTATGAAAACATGGTAAGTAGAAAAAAATACAGGTCTGTTTGTTACTACATTGTTACCTCAGTTGCTGTCATCCAGAGGTATTCACGAACTTCACGTTGTGGCCTTTCTATTCTTTCCCATTATAAATAATTTTCTTTTGTTATGCTTTCTTTCTTATCAACTTCCTTTCACCTTTTCTTTCCCTGTACTTAAACAGATGTTCTTCTATCAGGCATAAATCTGTATTTCTTGATGAAGGTGAAGACAAGAAGTAGAAAACAGCAGGAATCTTGACTTGCTTTACTGGGCTGTTAAGAAGTTTGAACTATTATTTGGGTTGCCTCCTGAAAAAGGTGGTCCAGTTCACGTATTATTAACTTCCTTACAATTCACTCTTGGAAAAGGACTCGCTGATTATTATTTTTGTTTTTGTCATTGAAAGTTTTTCAAATGCCACACAACGTCCCTGAAAATCTAAATGGGACAGTTACATTACATATTTTAAAGCCCAGTACTACAATTATGCTAATGTAATTAAGCTTCATGAATATAGTATGCAAATCAAATTGTCAAGAACTATGCCAAATAGAATTCTTCTTAAAGATAGAACAGATTGGTCCTGAAATTCCTGTAAGGTTCACTGTTTTGTAAATTCCTAAGTGGAATATCATTTGTACAATGGTAAAAATGTTTTAAGAACACCATCATTAATATTTAATTTGCACATTTTTCTCCTTGGAAGTGGCACGTTTTAATGTAAAGAGGAGAAAAATTATATCTGTTTGCAGTGGAAAGATTTAAAGTATCAATATCTGGAAAGGCTTGAAATGTTGTATCTTCTTTTCCCCCAGCTCTATTGAGATAAAACTGACAAATAATATTGTGTAAATTTAAGGTGTATAATATGATGATTTGATAAATGTATGCATTACTCACATAGTTATGATTTTTTTTTGGTGGTGAGATTTACTCTATTAGCAACTCTCAAGAGTATCATAATATCATTCAGTATTGTTAGCTATAGTCTGCATGCTGTATATTACACCTCCAGAAATTATTCATCTTATAATTGGAAGTTTGTATGTTTTGACCACTTTTACTCATTTTTCCCACTTCTCAGGCCCCACCTCTGGCAACCACCAATCTACTCTCTGTTTCTGAGTTTGATTTTTTTAAGACTTCACATGTAATTGGGATCATACAGGATTTGTCTTTCTCTGATTTATTCACATAGCATGATGCCCTCATGGTTCATCCCTGTTGTCACCAATGGCAGGATTTCTTCCTTTTTATGGCTGAATAATATTCTATTCTATATATAACACATTTTTTTTCATCCATTCATCTGCTGACGGACATTTACTTTGTTTCTGCATCTTGGGTACTGTGAATAATACTTCAGTGAATATTGGGAGTGCAGGTATCTCTTGGAGATAATGATTTCATTTTCTTGAAATGTGTACCCAGAAATGGAATTGCTGGAGTATAAGTAGTTCTATCCTCCATACTGTTTTCCATAGTGGCTGCACCAATTTACTTTCCCACCAACAGTGCCTGAGGGTTCCCTTTTCTCCACATTTTTGCTAGCATTTATTATCTCCTTTTTGATGATAGTCATTCTAACAGGTGTTGTATCTTAAATGTATATGGACTTTTCTCCATTTGGAACATAACGTGACACCACATTTTATGAAAAAGAGCTTAAACAGAGAAAAGACTACATTGTTTTGCTTATGATCTTTTACATTTTATGATTATAAAATTAACACTTGCTCATTTTATATAAATGAGACACAAACTGAAACACAGAAGGGAAAAAAATGTATAACCCCATGGTCAAGAAACCACCTTTGATTATATTTTGGTGTTCTGTCCAAAATTTTTTGATATTCTTTTACTGTAATGCATACATTTATATTTATATAATTTTATACTTTGTGGGCTTTTTTAACTGAAAATAATGTCCTGTGTATTTTCCTGTCACTTGACATCATTTCTAATATTCACATGCTATTCTACCATATAAATGTAGCTTGGTTTATGTAACGCTTCCCTCAGTGTTGCACAGAGGGTTTGAGGATACTGACAAACACCTCCTAGGCTTCAGCTGTGGCAAAGACTAAAGAGGGCAGTGAAAAATCAACCTCCTGTCTCATTTGTAAAATTGTATATCTATCCATCAAAGTGAATTATTCTCTGAGATGACTACATCCAAAAAATATAAAAGTAAAAGTAGTTTTTTAGGTATAACCTATGTTTTCTACTAATGTTTAACAAAATTATGGATTTTACTTTGTGAAGAAGAATGAAGCTCATTATTGATAATCTTATCTGCTCAATCAAAAACCAGGATTGACTGATGGCAGTGCATGGTATTTGAATTAGTTACTCTACATTAGCTTAATTAAATAAATGGGTGTCCTGGCACAGAGCTTGTTTTGATTCATTTCTGCCAGATCATCACTGGGTTGCATACTTTTGACATCTCTCCCCCAGCCTTCAGTTTTGCAATAAGATTATTTTTAGGGTGAGTCACACAATGACTAGGAGGGTCTGCACACATTCACAACTGCCTGACCTTTGTGTGAGAAGATGGTGCCTCAAATGGTAACTCCTTTGTAATGTAGCATCTCTTGAATGCACAGATTCCCAGAGGCCTCCCCTCATTGGTTTCTATTAAAACTTTCATTTTAATTTCCTGTAGGCTATTTGTGTCTGGTAATCATAGAAGAGTTTCTTTTCCAGAAGGACTGATGCATAATGCTAAAAGCATTAAATTCTACCAGCGTTATTGTAGGCATTAGTCTCACATTGTGAGGGATGTGAGAAGCAGGTGATTTGAGAGATATTCTTCTCTCTTCCCACTACATGAGATCTCCAGCCCTGATTTCTCTCCCTACCTTAGATAGGCAACTGCCTGCTGCCCATCTACTCTGGCTTTCCCCTCTGTAGCCTAAAAGCCAGCTGCCCCAAACTGAAATTTATCATCATTGCCACTTAAACCAACTCTTGATATTTTTTTTCTCTATTTCAGTTTTTGGCTTTACCGTCTTATCAATCAGAAAGCTGGGAGTCCCATGGGTTACCCTAACTCCCTCTCTCCTTATGCTTCATCAGCTGGGAAGTCCAGACATGTCCATCCTACATATTTCTCAAATCTGTCCTTTCCTCTGAATGCACTATTTCAGACTTGTTTTATCACTTGGTCACATTACTTTAACAGAGTCCTTAACTACTTTCCATATTTCCAGACTTTTCCACTTTAAACCAATAGCTACACAATGACTTTCCAAAAAGGAAATCTCATTTCTCTGGATAAAACTCTTCAGGCCTGCCCAGCCTCTGTGCCGAAGTTTTCCAAGTGTGGTCTTCTAATCACCTGCTTCATAATCACCTGGGGAGCCTGTATCAGAGCCTGTAGAATCAGAATCTAGTGAGGGCAGAGCCCAGGGACCTGGACTGTAAGCTCTCAAGATGATGTTTCCTATTTCAAAGCTTATAGATCCCTGACCTGCCTCTGGGATAAAATTCAAGTTCTTGCTCAGACCTGGTTCCTGCCTATATCTCTAGACCCTTTCAATCTCATGCTTCATGCCCTAGTAAGAGGGAACAGCCTTCAGCTTCCACAAACTGGCTGGCTCCTGGATGCTTGCCTTCTGTCAGCTCTCTCTCCCTAAAGGGCCCTTTCCTCGCCTCTTGTCTAAGACAGCATTGGGCCTGGTGGGTCTCCTTTTTAACCTTGACCTTCATGGTATGGTCCTCAGGCCAGCAGCTTCCACTTCACCTGGAAGCATGTAGAAATGGTGGGCCGTCACTCTGGGCCTACCCCAGATGTACACAATAAGAATCTGTGTATTGGTAGTTCTCAGGTGATCTGTGAACACAATTCCATTTGAGAAGCCCTGCATGGGAAAACTTCCTAGATCTCTGCAATTGGACAAGCCATGCTTTCTGCAGAATACTCCTAGTATACTCTGTGAACACATCTATTTCTTCCACCAGACCGTGGGCTTCTGGAAGGCAAAAAATCTTTCCTTACTAAAAAATCTCTACGTTTTCAGCCCTTCTTATTGTCCCTGGCATATGGAGGGCTCAACAAATGTGTGTTTATTTAAACTGAACTGACCTGCAGGTCAGCCTGAAATGAAAGCACTGGGCCCCCGACGCTGTGTCCTCTGCACAGATTGGTTGCACTTTCATTTTTGTATGCTCCTGCTTTTGGCTGAGCTGATGTTGTTTTTGCCTCCTCTTTCTAAATTCACAGATGGTCTAGAGCATTTGCTCACAGACAGTGGATTGCTGCCCGGTGTGGATTGCTGTGAGCCAAGCAGCTGGGCTTCCCTGCTGGTGACCAGCCAGGCCCTCCTGACTGAAGTTTCCTTTGGGGACTGCTTATTTGTTTCTCCTTCCAGGAGGAGCCTCACTTGAGTTCAGATGTGTGTGTGTGTGTGTGTGTGTGTGTGTGTGTGTGTGTGTGTGTGTGTATAGGGTACAGGGGAACTTCTGAGTTATCAGGGTGTGGTCTATCTCCACACACATCCAGGTTATGGAAGTTGTTTCTGCCATTTTCAGTTCAAAACTCTTTAACATGAAAATTCCATGACTTGACTCCAAAAGGAGTCAATTTCCATCCTGTCTTGTACCATTAGAATGCGAACACCATCAAGGTAGAGTATATCTATTCTTGCTCAATATTAGATACCCTGACATGAGCATGGTGCCTGGCATATGTGCGGAATGAATGAACAAATGAATGATATATCAAAGTGCTAATGTAGGGTACTCTCTCCCATACAGTCTTTGGATTATTCTATATTTATTTATTTATTTGTGATAAACATAATGTTTTGGAGCTATATTACACTTTGAAAGAATCTGAATACCGTTTTTTAATTCTAGTCTATTTTCATAATGCTTTTTATATAAGAAATGCTTCCTTTAAACTGCTCCAGATATTAATTAATTAGTTGTTGATTAAATGTGATTAGAAGCCCTAAAGAAAAAATCATACATGAAGTGCTCTAATATCAAGGTCCATGAACTGAATTTGATTCACACATACTTTTCGGCGGGGGGGGGTCTTACAGCTTATTTTGAAACTGAGCATCATAGCATCTGGATGGGGATGCACTCTGTAGTTTGCCACAGGACCCAGCATTCCTGATTGTTTTAGGTGCAACTTGCTTCTCCCACTATCATTTTTTTTGACCCTAAAAATGTTTAAGTTTGCAACCCATGATGTAGAGGGAAACACTTGGGCTTTGGAATCCGACCACCAGTGTTCCAATACTAGTTCTGCCGTTTTGTAGTTTTAAGGTCTCAGATAAATCACTGATAGATATTTTATATTAATGGATATAATATCAGCACCCACTTAACAAAATTGTAAAACATTAATTTATCTCTTATCAGCCACAGACAATACTTTGACATTCCCCAAATAGTACCTGAGCTCCTTATTCCTTTGCCTTTTTAAAAAATTGACTCTATCTGCATGAAATGTTCTTGTGACCTTTTTCATGGAGACTTCTAGATCCCCCAAATTAGAATTTATCAGCCCTATATCTATCTATCCTCCCAGCTCACATTTCTTCCCCTCACTTTAGAGATTGACATATTCTGTTTCCTCTGTTGTACTTTGAGCAGTTTGAGGGCAAATCTCTGCCTTGTCCATCTGTCTCTCCTGCAGCTCTCAAAATGCCATGCACAAAATAATACACAGGATTCATAGAATTGAAAGCAGTCTCATTAAAAGCATGGAACTGATAATTCTGGGGTTTTCTATTGCCCCCATTTCTCATTGGCTGTGTGATATTGGTCATGTTAACTAATCTTCGTAAGCCTAGATTCCTTGTCTGTGAAATTGTAAACTAGAGACAGTAATAAAACTTATCTCCTAAAGATGCTGTGGGCCTTAAATAAATTATTTATTGTAAAAGAGTAACACCTACTAAGGTTCCATATTTTATATATTCATTTTTATATTCACATTTTCTTCATGTATGATTACAATCTGCCAGATGAGCTCCAGTTGAGAAAGTTGTCATTGCTAATCTACTGTATTCAATTTCAGTAGAACTCACAACTGATGTTAGAGAAGCATAGCTGTTGAAGGCAAGGCTTTAACTCAAAAACTATAAAAAAATTTTTGATGGGGAGTTTAAGATGCAGGAGGAAACTTAACCATCAGGGTATTTTGACTGCAGTTCATGACTAATAAACCTGTTACAGATAATTTATGTAGAAGCTGTTCATGTTGCATGGAAGAGGGTTCAATTTGCGCAGCACATACTTCTTTATTACCAGATGATTCACTGAAAATCACAATTTGTGATGATCTGCCTAGTGGAAGGGTTTTTGGTCATAAAAACATCATAGAAGAAAATCTGACAATGAATATTATTTATACCAACAACATACATTTGTATTAGCTACACACATCCCAATGTGTGTGCATTAAAATTACGGCAGCACTGACAATTCAAATGAGACCCGAGGAAGGGTGAGTGTCAGCATTTCTGAAAAGCTGGACTGCATTTCTGCATAACAGTTTTTGATACAAAAAATGAGTTCAACAACCCATATACCAAAGGATACGTTCCTTAATAACAAAGCCACATTTTCTTAGGTATTTTTAGCAAAGGAAATAAAAGGGAGCAGTAAAGTAAAGGCAAGGAAGTAAAAAGTGGCTTTCTATACCAGATATCCCCCACTTCCTAAATTATTCCCCATGCGTCCACAGACACAGGAAAACAAATGAACCCATTCAAGCCGCCTGGGTGCCATTGAGTGCCCTCCAGACACAGTGGTGTAAAAGAAGGGAATAATATTTGCTAAGTAATATTGTTCATTTTGCAATTAGATGGGTTGTCTGAAATGTCCTCTGAATCTACAAATCTGTTTTTCTTGAACTTGAACCAAAGGTATTTTATTTCGAGATGCATTTTCTTCTTGCTAATTTTATTTTTTTTTATTGTGGTTTTGCATTCTTCACACATGTGAAAAAAATTAGACCCATCATAATCTGTCCTAATAATCTCAAGTGGATATGGCAGGGAAAAAAGGTGATTTTGTGAGACACAAATATACCCTGATTTACTCCGTATTATATATTCTTTATTAACCTGTCATTTGTTTCCTGCGATAGTCTGCAGTTCTGCCAATGTTGGAGTAATTACCTATTTATAGTAGGATAGTTGTAGATGCTATGGTTACATGAAAATTGAATTTCATTTCATAACATATATGATTAACTATAAATATGGAATAATAAAACAAAAACTGTGTCAACCAACAATTGTTATTTATAATATTTAACATTTGTTTCTAACTGATGTGCTAGGTTAAAGCTTATCAACATAATCTCATTTAATTCTTAAAAACAATCCTATAAAACAAATCTTGTTTTTTATACTTTTTATTATAAGGGAGCATTTTGCCAGAAAAGAGAAATACAAAGTATATGAAGTAAAGTGATCTCTTCTTTTTCTTCTGCTCTTTGATCTCCCAGAAATAATTAGAATTAGTACTTAGGTGTATATGCGTCCCATCTTTTTTCTTTTAATTGGCATTTCTTAAATAAATTCCTCCTCACTTGAATTACCACAATAAGCTATACTGTTGAAAATATTTTAAAACATTAGGTAATATCTACCAATAAATGCCTTATACTTTTATAGATAAATTATTTAGTTATCTTTTACAGTACAAGAAATGCAATGCAGTGTCAGCTTTTTTGAACTCAGATTCTAAACTGATAAAATCCCATAACAGTAGCTGTACATCATAAAATAAGCCAATACTTTCTGAATAATATCCTAATAAGAATTATGGTGGCACATTTTCTCGACATGAAAAGTTAAATCATCTTCCAATCTAGAAAACACTGTACTATTTTAAAAGAATGTTATCTTTAATGTATTTGAGTGATTAACAATTACATTTAATTGCTTTTTAAGCTGTAACTTTTTAAAATGTTTTAAACGTTTAAAAAACATACAAACTACATATAAACATGTAGATTATAAAGAAATAAAGGAAAATGGTAAAAAGAAACAAAAAGACAGACTTTTGCATTTACCTAGATGATATCATTTCTGATGTTCATTATTCTTTTCCAAAGTCTCAAGTTTTCCATCTGATGTCTTTTTGTTTTATTTTGAAGAACTTCTTCCTTCACTATTTCTCATAATACAGATCTGCGGCTTCTAGTTTTCTTTTATCTGAGAATGTCTTTATTTCACCTTCATTTCTTCCCCAGTTTTGAGACATAAGTGACATGCATCACTGCATACTAAGACATACAGCCTGATAGTTTGGTTTACATGTACTGTGAAATGATTATCACAGTAGGTTCAGCTAACATCCATTTTCTCATATAGATAAAATGAAAAGAAAAGAATAAAGGAAAAAATAATTCTCCTTATGATAGGACCTCTCAGGATTTCCTCTGTTAACAACCCTCCTACATATCATACAGCTGTGTGTGCTATAGTCATCATGTAGTACAGTATATCCCTACTACTTATTTACCTTATGACTAGGAGTTTGTACCTTTCGATCACCTTCATCCAATTCCCCCTCCCCCTAGCCCCATCTCTGATAACCTCAAGTCTGATCTCTTTCTCCATGAGTTTGATTTTTTGGGGTTTTATATTGTTTTTAGATTCTACATATAACTGAGATCATACAGTGTTTGTCTTTGTCTGACTTATTTCACTTAGCATAATTCCTTCAAGGTCCATCAGTGTCACAAATTGTAGGATTTCCTCATTTTTTATGGCTAAATAATATTTCATTGTATATACATATCACATTTTCTTCATCCATTCATCCGTTGATAAATACTGGGGTTGTTTCTATGTCTTAGTTATTATAAATAATGCTGCTATAAACATGATGGTGCAGATATCATTTCAAATTAGTGTTTTTGTTACCTTTGGATACATTCCCAGAAGTGGAATTGCTGGATCACATGGATCACAAGTAGAACTTTTAATTTTTTGAGTCTTTTCTATACTATTTCCCATAGTGGCTGTACCAACAGCCTTTTTTTTTTTAATGCATAGGTATCATTTTGCAAAAGAATATTATATGTTCTACGATGTCCTTTTTCATTTAGCAGTAAATCATGGACATGTTTTCATGCTGAAATACACATATATATTATATATTTTTAGTATTATTCCAATTTTATAATTGGAAAACTGATGCTTCAAAAGGAAAAATTTAGGTGGTCTGAGACTGCAGCTTGTATAAGTCTGATTCTAGAACCCAGGATCATGCCACTCTGCTTCTGCCTCTCCAAATACATTGTAAATATCTAATTGCAGATATTCTGAGGACTAGGAAATTATTTTTCAGAAGTTACTATAAGCTATTTTCCCTTCTTTTTTAAAATTCAAGAAGGTTATTGATGGTTCAAAATATATAACTTTGGTCTAAATTATTTATAACGCTCTCATAAATCTATTAAGGAATGGCAATGAGTTACTCAGGACAAAATGAAATTGCTTTATCTTCTTTTGGGAAGAAATATTTTAACACCCTAGTCTCTAGCCAGAAGTAATGGTGTTAAAGGCAATGAGAACTTTCTATTTGAGGAAAACAGTTCTTCTCTTTCCTTTATGCTTTGTCTGAATGGGATGGCAAGGAGATTGACCTAGAAGAATTTAGAGAACTTTCATTAGGCCTAATGGAATATCCATTCATCTAACAGTATTCATTGAGCATTTCCTATTTTCTAGGCACCAAGTTGGCTCATACAATTATACTGAAAAGAGTAAGAACAGTCCTGGTTCCCACATTCTATTGGACAATTGTATTCTAATGGCAGTAGATGGAGAGTGGTTGAAAGTTGCTTCCAGCTCATTTTGAAAAGAGACTGGTATGAATTACAAGTAAATGAGTTAAACACAAACTTTGACTGACATTAACTACTTTTTCTTCAAGCTTGTTTTTTTGCCAGGTGCTAAAATTCTTCAAGGATATCTTCCTCTAGTAAATAAAATATCTTTAAATACCTTGAACATTTCTTCCTTTGTGCCAGTGAGTTAACTAAGGCCCTGCATTACCTAACATTTAACTTGGTATCATTATTCTTCTGTTATAGACCAGTCTTCACTGGCTTACTTCTGGAGCAGAAGGCCAGGAGAGCTTCATTATTATTCTCGTTTCCTTTAAGGTTCCACTTTGGGAACAAAGTGACTAAGAGGCACGTTCTAAGAGAAACTCATCAGGATGAGCTCAGCCTCTCCAGATGATGATTTGGAAGTTGATGTTAAATTGGGTCAGATTAAGATTTGGCATTTCACTGAGCCAAATCCTCTGTTTAATTATAGAGGTGAGATAATTGCCAGGGGAGTAGTTCGGTTAATTATTATAGAAATCCCAATTTAGCAAGAAAAACAGCTTAGGACGAAAGCTGATTTCAGCCAAACTGATTGTCAGAAATGTAGGGTTTTGCAAATTATTTATCCATTGGAATCCAATTGAGTTGTGTAATGTCAGTCACAATGCTATTGTAGAAATTCCTCATTCAACCTCTGCTCTTATGTGAACACTGAGTTTGATTTGTAAAACATCTATAAAGGCGAAGTCTGGACAGTAGAAAAACTAGAATATTAGTCTTCTTTATAATAAAGATAGGCCATATTTTACTGAACATAAAAAAATCCATGGGTAATAATTCTCTAAACTTCTTCTAAGCAAATTCTAGACATCTGAAGACAAGAAAAGGAAGTATGAACAAAATTGTTCAAGATTATGTTTGTCTTTTTTTCCCCCATTAAAATTAAAAAAGGACTGTATGGGATTTATTTGAGAAATGCACAACTCTACCTAAATTATGTTATAATTAATTAATCACTAATCAGGAGGATTACTAATATCACCACTATTGCAGGCAATTTGTTCTATAAAACTTTGTGATCCCTATCATTTAATTCTTTTTAGAGCTGACCAAATTATTCTTCAGAATCTACGTTTTCATTTCAACAGTTAATATTCTTAAACTTTTTGCAATTATATTATATAACTTTTGTTAAGCTATATTAAGCTTAAATTGTATATCTAGTTCAATGGTTGCTTAATGTATAGCTTAAAAAATAGCGAAGAGTTGTGTTTAAGTAGGAACATACCCATTTGTGCTTTAGTATTTTTGAAGAAATCTGTTACTGCTCCCTTAAATTAAAAGAGTTCAGGTTTTAAAAAATAAATATTTTATGCATTTTCTCTATTTTTAGGACCCAATTAATTGTAGTAATTTTTCTTCCATTTCCTCAATTATGGAAAACACTACATGGTTTTAAATTTTTGTTGTTATTATTGAGTATTTTCCTCAAAAGTTCATAGTCATAAGAATTATATAGATAATCACCTATAGCAAACAGAGGCATCCATTTTTTAAAAGGTATTAAAGCTGAAGTCAGAAAAAACTATTTTTAATCTTTTCCTGCAGTTTTGTGTAGAATATTTGGGGGTGGGGGTATGAGGAAGGGATGCAGCTCTGCCAGTGCCCAGTGATTTTACTGCAGTATTTCCCCTACACACAAAATACAGATCTCTTCCTGACATTCCTCCTCAAAACCACCTAATGGCTTCATGTTGCTTAGGGTTACAAAAAATGCTTGTAAATGTGGCTTACAAGGCCCTTGTGATGGGCCCTGTGTGATTGGTCCACACCTGCTTCTCTGTGTGTCACGAAGGTGTCATTACACTTTTTGAATGTGCCTTTCTATCATTTTCAACAGTTCAGATCTTCTGGCTGATATACTCTCATCTAATTTTGTGGCAAGCTAATGCATACGTATTCTTCAGAGCTGAGCTTTGCTCACTCTGTCAGGCCTTTGTGGGGCCTTTCCTGAAATCTTATCCCCTTATTTTCTGTCCCATTGCACACACGAAGAAAACAGCAGTGAAAAAAAAAAACTAGACAGGCACTCTTGTTCAGAGCTGTCATAGCATGCTGTATCTCTCTAATATAGATACTGTTATTTACAGTAATTGTTCACTTTTAATGATCTACTTTCCCCAGTATAGACAGTCATTATAATTAAAGTGACAGTCCATACCTATCGAGCATATCAGGATACACTCAGTGTAATCTTGAGTGCCTTGCACAGTGCCTGACACGTAATAGGTGATCAAAAATATTTAAGTGGTATCGAATGGGTCTTGTTCATAAATACATAATACTTGGAGGGAATAATGCCTAGCTCAAAGGCTACTATGAAGAGCAAAATAGACAATGCCTATCATAGTGCCTCACCCTGCAAAATGTTATTTCCCTAGCCTTTTCTTTCCATTATGGAAAAATACTGTTCACTCTATCAGATATGCCATGTACTCTTTATGAAAAAGAAATGAAATGTTTCATTTTTACTTGAAATAAATTTAGAGATTTTGGATCTTGTTAGCTGAAACCAGATGATAGGACTTTCACAGAAAAAAAGAGAGGTTTCAGACTGATTGTACACCTTACTGTTTTATCAGCTGGTTCAGTTACAGAGTAATGGGTTTGGATGGGAAATCCATTTTAAATAGAATATTTCTCTTTTCAACCAGTGCTGAAGGCCTCATTTATATGCATTTTTGTCCTTAAGCTTCAGAGTCCCTCAAAGGAATAAATACAAAGCTCTTGTAGGAGTGGAGTTGAAGATGATTATAGTGACGGAATCAGTGACAGTGGAGGTTTTCAACTAGTGGCATGACCTGTCATTCAGCCACGGATAGATTATTCATTCATAAAAAAACCGTGTGCGTTTATTTTACATTTTCTAAGTTTACAATAAACATTCCATTGCCACGTCTGATGCTATAGAATCACTACTTGTCTCCTCTGAGTTGTACAGCCCTCCCCATGCCCCCCCAACATGACATCTGCTAATCGTAATGTCCCTTCTTCCCCCTTGCCCCTCCCTTCCCACCCATCCTCCCCAGTCCCTTTCCCTTTGGTAACTATTAGTCCATTCTTGGGTTCTGTGAGTCTGCTTCTGTTTTTTTCTTTCAGTTTTTTGTTTTCTTTGATCTTATGCTCCACATATGAGTGAAACCATTTGATACTTGTCTTTTTCCGCTTGGCTTATTTCACTGAGCATAATACCCTCTAGCTCCATCCATGTTGTTGCAAATGGTAGCATTTGTTTTCTTCTTATGGCTGAATAATATTCCATTGTGTATATGTATCCATTCATCTACTGATGGACAGTTAGGTTGTTTCCATTTCTTGGCTATTGTAAATAGTGCTACGATAAACATAAGGGTGCATATGTCTTTTTCAAACTGGGCTGCTTCATTTTTAGGATAAATTCCTAGGAGTGGGATTCCTGGGTCAAATGGTATTTCTATTTTGAGTTTTTTGAAGAACCTCCATACTGCTTTCCACAATGGTTGAACTAATTTGCATTCCCACCAGCAGTGTAGGAGGCTTCCCTTTTCTCTACATCCTCACCAACATTTGTTGTTGTTTGTATTTTGAATATTGGCCATCCTTACTGGTGTGAGGTTATATCTCATTGTGGTTTTAATTTGCATTTCTCCGATGATTAGCGATGTGGAGCATCTTTTCATGTGCCTGTTGGCCATCTGAATTTCTTCTTTAGAGAAGTGTCTATTCATGGCCTCTGCCCATTTCTTAATTGGATTATTTGCTTTTTGTTTGTTGAGGTGCGTGAGTTCTTTATATATTTTGGATGTCAACCCTTTACCAGATACGTTTTTTATGAATATATTCTCCCATACTGTAGGATGTCTTTTTGTTCTACTGATGGTGTCCTTTGCTGTACAGAAGCTTTTCAGCTTGATATAGTCCCACTTGTTCATTTTTGCTTTAGTTTCCCTTGCCCGGGGAGATATGTTCATGAAGAACTTGCTCATGTTTATGTCCAAGAGATTTTTGCCTATGTTTTTTTCTAAGAGTTTTATGGTTTCATGAGTTACATTCAGTTCTTTGATCCATTTTGAGTTTGCTTTTGTGAAAGGGGTTAGACAGTAGTCCAGTTTCACTCTCTTACATGTAGCTGTCCAGTTTTTCCAACACTAGCTGCTGAAGAGGCTGCCATCTCCCCATTGTATATCCAAGGCTCCTTTATCATATATTAATTGACTGCATATGTTTGGGTTAATGTTTGGATTTTCTATTCTTTCCAGCTGGTATGTGGGTATGTTTTTGTGCCAATACCAAATTGTCTTGATTACTGTGGCTTTGTAGTAGAGCTTGAAGTGAGGGAGCATAATCCCCCTGTTTTATTCCTCCTTCTCAGGATTGCTTTGGCTATTCAGGGTCTTTTGTGGTTACATATGAATTTTAGAATTATTTGTTCCAGTTCATTGAAGAAAGCTGTTGGTAGTTTGACAGGGATTGCATTGAATCTGTAGATTGCTTTAGGTAGTATAGCCATTTTGACAATATTTATTCTTTCTAGCCAAGAGCATGGGATGAATTTCCATTTGTTAGTGTCCTCTTTAATTTCTCTTAGGAGTGTCTTGTAGTTTTCAGGGTATGGGTCTTTCACTTCCTTCGTTAGATTTATCCCTAAGTACTTTATTCTTCTTGATGCAATTGTTAATGGAATTGTTTTCCTGATTTCTCTTTCTGTTAGTTCATTGTTAGTATATAGGAAAGCAACAGGTTTCTGTGTGTTAATTTTGTATCCTACAACTTTGCTGAATTCAGATATTAGTTCTAGTAGTTTTGGAGTGGAGTCTTTAGGGTTTTTTATGTACAATATCATGTCATCTGCAAATAGTGACAATTTGACTTCTTCTTTACCAATCTGGATGCCTTTGTTTTGTCTGATTGCCGTGGCCAGGACCTTCAGTACTATGTTGAATAACAGTGGAGAGAGTGGGCATCCCTGTCTTGTTCCCGATCTTAGATGAAAAGCTTTCAGCTTCTCGCTGTTAAGTATGATGTTAGCTGTGGGTTTGTCATATATGGCCTTTACGATGTTTAGGTACTTGCTGTCTATACCCATTTTGTTGAGAATTTTTATCATGAATGAATGTTGAATATTGTCAAATGCTTTTTCAGCATCTATGGAGACAATCACGTGGTTTTTGTTCTTCTTTTTGTTGATGTCATGGATGATGTTGATGGATTTTCAAATGTTGTACCATCCTTGCATCCCTGAGATGAATCCCAGTTGATCATGGTGTATGATCCTCTTGAATGTATTTTTGAATTCGGTTTGCTAATATTTTGTCGAGTATTTTTGCATCTACATTCATCAGGGATATTGTTCTGTAATTTTCTTCTTTGGTGAGGTCTTTGCCAGGTTTTGGTATTAGAGTGATGCTGGCTTCATAGAATGAGTTTGGAAGTATTCTCTCCTCTTCTATTTTTGGGAAAACTTTAAGGAGAATGGGTATTACTTCTTCTCCATATGTCTGGTAGAATTCACAGGTGAATCCATCTGGCCTGGGGGTTTCTTTCTTGGGTAGTTTTTTGATTACTGATTCAATTTCATTGCTGGTGATTGGTCTGTTTAGTTTTTCTGTTTCTTACTTGGTCAGTCTTGGAAGGTTGTATTTTTCTAAGAAGTTGTCCATTTCTTCTAGGTTTTCCAGCTTGTTAGCGTATAGATTCTCATAGTATTCTCTTATAATTCTTTGTATTTCTGTGGGGTCCATCATGATTTTTCTTTTCTCATTACGGATTCTGTTTATGTGTGTAGATTCTCTTTTTCTCTTAATGATTCTGGCTAGGGGTTTATCTGTTTTGTTTATTTTTTCAAAGAACCAGCTCTTGGTTTCATTGATTTTTTCTATTGTTTTATTCTTCTCAATTTTATTTATTTCTTCTCTGATCTTTATTATGTCCCTCCTTCTGGTGACTTTGGGCCTCTTTTATTCTTCTATTTCCAATTTCAGTAATTGTGTCTTTAGACTATTCATTTGGGAATGTTCTTCCTTCTTTAAATAGGCCTGGATTGCAATATACTTTCCTCTTAGAACTGCCTTTGCTGCGTCCCGCAGAAGTTGTGGCTTTGTGTTGTTGTTGTCATTGGTCTCCATATATTGTTTGATCTCTGTTTTAATTTGGTCATTTATCCATTGATTATTTAGGAGCATGCTGTTGAATCTCCATGTATTTGTGAGCCTTTTTGTTTTCTTTCTAAAATTTATTTCTAGTTTTATACCTTTGTTGTCTGAGAAGTTGGTTGGTAGAATTTCAATATTTTTGACTTTACTGAGGTTCTTTTTGTGGCCTAGTATGTAGTCTATTCTGGAGAATGTTCCATGTGCACTTGAGAAGAATGTGTATCCTGTTGCTTTTGGGTGTAGAGTTCTGTAGATGTCTGTTAGGTCCATCTGTTCTAGTGTGTTGTTCAGTGCCCTGTGTCTTTACTTATTCTCTGTGTGGGTGATCTGTCCTTTGGAGTGAGTGGTGTGTTGAAGTCTCCTAAAATGACTGCATTGTTTTCTGTTTCCTCCTTTAATTCTGTTAGTATTTGTTTCACATATGTCAGCGCTCCTGTGTTGGGTGCATATATATTTAAAATGGTTATATCCTCTTGTTGGACTGAACCCTTATCATTATGTAATGTCCTTCTTTATCTCTTGCTGCTTTCTTCGTTTTGAAGTCTATTTTGTCTGATACACGTACTGCAACACCTGTTTTTTTCTCCTTGTTGTTTGCATGAAATATCTTTTTCCATCCCTTCACTTTTAGTCTGTGTATGTCTTTGGGTTTGAGGTGGATTTCTTGTAGGCAGCATATAGATGGGTCTTGCTTTTTTATCCATTCTGTTACTCTGTGTCTTTTGATTGGTTCATTCAGTCCATTTATGTTTAGGGTGATTATCGATAGATATGTACTTATTGCCATTGCTGGCTTTAGATTCGTGGTTACCAAAAGTTCAAGGGTTGCTTCTTTACTATGTAACAATCTAACTTAACATTCTTGTTAAGTTATTGTAAACACAGTCTGATGATTCTTTATTTCTCTCCCTTCTTATTCTTCCTCCTCCATTCTTTATATACTAGGTGTTTTATTCTTTGCCTTTAGTTAGTATTTGGATGGTCTGCTTTCTTTGCTAGATTTTATATTCTCTGGTGACCTCTTTTAGCTTTAGGAGTGCTTCCATCCAGAGCTGTCTGTTTAACATATCCTGGAGAGGTGGTTTATCGGAGGCAAATTCCCTCAGCTTTCACTTGTCTGGGAATTGTTTAATCCCTCCGTCATATTTAAATGATAATCGTGCTGGATACAATATTCTTGGTTCAAGGCCCTTCTGTTTCATTACGTTAAATATATCATGCCATTCTCTTCTGGCCTGTAAGGTTTCTGTTGAGAAGTCTGATAATAGTCTGATGGGTTTTTCTTTGTAGGTGATCTTTTTTCTCTCTCTAGCTGCCTTTAATACTCTGTCTTTATCTTTGATCTTTGCCATTGTAATTATCATGTGTCTTGGTGTTGTCTTCCTTGGGTCCCTTGTGTTGGGAGATCTGTGGGCTTCCATGGTCTGAGAAACGATTTCCTTCCCCAGCTTGGGGAAATTTTCAGCAATTATTTCTTCAGAGACACTTTCTATCCCTTTTTCTCTCTCTTCTTCTTTGGTACTCCTATAATGCGAATGTTGTTCCGTTTGGACTGGTCCCACAGTTCTCTGAATATTCTTTCATTCCTAGAGATCCTTTTATCTCTCTGTGCCTCAGCTTCTCTGTATTCCTGTTCCCTGATTTCTATTCCATTAACCGTCTCTTGAATCTCGTCCAGCCTGCTTCTAAGCCCGTCCATCGCTTGTCTCATTTCTGCATTGTCTTTCCTCACTTCCCTCACTTCCTCCCTTAGCTCTTGCATATTTCTCTGTACATCCATCAGCATGGTTATGACTTTTATTCTGAATTCTTTTTCAGGAAGATTGTGCATTTCCATCCCATCAGGCTCCCTCTCTGGGGTTGTCTGGCTAAGCTTTGTTTGTACCATATTACTCTGTCTTTTCATGGCGATAGAAGTGGTCACTGGTAGGCGCCACGTGTTTCTGCTTGGCTCCTTAAGACTTGAAAAAAAAATACACCCACCAGGAGTAGATTCTGTGCGGATGCTGTAGGTAGCACTTCTGCTCCATTATTCTGGCTTTGCTGCAGTTCCGCTGGGCCCTTTGTGGTTCTGGCCAGGGAGGGAACTAATGGGAGGCTGCTGATCCCTGTGGTAAGCCTCAGCATATCTGCTCTCTCCAGCCACCGGCCAAAGGGTCCAAAATTCCCCAGGACTTCCAGGCTGCTGGGCTGAGTGCGCTGGGATGATTTTGTTCCACTGTTGGGCCCTTGTCTCTTTAAGACTTTTAAAAAAGCACTTGCTTTTCTTATGTCCCAGGGAGCCGGCTGACTGGACCTGCCATCTGTATCCTGCACCTCTCTTTCTCCAATCTCCCATACACCGCGCGATGTGTGACAGTGCTCCCGGCGCAGATCACCAGGGCTGGTTATTTGTTGGGCCTGTGCTTCCACTCCCTCCCCGCTCTGAATCTTTTCCTCCCACCAGTGTGCTGGGGTGCAGGAGTGCTCAGGTCCTGCCGGGTCGCGGCTTGGTGTCTCACCCGCTTCATGAGGCACTGTGTTCTCCCAGATGTAGCTGTAGCCTGGCTGTTGTCCTGTATCTTCTGGTCTCTCTTTTAGGAATAGTTGTATTTGTTGTATTTTCATAAATATGTATGGTTTTGGGAGGAGATTTCTGCCGCCCTGCTCACGCCGCCATCTTCCCAGAAGTCCTCTTAAGCCAATCTTATAGGATAGATCTGGCAACAACAAATTCTCTTTTCTTTTTTCTGAAAATGTCTTCATTTTCCCTTTATTTCTAAAGGTTAGTTTTGCCCAATATAGAATTCACTTTTGACAGTTCTTTTAGCATTTGAAAAATACTGTAAAACTTCCTTCTGGCCTCCACAGCTTCAAATGAGAAATCTGTTGCTATTCGATTAGTGTTCCTTATAGATAATGAACTGTTTCTATATGGCTGCTTTCATCATTTTCAGCATTTAATTTAGTTTTGAGAAGTTTAGTTTTGTTCTTTCTTGGTGTAGACTTCTTTGGCTTATCTTGTTTGATGTTTGATCACCTTGTTGAATCTGTAGCTTTGTGCCTTTCATCAAAGTTTGGAAGTGTTTAGTCATTTGTTTATTGAATACTCTTTTAGTCTACTCTCTGCTTTCTTTCTGGGATTTTGATGATATGAATGTTGGATCCTCTGTTACCATCACATAGATATCTGAGGCTCTGTTTACTTTTTTCCAGTTTATTTAGATTGTGGGGATTCTATTTATGGGTCTCAAATTCACCAACCCATCCTCTTTCATCTCCACTCTACTTTTGAGTATATCCACCAATTTCTTATTTCTGTTATTTATATTTCAGTTCTATAATAACTATTTGGTCCTCTATTTTATTTCTTCACTGAAAATTTTTTATTTTTTCCATTAGTATCAGAACTTGTCCTTGTAATTGATTGTTGGAATATCTCTAGGGTAGCTGCTTTATAATCCTTATCAGATTATGAGAACATCTTCTGATCCATCTCAGTGTGGCAGCAGCTGATTGTCTTTTTTGTGTGTGCGCGAGTTGTGATTTTCTTGGTTCTTTGTATGACAGGTGATTTTCTGTTGTATCCTGGAGATTTTGTCTGTTATGTTAGGAGACTCAGATGTAATTAAACATTTTCTTTAAGGTGTTTATTTATCCTGTTTTATTTTAGGAAGCAGGTCCTCGTTTACTTCTATGTGGTTCCATAAAAGTTTAATTTTTAGAGAATTTGCATTATTATTTTGCTGTGGTGTCACTGGGACTCCCTACAATCACTTCTTGAGGGGATGGAAGAGATTTCCTTAGGAAGGGCCATGGGATATCTCACTGTGGTGGAGGGGAGTCTCAGGCCTGCAGGAACACGTGGCTTCCTATGGCTGGGTTCCTTTTAATGGTTCTGCCTGCCAACCTTGGTATCTTTTAGAGGAGGTGTGGTGTGTAGCAGGCTCTCATCATTTATTCAGTGTGGGACTATAGACCCATCCCCCTTACCAGTGTGTCAGGGAGCCTGATGTTTGGGGGACTCTTTTTCTATCCAGAGAACTGAATTGCCTTCTGTTATAAGGCTTCTGTTGGACTCTGGAAACACTGGGCTACAGTCACCTTCTTCTGTTGGTTTGGGGGACTTAAATGACACTCAGTCAATTGTGTTCTTCCAGCCTTGAAATCAAAACCAGTTTGGCTTCTTCCTACTACCTTTAATAGTTTTCCTTTGGTTGTTTCTTGCACCATTTACAGGGTATAGTTCTTAGAGGGGAAGAGAAAAGATAAATGGGTCTACACCACCTGTCTGGACTGAAATTCTTATGTGCAATATATGGTAACCCTAACTAGGCTACAAGTAATTTGAGGTTTACATAGTCAATTGCAGTGTATGGTTTTTATTATTATTATTATTTGTTTATTTATGCTTCATAATGAAAGCATATTCAGTGAACTTACAAGCAATCAATAATGTAAGACAGGAGTCCCCAAACCACATTTCCCACTCCAGTGGCCAAATTTGCCCCATAAACTGTTTTGCTATGACCCTTGCATTAAAAATGGTTTTATGGTTTTAAAGGGTTTAAAGAAAAACAAAACTGTGTGACATATTTTATACATCGCTAGCAAGACCTAAACCATTTCTGTCAAATCCTGTACAGAAAAGGTTGCTGAGGCCTAGTCTAAGGAAATGGGAAAACAAAAACAAAAACAAAACCCCACCAAACTTGGATTCAGAAAAGGAGGGTTTGATTTTTATCTTTGAAATTTATAAGCATGGTAACTTTGGGTAAATCACAAAAACTACTTGTGCTACATTTTTCTCTTTGCAAAATTAAGCTTTGAATAAAATATTCCCTGATAGTCCTCCAGTATGAAATTTTAGATTAGCATATCAAAACTATTTAGTAAATTTAATAATTTAATAAATGAGGATTATTCAACAACCAACTTTTTATTTCAAAAAAGTCAAGTATATGGAAAAGTTGAATAAATAGTACAGTGAATATCCATATACTCTTCACAAGTATTCACCAATTATTGATATTTTCCCACATTTTTTATCTGATTCTTTGTGTATATATATATCTGCATATTCACACGCAAATTTTATTTTTTCTGAAACATTTGAAAGTGTATGGCAGTCATCATAATACTTTGCTCCTAAATACTTCAATATGTATCTCCTAAGTACAACTTGAAAGAGGCATTTCTTGAAAGCTTGGCAGTATGGAAAGAAGACAAAGTAAGAATGTAAATTCAAGGTCCTATGGAAATGAAAGAATCAAAATGAAATAAATATAAAACAAAATCCAAGGAAATATTCTACAGGGAAGAGTAGAATCTATATGTTGAAATTGACTAAATATCATATACAAGAGAAACTGACATAGAAGCAACACCTTCAAGACATACCCTCCTTAAGCTACTAGACTACAGATAAGGAAAAAAGCTTCAGAACTCCTGGTTAAAAATATGAAGTCTATTAGTAAGTAAAGAAAATCATGTCATCAGATTTCTTAACAGAGCAAAACAACAGTAGAGCAACACTTTTTTTGATCAAGGAAAGAAAGTGTGGAGCCAGAATTTTATATCTAATCAAGCAATCCATAACGTATCAAAACTGTAAAGAAGGGAGACAGTTTTTAAACATGCATGAATTTGGAGTTGGTATATTAGTTATTTACTTCTTTATTTCATATGTGTTTGTGGAGGAGGTTTTAAAAGTCTTGTATAGGAGAGAAAAGCACTAATGTTTTTTGAGTATTATGAGCTAGATGTACATAACTGAGTTAGGCCTAATTACCTTTGTTTTCCAAGAAGAAACTGATATGCAAAGAAATGGTTTGACCAATGTGACTTAGTATATGTCAAAGCCAGGATTCAAAGCCTATTTTTTTCTCACTCTACAACACTGCTTTTTCTTCCCTATCATGATCACTGTGGTTTCTCCATACTCATTGCCTACCCTATAAATATAACTATTGTTTGTGTTGTTGTTGTTTAATTAACAGAGAGAAATGATCCCCCTTCTTACTCTAAATACTTTTTCTGCACCTGGTAAAGCTATTCATAATCCCCCTTGGCTGACAAGTAGTTCTACTAGTTTTGCAGAAGCTTGAGCTCAAAACAGGATAGAAAGCATCATGATTTAATTAACGGCTTGAAAACAATTTGAAAATACGATGGTTTTACATGTTCAAATTTCCTCCCTCAGAACCAATCACGTCCCATAATAAAGAGAAGAAATGAAAATCTTAAAACTTAGCTTTCAGACATTCATTGAGTTTGTTTTTGAATACATGTAAAATAAGCAACACTCAGTACAAGTACTATCCCCAGTAGGAAATTAGCAGAGCATATTAGATTACAAATCTTAATAAACTGGTATTAGCATTATCACTTTCAAGCAGAGGACAAAGAGATCATTTGGTTCTATTTCTGAGACTTATCAGCTTCTGTGACGAACCAGTCTCAAGTATCTACTGCCCATGCTAATTAGTTTATAGCCTACCAGCCATGTGTCTACACAGAAGACAACAGAGCTATTCAAAAATGCTCACTCTTTCTCATAAAAGTCAAATACAAGCAATTCTTATTCAATGTAGATGCTAATGCACGGAAACATAATGATGTCTGGCTTTCAGAAGACAAGAGAAATATATCACCTAATTAAATACCACACACTGAAAGTTGGTATGTCTTTGTGTCTAACTTCAAAGTTTCTGAAACACAGCCTTACCTTACTCATCAAATAAATGGGGGAAATTTTTCTGAGGAATAGAACTGGAATGCTTCAAAGTGTTCAGCCTTTGTACCAGTGGCGCCATAGCAGGACACAGTGTGGCGAATATATATATTTAGCTGAACTGCCATTTCCATTACTGGAACAATTTTTAAAGCAGTTTATAACTAGGGCATTTTTAATTTTCACCATCCTGAAACTTGACAGAAATTGTCAGACCAAATGTACTTTGAAAGAGTAGAACAGATCTACTTTGGTTCATAGACAGTTTTAAAATACATTAGTTAGTAGGTCTCTCAGCAGATCTCTATTCCTAAAACAAAGAATAGGATTTTAGATGATTGGTGGTAATTCTTTTATTTTTTTTTAATCTTATACTATTTATTGTATACCTTCTCTTTTGATTTTGGCAAAATATCAAATTCATCTCCTTAAATGGGAAGATTTGAAGGTGTTGAGGTATTTCAAACCAATATTTCAAAGGAATCCAAACTTACTATGAAACATAGTGCCTGGTAAAATTATTGTGACGTTTTAGTTAAAGAGAAAAAATATTGAAGTAATTTGAGGAGGAGAAGCAAATCCTAATGGACTGGACGCTAACTTTTAGCCATTCTTCTAATAAAATGACTAATTTTGTTTATTAATAAATAATAAAATCATTAAAGTTACTCAGCACAGTTTGCTTCCTCTGAAAATAACTGCCGAAAGTTAGTGAACAGCTAATGAAAGCAATCGTATGTAAAACAAGTGCAATAAAAAGGGGCCATACTCTCCCAGGATGTAAATTTCTAGCCTACTTCAGGGATATTGGATTCACTCTCTCACCTTGTTATGATATATAGCTCTACTTGATATGGTAGCAAAATAAGAGAGAGCATTCTGCCCAGTCAATGTATATGCAAGCTTTGCAAAGGTGCCAGTCTATAAGCAATAAATAGCATAGGCTCTGGGAGTGCCTGGTCCAGTGTTTCTAGACAGATTATTCACAGGATGATTGAGGCCCATTTTCACTTTCTTATTAGATATAGAAAGGATGATACATTATCTTCCTGAGGCCTCTAACCATGAAGACAAGTAAGAATAATATGATCTTTCTAGAATTGACTACTACTGCTTAATTCTGTCCCATAAGGGCAAAAGGCAAATTTATTGATTTTTTTCCTTTTGTTGAAAATCAGTAAATTTAATAATTTTAAATGAGTTACCCTCTTACCAACGCAGAAATTGCCAGTTGACTCTGTTCTTAGACCCCAAACAGAGCCCACATGAGCTCGTTTTCTATGGCTATTCCTGTCACCTCACAGAGTAAAGTGGAAAATTGAGGTAAGAAGTCATATAACTCATATAATACCTGTTCTTGCCTCAGTTTGTTTGGCTGTTTTAACCCAAAAGATTAAAGTGTAAACACATTGTGGATATTAAGTATTCCTCCCATCTAATTAGATTTTTGTGGTAGATAGGGGATGAATGAGAATATAACATGAGCTGTTTTAATTCTGTGTAGTTAAGAAGATCCAAAAATAATCCCCTAAGAGTAAATAGATCAGTGGATTTGGTGTTTGCCTATATTATACCTAGTAAGTGATATTAACTGCAAGTTGAGTAGTAATGTTGCGAGCCTACAGACATAGGAAAATGGTGTAAATTATGTAGTAATCAAAAAAGTGAACTAGAAAACTTTTCAAGGCTTTTATGAATCAGATAAACTCTATCCCAGCCATGGAAGAATGATCAGTTAAAGGTGATAATATACCAAAATAGATTGTGGTTGGGCAAAGGAACTGAAAAAAGAGTTTCATAAATACACTTAATTGAAAAGATGTATCAGTATCCTTTAAAAACCACTGTTAATATCTGTATTTTAAAGAAAACCATAGAGATATCTTTATTACATGGCAAATCTTTCTGTAAAGATTACTTCTTTGCACCATCATATGAAAATTTTTAAAAGACAGTTTCACATCTAAATAAAACCTACAAATACAGCTAAGAAAATTATAGTGATAGTGAAATTTTATCATTTTCTTCTTAGAAATTTAAAACAGCTATACGAAATTCTTTAAAAAGCCCTGAAGAGACATTTGGACATTAAATAATTCATTCTAAATCTAGTGTCCTTTTTAGCACACAAACCAGCCCTGGCAGTTCAGACTGTGAATTTCTTAATTTTCCAGGCCTTCTGTTTGCTTATTTTTCTTTGTTTGGTCTGTGAATATTTTAGTGAGGATTCACTTTAAAAGTAATCCTTGTCCTTGTTGTTGCTTTGCAATGTTTGAGAAAATGACTAGAGGAGTTTCAATGCTGTCTTGTTCATCAGTGTGAATCAGATAAAAGATTAAAAACAATACCTAGAGCGCAGCTCTCAACTTGGGTTTCTCTCTGTTGAATTTTAATTCCATGGTAAGATGCTTGTTCAGACAGAAGGTAAATGAATAAATAAGTTCATAAATTCCACTGATTTCAGCAGGCTAGGTCACTGGGGATGAGTTATTTTTAAGCCAAAATATCATCAGTGTTTTACATGATCGCATTAGAGACTTCAACCCTCCATGATTCCTTTCCAAGGCTAACACCACCTGTTTACCACACAGAGGCTTTGAACATTAATAGTGGAAGCAAACAGCAAAGTTGGTGGGCAACTTTGCTTGGTAAAGATATGACCCCAGACATGGTGCAGTTTGCCGTTTTGGGCCTTTCAGACATTTTAGCACATACTGTTGATTTCCATCCTCTCTCCCCCACCCTCACCGCCCTTCTGTTTGTCTTCTACTTTGGGAGACAAAATAGTGGGTATTAGGATTGAGATGCAGGCCATGGAATGTGGAAACTTATGAAGACTTTGGTCTGCAAGTGCCAATATTTTTGCCTCTAGAGTGTGAAAAATCATGAAGTGACTGTATTTACTCCTCACCTGGCTGGGGAGGAAAGGAGTGTGGCATTAACACCTGTCAAGGACATAACAGGTGCGAGCAATTACTGGGTGGGGGCATTAAGGAGCAACAATTATGCACATTTTTAGTCTAATTTGATGATAGCCTCAGGTTTCTGGACCCTTGCCAGGCCAATTGCCTGAGTTGTAAAAGCAGAGGCACCTGGCTTTTAAAAGTTAAGACAATCTTGTTTTAAGCTTGTTGATTGGCCCACTGTGAAAGGAATGCAAGTAAAGAATACAGCATTTTTAGAAGCAAATTCTACTGCAAAAGCTTAATTTTTTTACATAATGCTATGGCAGGTTTATTATAGTACTATGATGGCCTTTATTCTAGTTTGTGCTCTTGAAATTTGTTTATATGTTCAAGATTTATTTATTCAAACAGCCTACAAGTGTTTACTAAGTGTGTCCCTTCAGGTGTCACAGATACAATTATCAATAAGAGAAACATGACCCCTTCTCTCATAGAGCTTATAGTCTAGGAAGGACTGCATACAATGCTAAATGTGTGATAAGGGTCATGAAGATGTCATGGGACTATGCAGTTAGGGATGTAAGTTGGTTTTGGGGAGAAGTATCAGGGAAATGCTCCCTAAAGAAGTGGCTTTTAGGATGAAGATTAAGAGATGATTTTGCTAGATGAAGAGTAATAGAAAGCATTTGAAAAATAGGCAATACCATGTGACAAAGTCCCTAGAGAAAGAACTTGCCACACAAGAGGAAATGAGAAAGAGTAAGTTGGGAGTAAGTCAAATGGAGGGGAGGGTACAGTTGCCTCAACAGGAAGCTAGAGAGGAAGACAGGCCAGTTTGCTCAGGACTTTGTAGGCTGCGGTGAGGAGCTAGGCTTGAGTTTAAGATAATGAGTAACTGCTGAGAGATGCAAGCATGGAAATTGTAAGAGCCATTTGATGCATTAACAGATCTGAATACCTACTGGGTATCAGTCATGTTGATCATTGGGGTAAGTGTGATATGGTCTCTCTCTTCAGGGAGTTCACCATCTTAAATGGAAAACAGAGAAGAAAATCTCACATTACAATAAAGTGATTTAGATTTGAGTAGAGGCATGAACCAAGTGTTATGCGAGATAAGAGATGAAGCCTGGACAAGAGTCTTTAAATCAGCCTTTGAGTGGGTATCAGGATTGTACCCAAGGCAGGTGGTATTTGGCTCCAGTCTGGAAGAACTTTTAAGAGTTACTCACATGGACCAAAGGTCAGGAGAGCCTTCAACATAAAGAGAAAAGTATGTCCAGAGGCCTGTTTGGCACACTTGCACAATTGCTTACAGATGAGAATAGCCAGAGAAAAGAGTGTAGGTAAGAGTGAGGTGAGGAACGTGGCTGGAAACATTTGTGTAACATACCTCTTCCCTGTCAAAGAATGAGTGATATTAAGGGATTGTATGTTGTATCACCTTCCTAATGAATATTCGCCAAAGGAAATTCCAAACTTTGATTTTGCGGAGAAAAAGAGCCATTAAATGAGCCAGTTCTTACTGATGCAGGTTACTGTCTTAACCATTCTGTCATTTCTCAAAAGTCTACGAGAATCTATACCTATTCAACAAAATGTTAATTTATGCTTCAGGAAAAAGAACAGTATAATATATATCTTAACGTGATCTCTTTCATTTTGGATCTGAGTTCTGCATCAATCTGAAAAATGGAATACATTAAAAAAAAAGGCATCAAATACTTAACAGAGACGAAGAAAAAAGGTCCCTGTTTATCATGTCCCTGCAATCACTGCTGAGTGATGTATTGTGATTACAACTTTTTTTTTAATTGGCAGGCTTCTGGGATGCTCTGGGAATTGGTGACAAGATGATGGATCAGTTTCTCCATATTGGCTGGTTGATCCAACAAACCTACCACAGATATTGACATTTGTCATTCAACATCGGAGCCCTACAGACTCCTCTGCTGATTAGTCAAATACTTCACCTCCCTTTAATTAATGTCTTAAAAGCAGAGCCTCAAAGATATGCTCAAGGGAGCAAAGTTTTACAATATAAAGCAAAAGAAAGGTTATACAGTACCAGTTGAATAAGAAGTGAGCATAGGGGGAAAAGAAGAAATCAATGACAATGTTTGAACAGCTTAACCCTGTTGGCCCTTGCATGTTAACAGATTATTTATGCATCACTTTGCCAGTGAGAAGAAATTAGTATGATTAACATTTTCTGTTTATTGACTGCTCATCACAAATTGGAAAAATGTTTACACATATTTTTGTTTATTACCTTGAAAAATCATCGACAAGGAAGGTCACGAGAACTCATCCTCTCATATAAAGTCAAAGAATTTTATGCTAAAGCAAAAAAACATTGTAAATGAACAAATGTATTTCTAATTGTGCTGTAAAGAAAAAGGGAAACTATTTTATTTCCAGAGAAACTCCTTTTAAAATAGATGGTTAGGAAGGAGCTTTGAAGTTTGACATGAGTCTAATCTTATTATTTAGTTAATAGTCAAGGATTTTCAAAGAGTCCTTATGATGTTGGCAGAAAAATTTTACTCCTTCTGCAACTCCCCAACCCTGATCATTTGGAAGTTTTCTTCACCATGTAACTTCAACTGTGCCCTGTTTTGGATGAATGCTTCAAGCTAATCCCATAAAACAGTGAAACAGAGATGCTTAAGGAAGAATCCAGAAAGGGTTTAGATTTCTAATTTAAGTACCTTAAAAATTCACAGATATAGGTTGCATATTATTTAGGGAAAATGAATGTTGTTACCTAAGTCTTATGAAAAATAAATCTACAAGGATCTCTGTTGTGTTTAATAACCATAGGAGCAGGGACCAAATGTAGGATTCCAGACCTGGGATGGTTTTCCAATTGTCCTGACGTGGTTTTTGACAACGTGAAGAAAATGCGGACTCTGGAGAAAGAGAGATTTGGATTTCAATCACAGGCATCTTAATATCCATTAAGTAACCTTGAATTTGATGCAGCCACTGTGAAATACTTAGAAAATTGAAGCACCCTAGAGATTTTGTGAGGTTTAAAAAATATCTTACATCTATCTAAACACATGTTAATTGTCCTTCTCTTCTCCTTCCCATCCACCTGGTCTTCTCATCGATTGTTTTAATGAAACTGATAAAGCAAAACAGCATTGGAACACTTCCTATTGTTGCTAATTAAGCCTCCAACTTTCAAAAAATATGACTATGTTTCTATAAGAATAAACAACAATGAATTCAGGAAAGGATTATAGATTTGGGAGTCACATTATTGTACAATCAATGTTTAGCATTCACATGGTTGAATAAAGAGTGTTACCTCTTAGGAAAATATTTAGGGAGAGTTTCTTGTGATACAAAACCACATTTTCTTCATAGGAAAGAACCAGAAGTCTCCTCTATTTCTGAGATATACTCTTCTGAAATCTAGTTCTGATCATCAGAGTGAATGCAAATGTTTGACATTTATGGTTTTCTGAGGTTAAAATGAGGATAATGCCAAAACAAAAATTATGGTGCAAAACCAGTTTGGAGAGAAAGTTAATATGAGCAAAGGTTTTCACATAGATTTCATTGTTTCAAACATCCTGAAAAGAGACCTAAACTCAGTTGTATCCAGTTATATTTGAATATAGTTTTTCATTTTATCAAAGAAATATGCATATCCCATACATTTAAAAAAGTCAAGTAATAGTACAAAACTTAAAATAAAAAATCACCACAAATCCCATTTTCAAGGGCATCTACTTTCAACTTTTTTATTTCCCTGTTATTTATACCCATTTAACTAAACATCATAATAGTGCTGTTTCTTGATTTTCAGTTTTAGCCATTATTTGATTTTCTATTATAGAGGATCAGAATGTAGATCTTAATTGTATCTGTGCACATTTAATTGAGCACTTCTTCTTTCCTATCCTATCAAAACAAATGTATCATCAACACTTTTGGCTAAATCAATATTCAATGTTTATCAATGCAACTAAGGAAGTTGTATATACAGAGGAGCTGTACATGGTATATTATGATTATATTTTTCTTATACAACTTTTTGTTTTCCCTGTACTTAACCATTACCTACACACCCACACTCACACATACACACATACACACACTTAGTTTCTTATATCTCTAGCTTTTGATTCCAGCAACTCTACCTCTTACCTGTATTTCAAGACTCATATGAAATATATTAAGTAGCTCTTATTGGTACAAGACTTTGTAGGTACAAGTTAAAAAAGAAAAAACAGGAAGGCTAGCTTAAAGAGTATCTGGAAATAGATTTTCTTATTTAATTTCATATTTCACCGCGGTGGCATCAAATGAGTCTTGGAATAAAGTGAAAGCTTTCTCCAATCCTGACCATTACTTCCTTATTCTCTGATATGGAAAATCAGTGGGTTTTTTGTTTGTTTGTTTTTAGTATTAAGGTAGAAGTCTGTGGATAATAATCTTCAACACTGTCCTTGTGATCTACCTTCTCAAACCAGATGACCACTCTTCAGTTTCTACTATACAGAAATTCTAGAACTCATACTGATACTACATAGTTTGAATATAGCCTATTTCCTTTCATGATTCCTCTTGTAATTTAGTCTTGAGAAGAAGAGAGTAAGTTTCTGTAGCAGTTTACAGACAGCCATAAATGGAGAGGGATCCAGGATGTGACTTATGGAGAGCCCAGGATCTCAGCAATGGTTAATACACAAGCAGTCAAAGGTCATATTAGGAAAGCCAAATTTTATTATCCAGAAATATGGATCTTTTATATATGTCCTCACTATTTATAACCAACTCATCATTTGGAAGTTTTAATCTGCTGCTAGGTAACCCAGACCTACTGAATCAGACCTTTGAGAAGCTCTTGCTCAGATAGGTATGGGTAACTGATGTTGAACTTGGTAGAGAATGAAAGCTATTCAAGTATTTTTTTTATCCAGATGAGTCAAGAAGGGTTGGGATTTGTCATTAAGGGAAAGAAGGGGAAGATATTAAAAAGCAGATGTTTATTGAACTAGTATAGTTCTGCAATGGCAAGAAGCTCATTATGATTTAAGAGTAGAGTACAAAGTAAGTGCAGAGTAGAGTTTAAAGTAAGACTTCAGGTATAAGAAAAGATAGAGGACCTCAAATGCTTTACTAAGGACTTTAAGCTTTATTCTGTAGAAGATTGGGGATCCATTGGAATATGTTAAGAGACAGAGTTATGTAATTCATGTGACTTCAGGCAGGTTCATCTGTTTACACTGCAGAGTGTATCTTGGAGTTGGGGGAGAAAGTGGAAAAAGAGACTAGTTGAGAGAAAATGCCATTGTCCCGAAAAAAGTCGAAGAAGATCTTAATTAAATCAACAATAGGAGTTGATAAAATGAGAAACACTGGGGCCAAAATAAGGATGTAAAATATTAGAAAGTGTGGTTTGATGATAGAAGTAATTGGGCAATTCAGCTGGTGTTAGGAAAAATAATTCATATGATTCTAGTTTAGTTCTCAGGTTAGTAGAATAAGCAAATTTGTTTCATAGTATAGTGGGCATAATTGTATCCCCCCCAATATTATTACAGAATTTTCTTGATATTATGAAAATTACATGAGCTACCAGGGACATTACAGGGATAAAGAAATGGCAAAAAAAAAAAAATGGAATGGTTTTGTCAGGAACTCTGTCAACTGGCAACTCAGAATCCAGTTCCTTCTTTCTAAAGAAATTCCAATTCTGTTCAACTCTTAATCCTTTTCTTCTGTAGCCCTTACGACTCCAGGGACTAAACACCTACCAAATATGGGTGTAAAATTTGATTATTAAAGTTCATGGCATATGCCTAATGCCTCTTACTAATCACAGTGTGGGCATGTGGCCTAAGCTAGCCCAATCAAATTAAATGTAAGAATTTATATTGCATGTTTGAGGGAACCAATTCTGTTACCTTCCCTTTTCCATTTCTTCATCAGCCTCTCCCTTTCTACTCATATGCAAACAAGGCTCAAGTTTTCCCATTTTCTACTGGCATCCACTAGTCTGAAGATGCAGCAACGTTTGAATGATGTAACACAGATAACGAACACAACCTAGCTCCTTGTTGATATTTCTGTGCTACTGAGTCAAGCAATTCTTAAGCTGGCTTTCCTTACGGACTTAGTGTTATATGAGTTAAGTGTTGTGTTTGTTTAAGCCAAAATTTAAAACAAGAAAAAAATGATATGTTCAAGTCTTCACTATGGGCAACTGTGACCTTATTTAGAAATGGGGTCTTTGTAGATGCTTTAGTTGAAATGAGGTTTTACTAGGTTAGGGTGAGCCCTGAACCAATGACTGGTGTCCTTCATAGAAAAGGCAAAAGGAGACAAAAACAGAAGAAGGCCAGGTGAAGATGGAGGCAGACTGGACCTGTGTTGCTAGGAGCAATACCCACTGGAAGTTGGAGGAGGCAAAGGAAGGCTCCTCCCCTAGAGCCCTTGGAGGGAGTGAGGCTCGCTAGAACCCTTGATTTCAGAGTTCTGGCCACCAGAACTGAAAGAGAATTTCTACTGTTTTAAGCCACACAGTTTGTGGTAATTTGTTATGACAGCCCTAGAAACTCCTACCCATGATTTTGGAAGAGCCTTTTTATAAATTAGTCTTATTAATGTAAGAATAAGTTGTATAGAGCTTGTAATTTTCATTTTTTTCCCCCTACTGACTAAAAAGGACCAAAATGAGGTTTTTATATATTTTTTTCTTTTCAAAGTTGGCTTTAAAAAAAATTTTTTTGCTATCATTAATATACAATCACACGAGCAACATTGTGTTTACTACATTCCCCCCAATATCAAGTCCCCACCATATACCCCATTACAGTCACTGTCCATCAACACAGTAAGATGCTATAGAGTCACTACTTGTCTTCTCTATGCTGTACTGCCTTCCCACTGCACGCCCTCACGTTATGTGTGCTAATCATAATAATGCCCCTTATTCCCTTTACACCTCCCTACTCACCCACCCTCCCCAGTCCCTTTCCCTTTGGCAACTGTCAGTCCATTCTTGGATTCTGTGAGTCTGCTGCTTCGTTCCTTCAGTTTTTTCTTTGTTCTTATACTCCACAGATGAGTGAAATCATATGGTACTTGCCTTTCTCCCCCTGGCTTATTTCACTGAGCATAATACCCTCTAGCTCCATGCATGTTGTTGCAAATGGTAGGATTTGTTTCTTCTTCTGGTTGAATAATATTCCATTGCGTATATGTACAACCTCTTCTTTATCCATTCATCTACTGATGGACACTTAGGTTGCTTCCATTTCTTGGCTATTGTAAATAGTGCTGCGATAAACATAAGGGTGCATATGTCTTTTTGAATCTGAGAAGTTGTATTCTTTGGGTAAATTCCTAGGAGTGGGAATCCCAGGCCAAATGGTATTTCTATTTTTAGTTTTTTGAGGAACCTCCGTACTGCTTTTCACAATGGTTGAACTAGTTTATATTCCCACCAGCAGTGTAGGAGGGTTCCCCTTTCTCCACATCCTCGCCAGCATTTGTTGTTCCTATTCTTTTCTATGTTGGCCATCCTAACTGGTATGAGGTGACATCTCATTGTGGTTTTACTTTGCATTTCCCTAATAATTAGTGATGTGAAGCATCTTTTCATGTGCCTGTTGGCCATCTGAATTTCTTCTTTGGAGAGGTATCTGTTCATATCCTCCACACATTTTTTAATAGAGTTATTTCCTTTTTGGGTGTTGAGGCATGTGAGTTCTTTATATATTTTGGATGTTAACCCCTTGTCAGATATGTCATTTACAAATATATTCTCCCATATTGTAGGATGCCTTTTTGTTCTGCTGATGGTGTCCTTTGCTGTACTGAAGCTCTTTAGCATGATGTAGTCCCATTTGTTCATTTTTTATTTTGATACCCTTGCCTGAGGACATGTATTCAGGAAAAAGTTGCTCTTAATTATATTCAAGACATTTTTGTGTATGTTTTCTTCTAAGAGTTTTATGGTTTCATGACTTACATTCAGGTCTTTGATCCATTTTGAATTTACTTTTGTGTATGGGGTTAGTCAATAATCCAATTTCATTCTCTTGCATTTAGCTGTTCAGTTTTGCCAATACCAGTTGTTGAAGAGGCTATCATTTCCCCATTGTATATCCATGACTCCTTTATATATTAACTGACCATATATGCTTAGGTTTATATCTGGGCTTTCTAGTCTTTTCCATTGGTCTATGGGTCTGTTCTTCCAGTACCAAACTGTCTTGAGTACTGTGACTTTGTACTAAAGCTTGAAGTTGGGGAGCATAATCCCCCCATCTTTGTTCTTCGTTCTCAGGATTGCTTTGGCTATTTGGGGTCTTTTGTGATTCCATATGAATTTTAGAATGATTTTCTCTAGTTCGTTGAAAAATGCTGTTGGTATTTTGATAAGAATTGCATTGAATCTGTAGATTACTTTAGGCAGGATGGCCATTTTGACAATATTAATTCTTCCTATCCATGAACACGGGATGTGTTTCCATTTATTGGTATCTTCTTTAATTTCTCTCATGAGTGTCTTGTAGTTTTCAGAGTATAGGTCTTTGACTTCCTTGGTTAGGTTTATTCCTAGGTATTTTATTCTTTTTGATGCAGCTGTGAATGGAATTGTTTTTCTGATTTCTCTTTCTGCTAGATCATTGTTAGTGTATAGGAATGCCACAGATTTCTGTGTATTAATTTTATATCCTGCAACTTTACTGAATTCAAATATTAGATCTAGTAGTTTTGGAGTGGATTCTTTAGGGTTTTTTTTATGTATAATATCATGTCATCTGTGAACAGGGACAGTTTAACTTCTTCCTTGCCAATCTGGATGCCTTTTATTTCTTTGTGTTGTCTGATTGCTGTGGCTAGGACCTCCAGTGCTATGTTGAATAGAAGTGGGGAGAGTGAGAATCCTTGTCTTGTTCCCGATCATAAAAGAAAAGCTTTCAGCTTCTCACTGTTAAGTATAATGTTGCCTGTGGGTTTGTCATGTATGGCCTTTATTATATTGAGGTCCTTGCCCTGTATACCCATTTTCTTGAGAGTTTTTTTCATGAATGGGTGTTGAATCATCAATTGCTTTTTCAGCATCTATGGAGATGATCATTTGGTTTTTGTCCTTCTTTTGTTGATGTGGTGGATGATGGTGATAGATTTTTGAATGTTGTATCATCCTTGCGTCCCTGGAATAAATTCTACTTGATCATGGTGTATGATCCTCTTGATGTATTTTTGAATTTGGTTTGCTAATATTTTGTTGAGTATTTTTGCATCTATGTTCATCAGGGATATTGGTCTGTAGTTTTCTTTTTTTATGGTGTCTTTGTCCGGTTCTGGGATTAGAGTGATGCTGGCCTCATAGAATGAGTTTGGAAGTATTCCCTGTTCTTCTACTCTTTGGAAAACATTAAGGAGGATGGGTATTAGGTCTTCACTAAATGTTTGATAAAATTCAGTGGTGAAGCCATCTAGACCAGGCATTTTGTTCTTAGGTAGGTTTTTGATTACCACTTCAATTTTGTTGCTGGTATTTGGTCTGTTCATATTTTCTGTTTCTTTCTGGATCAGACTTGGAAGGTTGTGTTTTCCTAGAAAGTTGTCCATTTCTTCCTGGTTATCCAGTTTGTTAGCATACAGTTTTTCATAGTATTCTCTCATAATTCTTTGTATTTCTGTGCTGTCCTTAGTGATTTTTCCTTTCTCAATTCTGATTCTGTTTATGTGAGTAGACTCTCTTTTTTTCTTGATAAGTCTGGCTAGAGGTTTATCTACCTTGTTTATTTTCTCAAAGAAGCAGCTCTTGCTTTCATTGATTCTTTCTATTGTTTAATTCTTCTCAATTTTATTTATTTCTGCTCTAATCTTTATTATGTCCCACCTTTTACTGACTTTGGGTCTCATTTGTTCTTCTTTTTCTAGTTTCATTAATTGTGAGTTTAGACTGCCCTTATGGGATTGTTCTTCTTTCCTGAGGTAGGTTGTATTGCAATATACTTTCCTCTTAGCTAGGTCTTCGCTGCGTCCCACAGATTTTGCGGTGTTGAATCATTATTGTCATTAGTCTCCATTTATTGCTTAATCTCTGTTTTTATATGGTCATTGATCCATTGATTATTTAGGAGCATGTTATTAAGCCTCCATGTGTTTGTGGGATTTTTCATTTTCTTTGCATAATTCATTTCTAGTTTCATACCTTTGTGATCTGAGAAGCTAGTTGGTACAATTTCAATCTTTTTGAATTTACTGAGGCTCTTTTTGTGGCCTAGGATATGATCTATTCTTGAAAATGTTCCATGTGCACTTGAGAAGAATGTGTTTTCTGATGCTTTTCTGTGTAGAGTTCTGTAGATGTCTGTTAGGTCCATCTGTTCTAATGTGTTATTCAGTGCCTCTGCCTCCTTACTTATTTTCTGTCTGGGTGATCTGTCCTTCAGAGTGAGTGGTGTGTTGAAGTCTCCTAGAATGAATGCATTGCATTCTATTTCCCCCTTTAATTCTGTTAGTATTTGTTTCACATATGTAGGAGCTTCTGTTATGGGTGCATAGATATTTATAATGGTTATATCTTCTTGTTGGATTGACCTTTTATCATTATGTAATGTCCTTCTTTGTCTCTTGTGACTTTGTTTTGAAGTCTATTTTGTCTGATATAAGTTTGGCATCTCCTGCTTTTTTCTCCCTATTAGTTGCATGAAATGTCTTTCTCCATCCCTTCACTTTTAGTCTGTGTCTGTCTTTATGAGTTTAAAGTGAGTCTCTTGAAGGCAGCATATAGATGGGTCTTGTTTTTTTATCCATTCAGTGACTCTATGTCTTTTGACTGGTCCATTCAGTCCATTTACATTTGGGGTGATTATGGATAGGTATGTACTTATTGGCATTGCAGGCTTTAGATTCGTGTTTACCAAAGGTTCAAGGTTAAGTTCCTTACTACCTAAGAGTTTAACTTAACTCACTTAATATGCTATTACAAACACAATCTAAAGGTTCCTTTTTTCTTTCATCCTCCTTTTTCTTCCTCCTCCATTCTTTATATATTAGGTATCATATTCTGTACTGTTTGTCTATCCCTTAATGACTTTGGGAATATTAATTTGATTTCGCATTTGCTTAGTAATTAGCTGTTCTGCTTTCTTTACTGTGGCTTTATTACCTCTGGTGACAGCTATTATACCGTAGGAACACTTGCATCTATAGCAGTCCCTCCAAAATACCCTGCAGAAATGGTTTGTGGGAGGTAAATTCTCTCAGCTTTTGCTTATCTGGGAATTGTTTAATCCCTCCTTCAAATTTAAATGATAATCTTGCCAGATAAAGTAATCTTGGTTCAAGGCCCTTCTGCTTCCATGTATTAAATACATCATGCCACTCCTTTCTGGCCTGTAAGGTTTCTGCTGAGAAGTCTGATGATAGCCTGATGCGCTTTCCTTTGTATGTGATCTTATTTCTCTCTCTGGCTTCTTTTAATAGTCTGTCCCTATCCTTGTTCTTTGCCATTTTAATTCCTATATGTCTTGGTATTGTCTTCCTTGGGTCCCTTGTGTTGCGAGATCTGTGTACCTCCATGGCCTGAGAGACTGTCTCCTTCCCCAGATTGGGGAAGTTTTCAGCAATTACCTCCTCAAAGACACTTTCTGTCCCTTTTTCTCTCTCTTCTTCTTCTGGCACCAGTATAATACGAATATTGTTCCATTTGGATTGGTCACACAGTTCTCTCAATATTTTTTCATTATTAGAGATCCTTTTTTCTCTCTGTGCCTCAGCTTCTTTATATTCCTCTTCTCTAGTTTCTATTTCATGTATTTTCTCCTCCACCATATCCAATATGCTTTAATACCGTCCATTGTGCTCCATCTATTGTGCTCTTCAATGATTGTATCTCCGACTGAGTTCATTCCTGAGTTCTTGAACATCTTTCCGTACCTCCATGGGCATGTTAATGATTTTTATTTTGAACTCCCTTTCAAGGAGAATCATGAGTTAGATATCATTTAAATCTTTCTCAGGAGTTGTATTAATAATTTTACTCTGGACCTGGGTCTTTGGCGTTTCATATTTGTGTATGGCACACTCTAGTGCCCAGAATCCCTACTCTCTTGAGCTGCTCAGCCCCTGAAGCAATGTCAGGGGTTGCAGGTTACTGGTATTGGTGCCTGGGGGAGGAAAGAGCTGTTTCCTGCTTCCCAGCTGCTATGCCTGTCTCCACTGCCTTCCGGGTTTGCAAGCCCAGTGGCACTGGCTAGATGAAAGGCGCAGTAGCCTGCCTATCACGGAAGGGGTTTTTGGGGCCGTGTAGGCATCCACAGAGCTGGAGCACCTGAAGATCGTGAAAGCTCCCAACCTGCTAGGCAGAGTGCACCCAGGCAATTTTGTCTACCTGTCCTTTCTCCTGAGCAGTAAGCTCTGTGCCATCCTTGCCCCTTTAGCAGCCCTCTTGCTAAGGGCTTTGTTAGGAAGTCTCTCAGACTGCCCACCTTTCTTTTGTCTCAGATCAGCTGGATATGGATCCCTGCTTTCCACAGGCAGCTTTAATCTTATTCTCTCCAGGAATTCTGTCTGTCTTAGCTTTCCAACCCCCTAATTACGAGAGTATCATGCAAGCACCATGAAATGTAGGTTTGTGCTCCCAAAGCAGATCTCTGGAGTTAGGTATTCAGCAGTCCCAGTTCTCCACTCCTCCCTGCTCTGTTCTTCTTCCTCCCACCGGTGAGCTGGGGTGGTGAAAGGGCTAGGTTCCAGCAGTGCCACATCTTTAGTACATTACCCTGTTCCATGAGGTCTGTCTGCTCTTGTCTCCAGGTGTATGCAGTTGGTGCAGTCTTCTTTCCTGTTGCTCTTTCAAGAGTAGTTGTATTAGTTATATATTCGTATTATATGCAGTTTTACGAGGAAGCCTCTGTCTCTCCTTTCACGCTGCCGTCTTCTTTTAATCTCCATATATTTCTTTATCTCTGTTTTATTTGGTCATTGATCCGTTGATTATTTAGGAGCATGTTATTAAGTCTCCATGTGTTTGTGGGCTTTTTCATTTTCTTTATGTAATTTATTTTTAGTTTATTCATTTGTGGTCTGAGAAGCTGGTTGGTACTATTTCAATCTTTTTCTATTTACTGAGGCTCTTTTTGTGGCCAGTATATGATCTATTCTTGAAAATGTTCCATGTGCATTTGAAAAGAGTGTGTATTCTGTTACTTTTGGATGGAGTGTTCTGTAGATGTCTGTTAGGTCTATCTGTCCTAATATGTTGTTCAGTGCCTCTGTCTCTTTATTTATTTTCTGTCTGGTTGATCTGTCCTATCGAGTGAGTGGTGTGTTGATGTCTCCTAGATTGAATGCATTGCATTCTCTTTCCCCCTTTAATTCTGTTAATGTTTGTTTCACATATGTAAGTGATCCTGTGTTGGGTGGATAGGTTTTTATAATAGTTATATCCTCTTGTTGGACTGACCCCTTTATCATTATGTAATGTCCTTCTTTGTCTATTGTTACTATCTGTATTTTGACGTGTATTTTGTCTGATACAAGTACTGCAACTCCTGCTTTTTTCTCCTTATTAGTTGCATGAAATATCTTTTTCCATCCCTTTAATTTCAGTCTGTTTATTTCTTTGGGTTTGAAGTGAGTCTCTTGTAGGCACCATATAGATGGATCTTGTTTTTTCATCCATTCAGTGACTCTATGTCTTTTGATTAGTGCATTCAGACCATTTACATTTAGGGTGATTATCGATAGGTATGTACTTATTGCCATTGCAGGCTTTAGATTTGTGGTTACCAAAGGTTCAAGGGTAATTCCCTTACTATCTAGCAGTCTAATTTAACTCAGTATGCTAATACAAACACAACCTAGAGGTTCTTTTTTTCCCCCTCCTTTTTCTTCTTCCTCCAGTCTTTATATATTAGGTATCATATTCTGTACTCTTTGTCTATCCCTTGATTGTTTGGGGGTAGTTGATTTGATATTGCATTTGCTTAGTAATTAATTGTTCTTTTTTCTTACTGTGGTTTTATTTCCTCTGGTGATAGCTATTTAGCCTTAGTTATACTTCCATCTATAGCAGTCCTTCCAAAATGCACTGTAGAGGTGTTTTGTAGGCGGTACACTATTTCAGCTTTTGTTAATCTGAAAATCGTTTAATCCCTTCTTCAAATTTAAATTATAATCTTGCCGGATAGAGTATTCTTGGTTCAAGACCCTGCTGCTTCTTTGCATTAAATATATAATGCCACTCCCTTTTTGCCTGTAAGGTTTCTGTTGAGAAGTCTGATTATAGCGTGATAGGTTTTCCTCTGTATGTGATCTATTTTGTCTCTGTGGTTCCTTTTAATAGTCTGTCCTTATCCTTGATCTTTACACTTTTAGTTATTATGTCTTGGTGTTGTCCTCCTTGGGTCCCTTTTATTCGGAGATCTGTGTACCTCCATGGCCTGAGAGACTCTCTCCTTTCCCTGATTGAGGAAATTTTCAGCAATTACCTCCCCAAAGGTATACCTCTATCCCTTTTTCTCTCTCTTCTTCTTCTGGTACCCCTATAATATAATGTGAATATTTTCCGCTTGGATTGGCCATACTGTTCTCTCAATATTCTTTCATTCCTAGAGATCCATTTTTCTCTCTGTGCCTCAGCTTCTATGTATTCCTCTTCTCTAATTTGTATCCCATTTACCGTCTCTTCTACTACATCTAATCTGCTTTTAAATCCCTCCTTTGTGTGTTTCATTTCAGATATGGAATTTCTTAATGATTGAATTTCCATCCTACATTCATCCCTCAATTCTTGAATATTTTTGTATACCTCTATGAGCATGTTTATGATTTTTATTTTGAACTCTCTTTCAGGAAGACTGGTGATTTCTGTTTCATTTGGGCCTTTTTCTGGTGTTTACAAGTTTTTTGTTTGAACCAAGTTCCTTTGACGTTTTGTATTTGTATGTAGTGCCCTCTAGTGCTCAGAACCTCTAGTATCTGGAACTGCTCAGCCCCTGGAGTGATCTTGGGTGTCCCAGGGGAGCGGCACTGGTGCCTGGGGTGTGTGTGGAAAGAGCTGTTTCCTGTGTCCCAGCTGCTATGCCTGTCTCCACTGTCAGAACCAGTGGGCCAAGCACACAGGTGTAAGCCTCTGTGCTTCCCATTTACAAAGCACGGCCTCCCTCTGGCTGGCCTGACACCAGGGCAGGGACTGCCAGTTTGCGACCCAGTGCCAGGAGGCCCAGAGGAAGGCGCAGCAGGCTGCATATCATAGTGGTTGGGCCTCAAAGGTGAGTATCCAGCGAGAGATATCAAGTGCATGAAGCTCCTTAAAGTTTCCATCTTGCTGGGCAGTATGCATCCGGACAACATTGCCACCTATCCCTTCTTCCTCATAGCAAGCTCTGTGCAAACCCCGCCCCTTCAGCAGCCCTCTCACTGCTCAGAAGCCTCTCAACCTCCTGCCTTTCCTTTTCCCCAGAGCAGCCGGATGTGGATCCCTGTCCGCCACAAATGGCTGGAATCTCAGTCCCTCCAAGTGTTCCTCCTGTCTTTGCTTTCCAACCCCACTAATGGGAGCACCATGCATTGTAGGTTTGTGCTCCCGAATCAGAACTCCAGGGCTGGGTGTTCAGCAGTCTTAGGCTTCTGCCACCTCCCTGCTCCCTTTCTCTTCCTCCCCCCAGTGAGCTGGGGTGGGGGAAGGGTTTGGGTCCCACCGGATCAATACTCTGGTATGGTACCCTGTTTTGTGTGGTCTGCTCTGTTCTCCAGGTGTATGCACTCTGGTGCAGCCATATTTCCTGTTCCTCTTTTAGCGTTAGTTGTATTAACTATGTTTTCATATTATATGTGGTTTTTGGAGGAGCTCTCTGTCTCACCTCTCATGCTGCCATCTTGAATCTCTTCTCTATCAAGGTTTTTATATTTTAATCTATTTAATCTCTCATCTTTGGGAATGAGGAGAGATGTGGATAGTCTTAGTTTTCTACACTCAGGATAGAGTGTTACAGTGGCCAGAGTACAAAGAAAAATAACCTGTTTGAGATACCAGCCTAACATGATTGGAAATGTTTCATTTTGCTAAATATAAATTCTCCTAATAAGGTTACTAAAAAGAAAGTAAATTAATTAAAAATAATCAAACTCCTGTAATATGATGATAAGCAAGAGTTTCATCTATAAGCTGAATCAAATAACTTTAGAAATATTAAAAGTTTGAAGATCAGATTTTATAGTGATTGCTTGACTGAGTACAAAACTTGTTAAAGAAATGAATTGTTATTATTACCTTTTTTAGTCATATACTCCACATATAATCTGCATCATGTAATTCTTTAAATTAAATTACCATGTCAATGAACAGTGACCTCTAGAATATCTTTAAATTGCTGGAATTTACATAGGCTTACACTTTCACTTTCTAGTTTAAAGCCCCTATGGATTCCTTCTTTATCTCATCCCCTTTTTATTCATTACAATCTCACATCCCTTCATTTGTTTGCAATATGCAAACATCCACTTTCTTTTCATTTTTATAGGGAGGGAAAATTGTGCCTCCTGATTTCTCTGTAAATCTGTACAATTCTTTTTAAAAGTAATTGTTTATTATTATATTTGGGGTTTAATTTTCTTGCTTTTGGGAAGAAAAGCCTGAAAGTACTCCCTGGTTAGTGAAAATGTTTATATTGAAAGAATTTGATACTAGCATATATACACTGAAATTAGCATACCATATTTATATGTGTATTCTAAGCACATAGACATTTGGATCTAGAGATATTGTTTATGTGAGTGTATGCTAAGTATTAGCAAATGCATTATGTTCAGGCTTATATAGTTATGTTAAATGTGGAGTTAGAATATAAAATTTGTATTTCTGTCAAAAAAGTAAGCCCACAAGGACTGCTCACTATTAGAATATAAAATTTGTATTTCTGTCAAAAAAGTAAGCCCACAAGGACTGCTCACTATTGCCACTTCCCCCATGAAATCAACCTGGAAAATTATAGAAGTGAGAGAGTAAAACATGGAATTCAGGAACCAAATACAAAACCATAAGGAGTGACTGAAGACCATCTTGAGTTGGTGTTGGGAAGTGGTAGCTGGAGGTGGCCTGGGAAGAAGGCTCTACTTGGACAAGAGTGAGAACAGATCAAAGGAAAATGTTTAAAACTCTGCTCTTGCCTTTCCCTGTGATGGCACTGGGGAAGTTTTCACCTGCCCCTTCCCAACAGAATTAATAAATCACTGCACTTGTCCTGCTGTGCTGAAGCTTTGATGAAAGTAGGTGCTTCTGACCAGTTATTCTCAGAAATTTTCTACCCTCCCCTCTCCTTCATGCCCCAGGGCTTATAAATTATAACCTAGACTTTCTGCTGCTCTCTTCTAATGCTGCTTCTTCCTAAGTGTTTAAAAGTAAATGCTGACTGGGTGAGTTGAGTTACCAATTGCAGTGGCCACACAGCCTGTGGCCAGTACTGGCTCTGTGGTGCATTGGGGGTACTGTCTTGGAACTTTCCCTTCTCCTCTCTTTAAACTAAGCAGGACTTACAAAGGCAGGGGCATGGCAGCAGGACACAGGCCCCTCCCCAACACATACTACCCGATAGGGTAGCTGTACTTGCAGAGAAAATGAGTTTACAAACTACAATAACTAGGTGCCCAAAAGGAGCAATATCATCAAACAAGAGACAATAAGCTGGACAGTATTACCAGTTTTGATGGAACTAATAATCATTTAAACTAAGGAAGATAATTATTTTAAGGACATGAGAAAGACATTAGGATTATGAAACAATAAGGAACTATAAAGAGCAATTGGAAATATTAGATATGAAAATATAAGAGTTGCAATAAAGCACACAACAGAGGAATAATAAAAGAATGGATTTAACTGAAGAATGAATTAGTGAACTAGAAGATTAGGAAAAGAATTTATCCAGATGTAGCAAGTAAAGATAAGCTGGAAAATATAAAAGATAGCTAAACAATATGGAAGATAGAAGTACCAAAATTCAGAAAAATACAAAGAAGTAGAAATGTTTGAAGAAATGGAGATAAATTTTCCAGAGTTAAAGAAAGATGAAAGACGTCATACTGAAAATTCACATTCAGTCGCTTATGAAAAGAAACAGAAAAATCCACAATTAGGCACATTATTGAAAATTCAGGAATATCAAAGATAAAAAAATTCTGAAAGATTTCACAGCGACAGAGAAAATCAGTTCTGACAAAGGAAAAATATAAAAAAAGATGATGATAGCAAAGTTATCTGCTAAAAAAAACCCAAACCAAAACAAAACCATGATTAGTATTGAATTTCTCAAGAGCATTACTAGATACAAAAAGACAATAGAGTGATTTTTTATTGTGGTAAAATAAAATATACAAAACATAAAGTTTACCATTTTAACCTTTCTTAAGTTTTCAGTGACATTAAATACATTCATGTGCATAAACAATGGATTATTTTTAAAGTATAAAAGAAAAAGTGTTTTAACCTAGAATTTTATTTTTTTATAAAAACTGTCATTTATTAAAAATGTTTAATTAAAGTTTGCTTGATAAACAATATTATTTTAGTTTCAGGTGTACAACATAATGATTCAACAATTATATACATTAAAAAGTGTTCACCATGATAAATATAGTTATCATCTGTCACCATATCAAGTAATTAAATATTACTGACTATTCCCTATTCTGTACTTTTTATCCCTGTGACTTATTTATTTTATAATTGGAAGTTTAACCTCTTTATCCCCTTCACGTATTTCACCCATCCCCCCACATACCTCCTCTATGGCAATCACCAGTTTGTTCTCTGTAGTTATGAGTTTGTTTCTGTTTTGTTTATTTTTTTATAATCCACATATAAGTGAAATATATGTTATTTGTTTTTCTCGGACTTATTTCACTTACCATAAAACCCTCTAGATCTATCCATGTTCTGGCAAAAGGCAAAATTTTATTCTTTTTTATGCCTGAATAATATCCATTACACACACACACACACACACACATATCTTCTTTATCCATTCATCTGTTGACGGACACAGCTTCCAAGAAACATAGGAGTGCATGTATCTTATTAAATTAGTGATTTTATTTTCTTTGGGAAAAATGTCCAGAAGTGGAATTACTGTGTTGTATGGTATTTCTATTTTTAAATTTTTTGTGGAGACTTCATGTTGTGTCCATAATGGCTGCAACAATTTACATTCCCACCAACAGTGCACAAGAGTTCCCTTTTCTCCACATCCTAACCAACACCTATCCCTTGTTGATATTAGCTATTCTGACTAGTATGAGGTAATATCTCATTGTGATACTGATTGCATTTCCCTGATGATTAGTGATGTTGAGGGTATTTTCATGTATCTGTTGGTCATACAGATGGCCTTTGGAAAATGTCCAGTAGACATTGGAAAAATGTTTATTCAGGTTCATCTTCCATTTTGATCAGATTGCTTTTTTTTTTGGTTGAGTTGTATGAGTTCTTCATATATTTTGAATATTAACCTCTTGTTAGGTATACCATTTGAAAATGTATTCTCCATTTAGTAGGTTGCCTTTTTGTTTTGTTGGTGGTTTCCTTTGCTGTGCAGAAGCTTTGTAGTTTGATGTTGTCCCACATGTTTATTTTAGCTTTTGTTTTCCTTGCCTGGGGTGACATATACAGAAAAAAATTATTAATGTCTATGTTCAATAGTTTACAGTCTCATTATGTTTTCTTTTAGGATTTTGTGGTTTCAAGTCTTATATTTATGTCTTTAATCCATCTTGAGTTTATTTTTGTATATGTCATAAGACAGTGATACAATTTCCTTCTTTTGCGTGTAGCTGTCTTGTTTTCCCCACACAATTTATTGAAGAGACTGTCTTTTCCTTATTGTATACTCTTGCCTCCTTTGTTGAAAATTAATTGACAATATAAGCATAGGTTTATTTCTATTCCATTGACTATATGTCTCTTTTTGTGCCAGTGCCATAATGTTTTGATTACCATAGCTTTGTAGTATCATTTAAAATCAGGGAGTGTGATATCTCAGCTTTGTTCTTTCTCAAGATTGCTTTGGCTATTTGGAGTTTTGTTTGGTTCCATATAAATTTTAGGATTATTTGATCTAGCTTTGTAAAAAAGTGTTACTGACATTTTGATAGGGTTTGCTTTGAATCTGTAGATTGCTTTGGGCAGTATGGCCATTTTAACTATCAATTCTTCTAATCCATGTGCAAAGAATATCTTTCCACTTATTTGTGTTACCTTCTATTTCTTTCACATTATAGTTTTCAGAGTACAAGTCTTTCACCTTCTTGGTAAAATTTATTCCAAAGTATTTTAATCTTTTTGATGCAAATGTAAATGGGATTGTTTTCTTAATTTTTATTTCTATTAGTTCATTATTAGTGTATAAAAACACAAAATGTTTCTATGTATTTATTTTGTATTTGCAATTTTATTGAATTCACTCATTAGTTCTAATAGTTTTTTGGTGGAATCTTTATGGTTTTCTATATATAGTATCATGTAATTTGCAAATAATGACAATTTTACATATTCTTTACAAATCTGGATGTTTTCATTTCTTTTTCTTGTCTGATTGCTGTGGCTAAGACTTCTAGTACTTTTGAATAAAACTGGTGATGATGGCTATCCTTGTCTTTTTTCCTGATCTGGTAGGAAACCTTTCAGCATTTCACCATTGACTATGATGTTAGCTGTAAGTTTGTCATATATGGCATTTACTATGTTGAGATAATGTTCCATTTTTACCTGCTTTGGTTGAGTTTTTATCATGAATGGATGTTGATTTATATCCTTCCAAATTTTCACTTGACTACAATAAAAATTATCTTGGGTATATAAGGCTTTGAAGTTTTACTTCTAAAAGCAGCTGTGGTAAAACATTCATAAGGAACTTCTCAAACTAGACAAATCTAAAAAATGATACAAAAGGGATGGAAAATAAAAGTGGCCAAATGCAAATATATTGGTAAAGGTTATTGTGATTTTTAAATTATAAAACCAAAGAATTACTTAAATAAAAACAAATCAAGCATAGTAATAAATCAGCTCTTAATTTTCTATGAATCATTCAGTGTCTAGGCCCAGGGTTTCTCATGCTTAGTTAAGTTTTTTCTTAAAAGGCTAATATATCTAAACCCATTTACTCATTTTTTCTTTTTTATTGAAGTATCATTGATATACAATCTTATATTGGTCTCAAATATACATCATAGGGGTTCAACAGTTACCCGTATTATTAAATCCTCACCCCCACTAGTGCGAATACTATCTGTCAACATAGAAAGATGTTACACAATCATTGACTATATTCTCCATGCTGTACTACCATCTCCATGACCAACTTATATTGTGATTAAGAATTTTTCTGCCCCTTTGTCCTCTTCCCACTCCCCTCCCCCTTGGTAACCACCAGTCACTTCTCAGTGTCTGTGAGTCTTCTGCTGTTCTGTTCATTCTGTTTGGCTTTGTTTTTATATTCCACAAGTAAGTGAAATCATATGGTACTTGTCTTTCTCTGCCTGGTGTATTTCACTGAGCATAATACCCTGTAGATCTATCCATGTTATTGCAAACAGCAGGACTTTTTTTCTTTTTATAGCTGAATAATATTCCATTGTGTATATGTCCCACATCTTCTTTATCCATTCATCTACTGATGGACACTTAGGTTGCTTCCATATCTTGGTTATCATAAAAAATGTGGGAGATAGGGGTGCATACATCTTTTCAGATCAGGGGTTTTGTTTTCTTCAGGTAAATTTCTAGAAGTAGAACTACTATAAACCCATTTACTCTTTTCTCAACTCCATATCCTCCACTAGCATATAATGCCCTTTTTCTTTTTGACCTTTTCTCTCCATTACATGGTAACAACATTAAGAAAAGGCCTATATTTTTGCAAAATAAGTAGGAACAAGAAATATAGAAATCAATTGGCAAGTGTGTCCTTCTTTTAGTCATCTAGAGCTGCCATAACAAAATTCCACAGGCTGAATGACTTAAACAACAGACATTTTCTTGCAGTTCTGGAGGCTAGAACCACAGATCATAGCACCAGTAGGTTTGGTGTCTCCTGAGGTCTCTCTCCTTGCCTTTCTGATGGTTGCCTTCTTGCTGTGTCTTCACATGGCCTGTTCTCTGGAGCTTCCTTTCCTCATAGGGACATCATTCCTATTGGATCAGGGCCCTACCTTCATAACTCATTTAACCTTAATTACCTCTTTAAAGACTTTATCTCTTAATATGGTTACATTCAGTGTTTTGGGGACTGAGACTTCCACATGAAATTTGAGTAAACACAGTTCAGTCCATGATAGTCTTGCCTTACATATCTTTGTGTGATGGAGTTAAATGCTAATGCCAGCATCACAATCCTGAGAGCCAACTGTAATTAACAGGCACTGCTTTAAAGGCTTCACATTATATTATCCCCTTTAATCCTCACAACAAATCAGTGAAGTAGTACTGTCTTTTTAATCTCCTAATTTTACAGTTGAGAAAATAGAGCATTTAGGTACCTGCCTAAAATCAAATGGGTAGAAAACAAGGGAACCAAGATTCAAACCCAGTCAGCCTGACACTAGCACGTATCCTCTAATTCCCAATCTTGTTTCACTCCCTTCTTTAAGCTGAGGAAACTGACTTGTATTTATTTGACTTCAGAAGCAGTTTTGTTATGATTATTCACTGAAGTCAAGATGCTAGTTCAAAGGTCACTGGCTCCAGGTTCTTTTTTCACCTGAGCCAAGGGGTTGTTTTTGAGAGACCTTCAAGACGACCTTAATTGATGAGCACAGCTCTCTGTGCAAGATATTTTATACGAAGCAAAATAAACTCACTTTGGAATGTCAATGGGAGCAGAGTTGAGAGCGAGTTATTTTTCTGTTTTCACTGTTAAAGAAAATGAAATATGTGTTCCAGAAAACATGCTTAGAAGCAGAGGAAAGATGAGTGCTTTGAGATCAGAGGTAACTAGTTACTTCCTTACTCCTGCAGCTCCATTTGGTCCAAGGTTCAATATTTCGTAAAACCACAAAGAGTTCAGTGAGGTGCAATGTTAAGGTGTGTGTCTTGGGAGAAAAGATCTGAGATAATTTGTTGTTTAGAGGTAAAGATCAGTTCCCGTAGGTTAGCTGTTCTATTTTGGGCTTGGAGGGGAGAAGCGATTAACATTTCTTTCTGTTCCAGTAGGCTGTGGAATAAGATAGTATAAATAAAAGGAACTATCACACTTCTTGCAGGCAGAAATCAAAATTAAATGGGAGCTAATCAAAGTCCAGTAAAGACAACACAGGCATTATTTTCACCAGTTCAGGAGAAGGATGTTGGGGTTTAATTCTGTTTAAATAGGGAAAACACATTTGGGGAAATGCTACCACAGTCTTCAAGTGGTTTGCAAGAATTACCTCAGTTGCTTGATGTATTATATAATATATCTGAATTAGAATGCCAATGAGTTTTTCTCCCTGAATTTAAACTCAAACTCCAAAATTAGGACTCTATGAATGTATGTGGTCTTATATTCTCTAAATTTTTCACTTAGCATAATGTGTTCCATGTCCATCCATATTGTTGCAAATGGTATAATTTCCTTTATTTAGAACATTGATCAATATCCATTTGTATATATGTACATACTACCCAAAGTGATTTACAGGTTCAATGTTATACCCATCAAAATGGCATATTTCCCAGAATCCCAAGGGCAGATTTGACAGAAATAGAAAAAGCAATCCTAAACCTCATATGGAACCACAGAATACCCAGAATAGGCAAAGTGATACTGAGAAAAAACAACAAATCTGGAGGATTGTACCTGCTGATTCCAAAATATATTACAAAGTCATGGTAATTAAAATAGTATGAAACTGGCACAAAGACAGACAAATAGACCAATGGAATAGAATAGAGAAAGAAACAAAACTCACACATATGTGGTCAATTCATCTTTGATAAGGGTGCCAAGAATACACAATGGAAAAAGGATAATCTCTTCAACAAATAGTGTTAGGAAAACTGGATATCCACATGCAAAAGAATGAACTTGGATTCTAAGCTTCTGAACAGCAAAGGAAACAATCAGCAGAGCAAAAAGGCAACCTATAGAATGGGAGAAAATATTTGTAAACCATGTATCTGATAAATACATAAGGAACTCCTACAACTCAATAGCACAACAAAAAAATCTGATTTGAAATGGTCTAAAGACTTGAATAGACATTTTCCAAAGATATGCAAATACCCAACAAATATATGAAAAGGAGCTCAAAATCACTAATCATCAGGAAAATGCAAATCAAAACCATAATGAGATATAACCTTATACTTGTTAGGATGGCTATTATCAAAACACAAAAGATAAATGTTTGTAAGTTTGTGGACAAAGTGCAACTCTTTGCACACTGTTGGTGGGACTACAAAGGCTCTTTGGTAGTGTGATCTTGGCAGATTATTTAACCTCTTTGTGACTTGATTTTTTTATTTGTAAAAGGGAGCTAAAAAGCATACTCATAAAGTTGTTAAGAATATATATATATGTATTCTATATATATACGTACACACACACACACACACACACACACACACACACACACACACACAGTGCTTCCAGAGTGAATACTATACACACACACACACACACAGTACTTCCAGAGTGAAAACTATATACCAGGCAATGTTTTATATATATAAATAATATATATTACATGATATATAATATAGTAAATATACAATATATAGGACATAATTATATATAAATATATATCAGCATGTATATATTAATATAGAAATAATATATAAAATAGGTATATATATATTTTATGCTTATTTCAGCTGATGCATATATTCATATATATATATAAAGATATGTTTATATATATAAACACACACACATATTTATATATACAAAAAATATTACTTAATACACAGTAATGTACTAGTATGAGTCCAGAATTCTTCTAATGTGATTATTGTATGCTTTTCATTATTTTCTTCTGTTCACACTGAGATCACTGGCACCACTACTCCATCATTATGCCCATGTTCTAAGGAGACATGAGTTTATAACATAAACCAGACTGAAACTGATGATGCTGGGAAGGTTTATAGATGGAACATCATGTCTATTCTTTTCATTTCACAATCTAAGTTAACATACAGGGCAGGAGTTCTCCTTTTAAAGGTCCAGATAGTATTTTACTATAAAGGACCAGATAATAAATACTGTAGCATTTATGGCCATAGGGTAATAGCAGGCATAGACCAAATGTAAATATATGTAACTATGTTCCTGTATGTTTCATTAAAACTTTACTTATAAAAAGAATTGGCAGGCTTGATTTGGCCCAGGGTCTCTGTGGATCCCTAATGTAAAAAATGTACAATGCCTTTTGGGATTGCTTGTCTTCTTTCCCTCTGTGATTTCCAGTTTTATTCAACAAACAATACAGTTCAATCAATATTTATTGAACATCTACTTTATGTGCCTTGATGAAGTAAGAATATATATGAAGAAAATGCAACACCTGCTTTCAAGGAGCTCAAATTCATTTTCGTTTATTATTATTTAATCTTGAATTTGCTCACATTCTTTTCCTTTGTAAATTAGATGCATAGCTTTTGTTAGTTGCATTGTTTTGGGTCTTTTATCAATAGTATGTTTATTAGATAATAGTTGTAGCTTTTACTTGTATAGAGCACCTTTATACAACCTTCAAAACTATTGCATTATCATAGAACATAAATGTGTATTAAACGAAGAAAATAGCACATTTTAGTGAAGACAAAGTAATTAACTGCTGAGATTACTTACCTTTGCTTTAGTTTTAGTCTTCCCTTGTGAGTGATGGTAAAAAAGACTGAGTTTTTTCTATACACATATTCACCTACAGTTCAACTTGGTAGTTGGCGATTGTCAAAGTCTTTTTTAGAGTCTTAGTTAATACATACGTATGATCTCTCCAAGGACAGTTTTATTTAATTAAGTCTCCAACCAGCTCCTATTGCATATGTAACCTCAGTAAACCGCAGAGAATTACGAAGTAGTGTTGTCCTCTGTGGAGAGCAATTACTAGGCATCATGAGTTTCCTGATCCTTTCTGAGGTTCCAGGAAAACTATTCCTAGGTCCATAGACATGGGCAATAGTCTGTGCCATTCTCAAAGTAATTTAAAGATTGGAATTCCATGGTGATTTTCTTTCATGTAACTAGAGCCTGGCTCAAAGCCTTCATAGAATTCTGCAGACAGTCTACCCGCAGAGCCTTTTATAGACCTTTGCTTTTAATGTGTCCCTCAAGCTATTTCCAAAAACAAAGACAAATAAAAAGGCATCCATTTCCATTTAGTATTTCAGCTCTTTTGCTTTTTTGTTAGTCTTTTGATTAGAGTTTGTCTCTTACAGGATTCACAACAAAATGCGTCATCCAAACTCCCTTCAAAGTCTCATAAATGACAGGGCTTCAGCTATACAAGGAGTTTGCACCACTGACCAATGTCAAGTTGAATAATGTTCTGTCACTTTTGTTCATCCACATAGAAGAGGCTTTTTGTGGGGATTGATAGAATTGCGCTGCACTTCATCATTCAAATGTAATCCGATTGTTGAACTGCCTAGGAATGAAGGAAATTATAGAAAGGTAGTGAAGGAGAAAGGCAACTGAAAGGGAGTATTTATTGGATACTTCCTATGGTGCAGGAATTGAAAAAAACTTGTATTCTATAGACAGAGAGATCTGGGTTCAGGTCTTAACTTCACCACTAACTTAGACTTCACTACTAACTTAGCTATGTATCTTACCCAACTATTTTAAATACTATGACTTAGTGCTATCAACCATAAAATGGTAATAATGATAATAATAATAATAATAAATAATAATAATAATTTATTGAGAGGATGAATGTGTATCTTTAAAACATACCTGGTTCAGAGTAAGTGTTAAATTAATGTAATCTATTATCATTTTCTATTGATTTTCAATTATATTCATCATTGATAAAAGTCATCATGACCATGATAAGAATGGGATGGCTGGGCCTTTCTCGCTATATGGTCTCTCATCTTCCAGGAGCCCTGCCCAGGCTTCTTAAAAATAAATAAATAAATAAGGCATCATGACCATACTTATTCTTCATTCAACAGGTATTAAACTGTTATTGTTTGTTAAAATCTGTGCTATGGGTATTTTGTTACAGCAATAACATAATTATAATTCCTGCCCTATAGATTTTTAAAGTCTAGTGAGGGATATAGAGACAAACATGATATGGCAAAGTTGCAAAAATTTTACTCATGTGAGATTGCACCAGGTGTTAAAGATTATACAGGAAGAATGTTTAATCTAGAGGTAGATAGAGGTTAGGAGAAGCATGCAGGAGGTGGTTAAATTTAAATTGAGAACAAAAGTGTGCACAGGAAGTAGATGATGGAGTAAGGAAGAAATATCTTGTAGGCAGAAGGAACTGTATCTACTGAGAGAACTTTGCTCATTCTGGAGAAACAAGGATTTTAACTTGACCAGATAGAGTGGGAAGAGGGGACTGACAGTAGTTGCATCCAGAGGGGAAAGCATAAAGAAAAACATGAATGTTCTTGATTCAGGATTAAGGAATTTGCACTTACCTCGAGAGCAGTTGATGTTTTAACCAAGGGAGCTATCAACCAAGGCAGGTATTATACCCATTTTACACATGCAAAATTGAGTTTCAGAGGAGGTAGGTAATATTACAAAATTAAAAAAAACTATTTTGCTGCTTATATCATAACTACGCATGAAATCCTATACTTTCTGCTTTTGAGGTTATTTAGTAAAAACAGAATATAGTTATAAAAACTAAAGTTGTATTATTTGGTAAAAACATTCTCCTAGAAAACTAGGTGAACTTAAAAGAATTAGGATGGGAGCCTTTTCTGTCTTAACATCCTACCCAATCACTCTGCCTGTCCTAGCCTAGGGATGGCGTATGCAAATTAAAGGCTCAAGTATCCTTGCAAACAACATACTCACCCAAGCCCAAGTTACCATTGTGAGGAGCAGTATAAGAGACTTTTGCATATTATCTCTTTCACATTATTAGTATATTTTGTGGGGACTTTGTTTTTCTTTCATCCTGGTGGAACATCAAAGATGTAAAAATGTCTTATGTTTAATGAAGGTTTCTAGTGAATATGAAAAGTATCTGAATCAATGCAGCTCTATTCTGTACACTGGTTCTTCCTGACTTTTTGCATGGGAAAGAAAAAATAATAATTTTGGAAGAAGACAGTCGAGTGGCTGCAAGTGTTTCTGGTTCTGTTCTAGGTGTATGTGTTAATTATCTGTTTAAACCTACTGTTCACATTGCCCTTGGAGAAAACAAAATACATAAACATACACATTCTTGCAGGATCATCTCCTGGTGCAGCTTGGTAGTGTGAGGAATGGTATCCCAGCCTTCTGACAGGGAAATGGAGGAAGCAAATGTGATGGAGACTTGCTGGAACGCAGATAATTACTCACAAGGAGCAGTGCAGCTGCCCTTTAAAGCCACATCGTAGCAATTGGATGACACTAAATTATCTAGGTGTATTGGCAGATATATCAAGGACAACGTGAGAGAGAATGGCTCTGGTGCATAGGCAGGCACAAAGGCATGGATTTGTATCCTTGAACAGGGCATATTACCACTTTACCAGGTGGAAGATCAAATGAACAGTTTTTGGGCTTAGGACCCTCAAGTGTGTATACTCATGAGGATCCTAAAAGAATATAAAACAAATGCAAAACCCCCATTTATAGTAATGGGGGATTTTCATGTATCAGGAGACTGCTCCTGGGAGATGAGCAAATGTGATTTCCTCAAGCTTACCTCAGAAGAGTACACTTTGATATACATTGCATAGATTATAGAAAAAGAAAATTATTGTATTGAGGTATCATTTACAAGTAATATGTCTGTTCTCCTTGGTAACTTTTAAAATCTTTGTTATTGATTCTTTAGGTTTCAATCCAATATGTCTACATATATTTATTTGTATTTGTTCCATTTGGAATTTACTATGCTAGCTCAATCTGGAAATTCATGTCTATTCCATCAATTATGGAGTATTATTGGTTTATATATTTTCTCTTTCTACACTTTCCATTCTTTTTTAACTCAAATTAGATATATGTTTGGCCTTCTTAGTCTACCTTCATGTCTCCTTCATATTTCCATCTCTTTGTCCCTCTGAGATATAGTTTTTGAATTTCTTCTATCTATATTGCAATTCAGTGTTTCTCTATTTAATTCTAATACATGCATTTGATTTTAATTGCATTCATCATAGCTTTATCCTTACAACAACTATTTAATTTTTTCCATATCAGCCTGGTTCTCATTTTTAATATTTTATTCCTCTTGTAAATTTGATACCTTATACTTACCCAAATAGTTTAAATGCATATGGTTTTATGCTGTATTTGATAACTACTTTATCTGGATTTCTATGAGATCTAACAGTAGTCTACATTTTCTGTTGATCCTATTTGGGCGGCTTGTTTGTTATATTGTGAGTTCATATGTTCTAAAGATTTATCTGTGGGATAGATAAATGAGGATGTACCCTCCACAAATAATTTTCATTTGTTTCTGATGTTTGCCTCCAAGATACTGCCAAGCAAGGACCAACCTGTGTTACTTAATGTTGGGTTTCCACAAATACATTTAAGTCAAAACTGCATTAGGGACTTCATGAATATTGAATTCTTAGGGTAGACTTTACTTTTTTAAAGCAGACTGCAGGCTAGGATAGACAGATTTTCTTGTCAACTACCCTCTTCTCATGGACATTTCTAGACTATCTTTGAATGAGAGCATGGCACCACTCAGTTCCTGCCCTTTGGAAGTAAGCTCTTCTCTCGTACATCAGCTTGTGTGGGCTCAAGGTCATTTCTGCTTTCCTGGGCACAGCCATTAAAGCCTAAACTTCTTGGTTACTGAGATTGACAAGTTCCCCTAGGGCATCCCTGGCTTTAGCTTCAGCCTGCCATTCTGATTGTTATCTCTTTTTGAATTCTGGCCTCTGGAGACTATCCTTATTTTCTAGTGAGGTCAGTTATGCATTCAGAAGGATATTTGCTCTATTTTATCTAACATTCTAGGTGCTTTGCATTGGAAGTTTTTGAGAATTTAGTTTAAAAAGCATTGCCAGAAACAAACTCAGAAAGTAGGAATTAAAGGCTTTTGATGATCTGTTCCAGAGTCTTTGTGGCATCTACAATAAACACTACTTCTGGATATTTTCCATCCAGCTCAGAATTGGGAACTAGAGCTAGCATTTCTCTTTTTAATGTCTCAGTTTATATGAATTTCACAGATCAGAGGGGCCATAGCAAGAATACAGGGCACTAACAAGGTTTAGATTTTTACAATTAGTTAACCAAAGGTAAAATAAAGTCTTGAGGCAAAAGGCTGAGCATTTAAATCTTTTAGCCTTAAGGTAATTACTTCCTTAGAGAGAATGGGGTAGAATTTTAATATGTTTCTGCTTGTCTGCATATCTTATCACCTTCTATTTTAATATTAATTTGTATAGATTAATATTTATTAATAGTGGGAATATTGATGAGGAATTGTGCATATCTAGAGAGATGGGGATAAAGAAGATGTGAAAAAAATGGCAAGAGATTCATAGGTGAAAGCCAAGGTGCTCACTCATCCTATCCTCTTCCAATCAGCAATCACAAGCTGAAGTACAGATTTGAAATTACAGAAGAATCAGCCTTTTTTCCTTTCATCACTCAGTATGGTGAGCATTTTGTTCATAATATATATAATGCAACAAATATTTTTCAATGCATATGAAAATATTGAAAATTAATGTGATGAACTTATCCCAATGCCTTAAAAGAGGTGTTAAAAAATTTCTTTATCTTTTACTCAGAACATGGATAACCATTTGCATTACAGTTTTACAGTTAGTGAGACCACTCAGATAATTCTCAGAAAAATAAATCTGTTCCAAAGTTACTTGCAGACAGAACTGCTCGGCATGAATATGGCAGGCAACTTTTGAATAGCAATTTCTCTGGGAAAGAGGATTACAGGAAAAAAATCCCCAAAGATTTGCACCTTACTAAATACCCCTATGGGAAGAAGATGTTAAAGTATCTGCCCTGCTTTCTATCCTTTGTCTTTACCAGAGAGCTGCCAAAGTCAGTCAAACAAACAAAAAAAAAGCGGGTGATTGGGTGTAATCTTGTCAAATGGACCTCTGGGTAAATAAATGAATACCATTTGCTCTGAGGAAGAGCTCTTATCTGCAGAATGCCCTTAGCAGGATGTTATTGGTTAAAGAATTACTTATAGTAAATAAATAAACTCACAATCTATGGGACATGGCTCTCTTGAGAATGTCACTTAAGCTATATAATTTCCTGGGGATAAAATGGAGAGTTTTTATATCTTAAATGCTCCCTGTTGTAGAGGAGATTGTTCAAGACCTCTCTAGGAGAACTCAGCTATTGTTCTGTGCCAGTGATCATGTGTCCAATGCAGAAAGGAAGGGCCTGGGGAATCAGCCTTGATGTCCCCTGTGTGTTCCTCTTGTTTACCTGTATCCTTGAATTTATTACTGAAGTCTATATTTGGTAAGTTTGCCAGATCATATGACTCTGATTTGACAATGTGGAGGTTCTTGTATGTTATTTGGAAACAAAGAATCAAGAGAAATACACACATACACACACACACAAGTACACAGCCACACACACACGGTTTTTAGTAGAAAGGTGCCATGATCATTAAAGTGTTATTACAGTGGCAATGTTTTCTTATACATTCATATGCTATGCTTTAATCTTTCATTATTACAAACTTATACATATGCTCAATGATCTGGAGTCCCAAGATAATTTGGCTAAGCATAAAATAAATCAAACTTTGGAATTCTTATTTAAATTGGCATTCAGCTACATGACATTATTTTTATAAGAACTGAAAGCAAATGTATAACCTTGGTTTAAAAAAATAAGACAGCAGAATGCTGTATAAATATTTAAGGCAAAAATATTTTTATTTGAAATTCTGCTCCAGTAGAACCTAGGCCCCATAAAAGAATATGCTAATGCATGATAAAGAGTAGCTCAAAAAATTATTTTGGCACTTTGATTTGACTGTTTCATGTGATGATTCTGGGAAAACATTTAGCTAAAGTTGAGAAAGCTAAAGAAATCAAAACAACCTTCCTTCAGTCACAAATTTCACTGAGTGAAGATTTCAAAAGGTCTTTCCGAACTCCTTTCCAAGCATGTGTTCAATGCCTGTGTGAATTTGGTAGAAGAGAGGAAATGAACAGTACTTAAAAACAATGACTTTGGAGTTAGATATTCTTAGCTTCAAATCCCATCTCTGGAACTTACTAGTTGGGTTCTATTTTTAAAAAATGATAATTATTGAGCTCTTTTTACAGAGAATTTTCTTCCCCATAAAATTAAGAAATAATTAAACTGTTGCCTGGCAGCCACATCTGGGGAGGTCTCCCCCTGTGCGCTATGTGAGACATCAACCCAGTTTGAGGAGGGAGGGCTCTTGACTCTGATCAGGAAAGAATTCTCTATCGGGTGGAGCAAGTGCCAGCAGGAAAGGGATTCATTAAAGCAAGGGTAAAAGTGAATGTCAGCAGCCATGCAGGCAGTAGAGAGTGAGGAAGAGCCGAGGAAGAGAAGGAAAGTTCATTGAACTCCTGCTTGGCGTAGGGCAAACCCCTTCCAAACTCCTAAAGCCAGGGTCACTTGGCATCCAGTGTCTGCTTGATCTGCACAGAATCGGATTTATATCCCTACCGCCCCAGAATTTAGGGAAGCCACAAACACTGGATGGAGTGAGATTATGTTCTGAGAACTGCCATTCCCCTGCTAGTCTGAAATAAAACAGGGAGAGAGAAAAGGATTGTGTTAAGGCTAGAAAGGTGAATGAAATAGAAAAGTGACACTCTTTCCTCTAGAGGTGGAGGTCAGAGAGTTCTTGTCTTTAGCATGAAAAAGAGTAAAAGAGTTCAGAGATGAAGTACAATAGGCTTTTGCAAAAATAAAGTTTATTTTATAAGACAGTACACACTCAGATTTGAGTGTGGGTGACTTCAGAGAGTAGGTGTACTTAAGGGTTTAGGGCTTGGGGTTTTATAGGGTCTTTTGGGTAAGGGTTGTCATAAGGCATGATGTATACAGGAGATAAATGATTCCTTTGAAGTTTTGTCTTACGGGTAAAGTTGTTTAGGTGACTGTGTTGGTTCTGATCTCAGCATTCTTTATCCACATAGGTTCATTTACGCTCTAGAGGCCTGTCTCTCCTCCTGGTTAAAAGTACTTAATTGATTAAGGGTCTGGAAGAAGAGGAAGAATATAGATTAAGTTAAAGAATAATAAGCTAGGCCTTTTTTGCAGGCTACAAAGATTTTACAACAGCATGACCCTTTTCCCATTTCCCTGCTCTGTCTCAAAGCCACCTTTTTAAAAAAACAATTGAGTGAATTAGTCTATGGAAATAACTGTTCCAATTGATCTCTAAATTAATTTTAAAAATTAAAGGCAAAAGAAAAGACTTGTTCTTAATTTACTGAAAACCTACAATAATTGAGCACTTTCAGCAACAAAAACAATAACAAAAGCCTATTAAGGGATTGGTTACAACTTTTAATCTTGCCCAGTGACCACCTCCTGGTCTCAGCATAGAATCTGTTCTGACCACACTCCTCTTTCTCAGGATAGATGAATCTTGCAATTGGGATAAAGTTACGACTTCCTTGCAATGGAGGGCCAGCAGTACGATCGGGCATGACTGTGGGGGCCCAGCACGGCTGTAGTTACGCTGTGAGCGCTGCCCCGGGCACCGCACAGCCTGTAGAACAGGGCTGTGTGACGGCAAACTTATTTTCTCAGGGAAAGCCAAGACACGGAATCACCTCTAAAGACAGTTGCTGAACAGGCCGGATTTTACCTCAGTGCTTCCCTAAGATGAAGATTCAGTCTGTTCTTGTCACTAGACGATACATATTCCTCACTGGTCTCCTTTCACTAAGCTTGATATACCAGAAGCTAGTATTTAATGTAATTGATTATTTATTTTAACCTCTATGACTTATTCAATAGATATGGGAGTGTATTTGTACTGGCTTTAAGAACTGGTAATGCAAAGTTTTGTCAAACTAGAATTAAAATAGTTTTTCCTTCAATGTCTATTACTGGGGTTGCTACTTTTGCATTCTTATCATAATCCTTAGGATTAGTGAACAAACCTGGTATTGGTTCTGGTTTACTCATATCTCAAGGTAAAATGATCACAAATATAACTTTTAGAAGCCCTATAGTTCCTGGCATGTAGTATATGCTACTATTATATTGTGAATGATCAATGGTATAAAATAGAAACTACATACACTAGGACAAAGCCAAAGGAGTTGAGTAACAATGAATCTAGAGAGATTCCTAGAGAAATTGTTCTCCTGGGATGATGACTGAGAGTCTAGGGGCTATTGAGCAGAGGAGGTTTAGTACCCTGAGCCAAGATTGAATATCAGATTCCAGTAGGTGTTCTCCTCATCCTGAGCCTTGAAGGCACATGTGGACAGTATTTAAAGGAAAACTTAGAATTCCAAAGTCTCTGGAAACAAAGTTGGATGGAATAAATATACTTGGACAGTCCTCTTCCACATCAATTCTCCTAATAGCTGTGAGTTATAAATGTAATGGGACAAGAACTTTTTTCTGATGCAATAAATTAATTATAAAAGTATATGATTAATATGAATGGAAACCATCCTAATTAGGTGTTGATGAGAATTGCATGAAGAAAAATGCATGACAAGTGTACCATTATAAGGTTGTATTTCTGTTGAGAGATTTAACTAATTCAAACTTGTTATTTATAAGATATTAAAAAGCTCCAAGGTAAATATACAGCTGTATATTCATGCATTTCCCTTGAACTATCTTCTGGAGTATATTTAGTGGAATTTTTAAGCTGGTTATTATGTATTATGTTCAAGTTAATAATGATTTGAACACTATATGATGAATTTTTCCATATGCTAACATACTAGTTAACTCTCAAATCCTATTTAAAGGCTAAAATGCAGAGAATATGACTGTTTAGTAAATTTCCAAAGCTATTTTCCAATGCATTAATGTTTGCTTAAATGAGATAACCAGATTAGTTAGCTGGTTGTCATAAGTGCTTTTTTCAAAATGACATATAGATTACGTAGATAATGACCATGTTATCTATTCTTACAGAGCATGTTGAGCTCAGTGAAATCATAATGTAAATATATTGCTAGAACACAATGATAAAATACCCTTAAATTTCAGAAAATCTGGGGATCTGAATATAAAACTGTTATGTTTTATAGAGTTTTAGCTTACAGAGTATCTTAAAGTTACTAAAATCTTTATTATAATACTTAATGTGAAATGCCTATGAATGGGTAATATGTCATAAGTGTGATCAGATTCTTTTTTACTCCAGAAAAGAGAACAGTTTTTCCTAGTGAGGAATAGCAGCTCATACCATGGCACCACATACTGTTTGATTCAGTAGAGCAGTGAGTTTCAGCAAGATTCAAGATTAGCTCAAAGATTATGTGTGAATTGTGGATCCATACACTAACTTCTCTGTGCTGTTGGCTGAAGAATGAGAGTTGTGTTATGCAGGAAGGGATCATGGTAAAACTTAACAGCCAGATTCATCAACCTAACACTAGATGATTAGATGAGTGCAAACCTATGGAGGGAAATTTCTTCAAGGGTTGACATTGGGACAGAATAATCAGATTCCCCCACATTCTATCTTTTCATCATTAAAGGGACGAAGGGAGAATTTTCTCCTTGGTTAATAAAAACCACCAAATTCACCAAATCATGTTATTAATCATTGACGGATTAGGACAATAAAAAATTTTCATGCTAAGGTCAAGGACAGAATAGGGCATTACATAAGCAATCTATGAACCAAGACAGATTGTAGGAATGTACAGAAAGTTTGTCTACCTAAAAGACATCCTAGGATGCTATAACCTCTCAAGGCCCTTTCACAGATCTATTATTCTAAGAATTTTATCTTCCTTTCTGTTTTAATACTGTCCTAGGTCCACCTTTCATTCCACTTTATTTACTTCTGCTTCCTTCAATTTCTTAGATGCATTTTGATCTCTATCTCTACTTTCTTGGGGAAATGAATAGCTTGTTAGAAAAAGATAGTGAAATCCGAAAGGGCAGGGCTAATGATCTTACTATAGAAATCATTGTGCTAACTGGGTTTATAAACCACATCCAGCTTCTTCCTTCCAGAAATGGTCAAAGATCTAAATGAATGATAAAAAATTATTTTGGCTGGTTGGGGAGGGTTGGGAGAGGAAAGCAGAAAATAGTCATCTTTTTAAATGCTCGAAGAGACTTTTAAGGCAATTAACAAAAACTGGTTGTTATTTTTGTTTTGAGATAATTAAAATACTTATCTCTTAATTATTAATACATCTTAAAATACTATTATATAATAAAGGAGCACAGTCCTCTAAAACAGGAAACACTGTATGAGGAGAAGTTAATAAAAATGCCTCCTTTGCAACCAACTGTATTTCTAAGGAGATGTTGCTTTCAGAAATAGAGATATGCAATTAGATAACTTGTAAATAACAGTGTTATATTTTTGTTGTATTACTAGTAAAAATATAAAACTAAGGAAAATAATCAGTTTTTGCAGAAGTGTCTTACTTCTCAGACATGACTATAAGGATACTATTCCAGATGTTTTCCCCTGGCAAAATAACTAATCAGATAGATAGGTGACAGTTTGGTCAACTGCACCTACCTCACTGTAAATTTTTATTTTTCACTTATGCAATAATGAGTTATAAGAAATACATATTTGGTCATTCAGCTGACCAGATACCTATTTTGCAGGTATATTTGGTCTTCATCCACCATTCCTGAAAACACTTCAGAGCCTTAAAGGTGAAATGGGTGCTTTGTAATGTTAATGACACTTTGGACCCCCACCCAAGGCCAGGGGCTGGAGGTTGAATCAGCCAAGGGCAAATGATTTAGTCAGTCATGACTATGCAATAAAGCCCTCACACAAACCCCTGAGAGAGCATATCTTCCCTTTTGCATCCTGCTTCTCTTATCAGAGAGTTTCTATGCTTAGGGAACCAGAATGCTTCCACGTGCCACCCAGCCAGGCCCCAAGCTCCACAAGGATAGATAAAGCTTCTTTATTTGGGACCTTGCCCTATGTATCTCTTCTTCTGGCTGTTAACTTGTATGCTTTACAGTATCCCTTATTAAGCTGGTTAATGTGTTTCTCTGAGTTCTGTGAATTGCTCTAGTAAATGCTCTAGTAAATTAATCAAATTTAAGAGTAGGTTGTTGGATTCTCTGATCTGTAGCTAGTAGGTCAGAAGCACAGGTAATGCCTGGGAATTGCAACTGAAGGCAGGGAGTGAGGGTGGAGGGCAGTCCTGTAGGACAGAGACCTTAACCTGAGAATCTGGTACTGTCAATGGGCAGATAGCATCAGAACTGAGCTGAGTTTTTGGACACCTAACTAGTGCTCGAGAATTGCTTGCTGTGGTGTGTGGGAAAACCACCTCCCACATATACACACACACATTGGAATTGGGCCCCGGAACCAGAAAAGAGTTGTACTGTGTGGAAAATAACTTAGTAAAGATTGAATGTTCTGTATCTTAAATGTGATTCCACAAAATGTAGCTAATTGCTACATAATCTTACCTGTGCTGCACCAACTTTTACATGCACGTTTCTTCATGATTGCAGAAAGAAGGAGGTAGAGGTGGAGAAGGAGTGAGGAAAGAAGGATGGATGAAATAGAGGATTTCAAGGAGAGAGGAGGAAAATCAGGTCGATGATAGAGAGCAGAAGCAGGAAGAATAATGAGGAAGCAGCTTCTGTGGACTTGAGCTTTGAGTCCTGGTTCACTGGCTCTCCTGACAAAAGCCATATCCTATTTATTATCTGGTTTAAGAGTGGTGGTTGTCTACTTGAACTGTTAACTGTACAGATGAAAACCCTGACAAAATCCTCCAGCTTTAGAACCAGAGAGATTGCTATTCATTTACTTAGTAACTTTCTGTCTTGGGGGATGTCACCTTAACACTTTGATCTTTGGTTTCTTTTCTTCAGAGTGAAGATTTATCCTGTAGGGTGCTTGCCAGTTTTACATTAGATATTGTTATTAAGAATCTTTCAGAGACTGACAGGTTCTGCATAAGCACTCAGCAAATATTAATTAAACCATGTGAAACAGCTATTTTTATAGAATGAAAAAGGTCCAGTATTGGCAATTTTATATGATTCGACCTAACATTGATTTTGTTTTTTTCTTTTAAGCAACTGGGAAGACATAGACCAACACCTCAGACACCCAACAGACCTAACAGTACAGATCTGTTCCAAAATCTGCTCAGACCCTCCTTCTGCTCCATTGCCCATGAGCAAGACCCAGCTTTGCACTACCTGTCTATAGCACAACCTGTGAACCAATGGTATTTTTGAAGAGATGTTGGAAGGTTCCAAGGACTATCTGCGAATTATTGCCTGTTAATCACTCTAGGGTGCACACAATTCCACCTATGTGTATTTCCTCCCTTTGCCAGATGATTGGGCCTCTCACTGAGTTCTGGGTTCTTGGTAACATATATTGGACTCAGTATATCACATTAATGGAACTATGATTATTTTTTTCCACTTGATGGCTATTTGGATTTCAGTTCACTTGAACTCTATTGAATTATCATGGTTTTAAATTAGGGTTATGCTCCTAGCAAACAGTCTACCCTCCAAGTGGTAATAACCAGAAATTGACTATTGTTTAAATAGAGCCTGAACTCACACTCACATCATAACAAATATCTTGCAGTTCCTTTAATTCACCATGCTGTTGACATGCTTTTGTATATGCCTGTGTCCTTCCTGGCAACACCTTTTTTTTTTTCTCTATTGACTTGACAAACTCCTACTTCTTCTGCAAAGGGCAGTTCATATGTTCTGTGCTCCATAAAGCATTCTCTAACTTCCCTAGGCAGATGCACCTGTCTGTCCTCATGTGCCACTCAACCCCCTACATACAGCAATCTTAGCAATTACTATCCTATATTTGGGTCTATCTCCCCATTTAATTGTGAGCTTCTTGAAAGCAGGATCAGCTTTACATTGAAGTGGTCCCAATATTTGACACAACAACTGAAACACAATAAGCACCCCCTAAAATATTTCCTGAAAAATTAAATGAATGAACTCCTTTTAGGGTAGCAAACAGATTGATTATTTGTTTTGGGTGTTTTCTTTTTTAGTATTAGCTATTTCTTTCCCTCCTCCCTCTTTTCTTCTCCCCTCACTCCTATTATTCCTTCCTTTGCAGTTCAGGGTTAAAAATTCCCAATTTACCAATCTGTTTTAGAAGCTTATGGGCATTATGAAGGTGCTGATTTTTACAGGTATATACAGAATGAAAAAATAATCACACATAAAAATGAATAGACTTCTTGGCATCTTTCAACTGACTGCTATATTATCTCCTTTAATAAGATGCCTTAGAGTCTGCACATTTTCCAGATGAGAATAACTGCTGTCATATTTTTTTGTTTCAATTTGAACATTTTCAAGGAATTTGCTATTAACATTAATTAGATGTATAATAGCCTTCCTGAGTAAAGTAGATAGTCACAGCTAATTCATAAAGATTTAATGGTAGTAGCTAAATTGCCACATAGATTTGCACTTTAGGTAGGGCTAAATTACCAAATAATGTGAATACTCTTTAAAATAAATCTACTATTTAATGCAAGTCACAGAAATATTAAATTCATAGTAATTTTGAAATTTTGTCAATAGTGTTCCAAACGAGCACTGTATAAAATCTCTTTAAAGTAAATAAGCTAATAATATGATAACACCAGTACAGGGAATAATAACATTAGTCATTTATAAAACACATGATTATTATACTATGATTATTGTAATTTTGATTTTCTGCTATTTAAGTGTCATACATACAGTTCAAACCAAGTTCCTCCAGTATAGATGTTAGACATTTGAGACAATTCTTTAACTTTTTTGAGTCATTAAATGAGTATTGACAAAGCTGAAGCAATCATTTGTTAAATGATTTTTTAAACAGTAGCCTTAAAGTGGTTCGCACATGTGTGTATTATGTGTGTGTTTCTCAAAAGTGTTTAATTATTTACTTATCTTTTATTGACTGGAAATTAAGTTGCAGTCCAATTTACTTAAAGGAAAAACTTGAGAGACAGTTTTGAAGCAAGAGGGACATTCAAAATTAAGCTGCCAATTGAAACAGAGCTCAGAGAAATGGAACCCTTATGAACAGGATTTAAGGACTCATCTATAAGTCTTTATACTGTGGATGATTTACTGACTTAAAGAAAGCAAACATGCCTGTAAAGAAGAATGATAATCCATTTTTTGCATACCTTTCTGCTGATATATAAAATGGGCATGGAATAGAATGGAACTGAATTCACATATTTTGTCTACTTAAAGCCAAATTTTGCTCCAGTACTTTACATATGTTATTGTACTTATCTCAAAATTGGGTACCTATTGAGGGAAAAGAGATATCTCTAGTCATATTTGTATTTCCTCCTTTTATTTTTACAATTTTAGTAATGATAGCTCTACATTCTATCAGGTTGAAATTTTCCTTAACATATGGCTTTGGGTCCAGAGCATCCCACAGACAGAATGGAGTAGGAAATTGCTAGACAGAAGTCCACCTGGCCTGAGGATAAGCTTATCTTTAGTATTCACTTTGCTAAGGCACTAGGAAGTTCTTGGAAGACAATAAATTATGCTTAATAATTATTTGTTGAGAGAGAGAATAAATGATTAAATCACCTTACAGACATTCGCTTTCCATCACTGAACTCTAAAGTCTGCTTTCCTTATTTGTTTGCTGTAAATAAGTTCTTGGTACCTTGCCCTCCATCAGTACCTCTTCTCATAAATTTAGTCTTTTACTGAGAATAAACATAATTTTCTAATCTTGTTTCCTACGCATTCAGTTTTTCTTTAGAAAACTGATTCCTCAGCTCATCTCACTGTTGTGTTGGCCTCCTTTATATCACTGGTTTCCCTCCTTTGAGATCAGGAATATTTAAATCCCAGCTGTGTCAACCCAAAATGTTGTTCTCTATAATCTCCTCCCCATCTTCACTGACACTGACTTGAAGATGTTGCAGGCGTGGCTGATAATTTATATTCAAATACTTTGAGGTTTGTTTTGGTTCTGTTTTCAGCATTCCCAGGGTATATTCCATTAGAAAGAATGAGTTTAGGCTTCTTCAACTTGAGTACATGGTAATGGTAGTGGGTAGGGGGAAAATAAGGGCAGACAGTCCTGTGCTTAAGAAAATACTCTTGTCCTTGCTGCTAAACTGTAATCTCTAGGCATTCTTCTTCATGTCATGCACTACCTGTACCTATTACTGTCATCACAATACCTTTCTGCCCTCCCTTTCCTTCAAAAACTTTGTAAATATTAACTCTCACTACAATTAGTCACTTCTTTTGTAGAAAAGATAAATTCAAACAAAAACCAATATATTCTATTTGTTTTTAAATTTAATAATTTCCAAATCGATCTCAGCTTTGAAGAAACCACATAAACCAGGGAAATTTTTCATGGAGAAAAGAAACTGCTCTGATTAACCAGGCACAATATAGACAAGCATGAGATTACCTGGGAAAGAAGTGGCCTTATTCATTTGCTGCTGAATATCATCTTAAGGCATTCACTAAAGTAGACCTTGGAAGCTATGACAGAGATGGGAGAAGAGATGGGTTGAGACTGTCTAACTGGAACATCTGAGAGTACAACTGATATCACAAAAGTCGTTTTATAGATTTCTTACATAGCTGTCCATCAATACCTGTTAACCTCTTGATCACCTATTCTGCAGTATGAGTTCTTTGTCATTCAAATGTGTGATCCCTGAAATTTTAGGAAATCTAGCAAACCTTAAACTACATTTCCATTTAGAAACAATTGTCGTTTATAGTAGTGATTCCTCCAGCTTGCCACAATTTGCACCATTCCTTGTTGCACTCCCAATATTGGAATGAAGTGACAGTTAACAATTGTCACTTAAAATATTGGGACAAAGTAATATATTTCATATACTCATGTGTTTATCAGAGGTGAGTAACCTGAGTTGTCAGCTGCCTAGTCAGCATCACTGGCACTACCTTCTTACAGTTTTCTCTGCTTCTGTGCTGCAGACTTTGATTGTTTGAATGACTTCCATGATCTTGCTCCTCCAGACCTTCCAACAGTTGTGTAAGACTCTGATGCCCTGTATTAAAAAAAAAAAATCATCACGATTGAAATCCATACAATATTTTTTTACTTAATTCTGACTGATATGCATTTCTATTTGAAGCAACCCAGAGAACTAGAACAGCAAATAGAAGAATTTGGGATTGGTTCAATGATTTGAAAGTAGTAATTGATATCATTGCATTGTTACTGGAAAATGAAACTCTTGCAGTCAGTGGAATGTAGCAGCAAAACAATTGCTTGTCACTTAAAGCTGCTGGAAAGAAGTACTTATGAAAAGAAAGACTGTATTTGCAATAGAACATTAAGGTGAAATTATGAAATGGTATACCTTCTTCTTACTATACTGTAAAGCTTACATATAGGCCTCAAATAATGACAGAGAACTGAAGAGCTAATTTGACTGCCCTAAAAATACTTTTTATTTTACCAAAGTTGGAGGGTTGAGGCATCTGAAAATTAATTCCTAAGATTTATCATGTAAATGGCTGAGTTACAATATAAGTTAAATTCACAGACTTATCTGCTCTCTTATTTAAAAAAATAAGAGCATTTTATCAGAAAAGAGTGGAATTCTAAGAATTGGATTACTTATATATGAATATATAAAGTTCCTACCTTTTGTGTTTGATTTACTTGGGTTCCATGAACACTGTGGATCCCCCTAATGTGTATGAATGGCTGAGGCCCTGTAATTACTGGATGTTTGTGTGAATAAAGTGATCTGATGATTTTTAACCAAGGCCAGGTTTAAGTAGGTCTAAGAACAGAACAAGACTTAGTAACCAGTCCAGGTTGCTGTTAAAGTCTTTTATTCGGGCAATATCACATAATAGATCCAATAGTGTTTGAAGTTCCCTCTTCCTGAAACTAGTTTATGGATCTTATAAGGATCATTTGGTAAATATTAATGAAATTACAACACAATGCAGCTCCCAAGAATTTTGGAGCAAATTTCTGCTTTCTATGTAGAAAAACATTCTCCTTCTGAGAATTAGTTTCTTGTCTACTACAAAAACCTCGTATGGATTGAATTCCTGACAATGGGATACATGCAACCTGAGCTACTTATAATTTAGTGGGTGAACCTGAATCAAAATGGGACATGCACAGCAGCTTTAAGTCATCACGTGGAGGTAACATATATGAGATTTGACTCCAGTTGGAGATGAAGACGTGAATATAATGAACACATGGCGTAGGCTTTCATGACATATATTCCTGCTACATTAACATCTCTCCCTCAGTCCATACTTGATAGCCTCATGAGGAGTTCCCTATCACTAGCTGTAAATGAAAGGGGAAAAGATGGCCTGGTTTACAGATGGTTTTGAGTGATATGTTAATGTAACTCTACAGTGGGTGATTGCACTATTAAAGCTTCATGTAGGAATAGCCCTGAAGACTAGTGGGGAAGGGAATTCCATCAGATGGGCAGAGTTTTGTGCCATGCATCTGTTGCTCACTTTATATAAAAGGAGATATGGCTAAAGGTATAGATTTAAGTAACTTTGTGGGCAGTGGTAAACATTTGGAAGAAACATGATTGGAAAATTGGTGGAGACTTATGTAAATAGACCTCTCAAAATGGCAATGTATAGAGCTCTCTGTACCCTGTTGGAATATTCAACAAGTCATTGTCTTCAAGTGAGATTTTAATAAATGAGAGGGAAAAAAAATCAAGCTCTATATAAGTTCAATGGATATATGAACAAGGTGACCATGTGGTAGGAATGGAGGTTTATACATGGAATCAATGGACATAAATTACCCCTTGATAAGGATTTTCTGACTCCCATGATGGTTGTGTTCTCAACCTGCCAATAGCAGAAGCCAGTGTAACCCTCCAGTACAGCATTATTCCTCTAGGCCACTTCAGGACAAGATAACTAATTGGATCTCTTCAGTCATAGAAATGGAGGCAATTTGTCTTCACTGGAGCAGACTCTTAGGCTGGGTATAGATTTGCCTTCTCCATCCCAAACACTGCTACCAGCACTTACTGAATGCCTTGTTTTCAATCAAGGTATATCCCGTACAACACTGCTTTGGACCAGCATATTCATTTTATAGTTCAATGAATATATGGGAGGCAGTGTACTTACACCCCTGGAGTTCATTCAGTCGCTCTATCAGACCTAAACCGGCCGCCTAGTGGAGAAGGTGAGACGGTACGCTGAAGGCTCAGTTCTTGAGCATCGACCTAAGGAGCTGAAGTCCTGTGCTAACAAATGAGGTATGTCCTCTGATTCTCTAATATGTGGTTCCAGTTCTTCCAGAGTGAAAAATCACAATCTAGGAACAAAGGATGAAAGTAGAAGTTGCTTTTCTTTTTATTGTGCCTCGTAAGTCACACAAAATTTTTGCTTGCTGTCCCCATGACTTTGAATTTGCTTGTTTAGAGGATTTAATAACAACGGTGTTTCCATCAGGAAATATGACAAGTATGCCACTGAATTTGGAAGCCGAGATTGCCACTTGGTCTTTGGGTTCTTTCTGACACTGAGCACCCAGGCAAAGTAGTGGATTGCTATAAGAACTTGAATAACTGATCCAGTGAGGGCCTGGCAGAGACGGGTTGGAAGTCAGGAGAGTCCTCTGGACACTTTCTGGTACTTCGTTTCTAGGAGTAACATTTAACAAAAGACTACAACCCATTATAGGCAGGACTAGTAATACCTTAGATGTTTCATGAACAACAGTTTTTTGAGTATTTTCTTGAACATTCCTACAGGATACAGATATCTTTACTTTTTGGGTTTCTGCCCTCAAACAGCTTTGATAACAATATATATAAAGAGAAAATAAAAATATAAAGTACCATGACCTATGAGCAAAATGAAGGTAATCTTCAGAGGAAATCTCCAAAATTTCAAAGAGATAGTCAAAATTTCAAAACTAATCTCTCTTGCTCTCTCTTTTTGTGCTTCTTTCCATTGCTTGGAGACTTCAAAGGCCAATCCTTGCATTCTTTGGTTTTCAGCTTAATTCCAATCAACTGAGGTGCAAACTCAGGGCAAAGGGAGCAGGGAATGGGCAGTGGATGTAGGATTTATGGCCATGTGACTACTTGCAGAAATGGAGATTGTAGTATCTATTAATTTTTTTATGTATATATTTTTTATATGTCAACCATTTTCACTCCCCATACTATTTATTATCAGCTTTGTTAGCAATATTAACAGAGATCAATGGTATAAATTTAATCTCTAAGTTACAGAATAACAAAGGGAGATCATGACTGCGCTAGAAAAAGAATATTAACCATTGATGAATATAGGGACACAGTGGAAATTACATCTTGGCCTTCAGAGAAAAAATGGCGCAAGTCTTCAGTTGATCAAGAAATAGTTGCATCATGGTAGATAGAAGGAGGATGTTTTTTTTATTGGGAAGTTTGATTATGTCCAAAATGGTAAACACAGATGCTGAGACGGCAAAGTACATTGTAGAAGAGATGCTGGAAACTACAGTTCCCAGAATCCACTTCCCTATGTAATCACAGATTGCAGTCTGTAAGATTTAGAAGATAGAAGACAATAAGCACTAGAGGGAGTAGGAGATAGATGTTTGGGGCAGACATTGGGTGTGAGGTTCAAAGCAGCTGTATTTCACTCAGAATACATAGACTTCTGTTTTTCTTATTGAAACCTAACTGATTCACTGTGAAAACAAAAAATCCCCATTCTTTGGGTTAATAATAAAATGACTATTCCTTATCAACTTTCCTCCAGTCTAAACCCTGGAGGCATGTAAGCTTGTGACCCCAGAATGCATGATTGTTTATGATGGGTGATAAAAATGGCCTTAAACTAGTTCTCTGCCCTCAAGCAGCTTTGATAACAAGTTATATATATTAAGAGAAAATAAAAATATATTAAGTACCATGACCTACGAATGAAATGAAGGTAACAGAGGAAATCTCTCCAAAATATCAAAGAGATAGTACTAATCTCTCCTGCTTTCTGTTTGTGTGCACCTTCTCCACTGCTTAGAGACTTCAAAAGCCAATGCTTGCATTCTTCAGTTCTCAGCTTAAATGTCATTATTTCTAGATCGACCACCCAGTCTAAATCAAGTTTTGTTTTTCTCTTTAAGAGCACTCAGTTTCTGTGCCTTCATTGCACTAATTACTATTTGAAATCATTTATTTATCTCCATATATCATATTTTGCACATATCTCCTCTATTGGGTTATAAACTCCAAGAGAGCTAAGGCCATGTCTTTTTTGTAAACTGTTTTATATCCAGTGCCCAGAAAACAGTAGATGTTCAGTGAATATTTGTTGAATGAATAAATGAGTTGTTAGTGAAATCAGAGACAGTAAGGGATGGAAGAAAACAATCTTCTCAAAGAGACACACATTGGTATTTGACTCAGGGATATCAATCAATAATGTGAAAAAATGATGAGGTTTATTTATTCCTCTGTTCTTTGTGCAGTAAGATAGCAGAAGGTAGCATTCCATTATTTACTAAAAGATAGTCTTTCCAGGGAATGGTTAACAGGGAAGGAAATTATCTTTTCCTTTCCCATATATTCTTTAATTTGTTAAGTTAAATTGTATTCATAATCTTTTATTTTTATATAGTATCCATAAAATGAAAGTATTTTATATGATATTTATAAAAAAAAGTTGTTTGGTGAAATTAAAATAAGTGTATCTGATGGAGCTCCAAATAGAGTTTTTTAGCAGCAATTACTGTTTTGCACAAGACTTGTAAAATAGAAATTTTTGCTTAATGAACAAGTGAAAAACACAAAGTAAAACTGACAATGTTTTGATAATTTTGAGACACATAGTAAACACTGTGAGAAGGCCTGCATCCTTGTTTGGAGCTACACTGATCAATGCATGGCCTCTGTCTAGAACTGCATTAACCTCTTTCTTCAGTGAAGAAATTTGAGAGCTCTGCTATTTTTCTTTTTTAGAGATGTTCACTGAGACACAAAGCATTTTTTGGCAGGTTTCATTATTTCCATTCTTACTCAGAGAAGAGAAAGCCATGTCTACATGTGCATGTAATATATAAGGCCATGGTCGCATAATCCAAAATACAATGAGAAAGAAGGAAGTATTTAGACCCAAAGAAAATTTGCATACTTCTCACAAGCAGGGCCTGTGCATGAATTATATGAGCATCATTACATTATGTAATAAACTGCATGCATTTGAAGTTTAGAGAAACTTCTACTTTGTTCCCTACTCAAGAACTCTCCCAAGAAAATGAATTTTTATTTTGATTAGATCAAACTGAAGAATGTGAATATTTAAGCTAAGGAGTCCTCTGTAGTCACTGGATTCTAGTGGCCCTCTCAAATCTGGACATTGCTGTTTAAAATATTGTGATAGTATTTTTAGTGCCTAAAGAAAAAAAATGAATGAGGTGGAAATACGAATCAGTTAAATGAGCTTTACATGTTTGTTTAACATAATTTTAAGTCTAGGTTTTTTTTTTTACCATTTTTATTTTTTTTCATATACTGAACCAAAGGTTATCTCTGCTAACTATCTTTGAGGCTTCTTGATGCCTAGATTTGGAACTAGTGTACTATTACTTATGTCCACATTCCTTTGGCCAAAGCAAGTCTGTAGCTCAAAGATCAAGGAAGTAGTTTGTATTTTTGTGGGAGGAACCACAAGTTGTCCAGAAAGGAGGATGTAAAGAGGCAATAATGGTTCAGTCTATCATTGGCAGAAACCACTGACTTTAAATACTTCAACCACCTCTTAGGCCTAGATATGCAGTGTCCAAGGTGATTTTTTTTTATTTTGCTATTATTAATGTACAATTACATGAACATTATGGTTACGAGACTCCTCCATTATCAAGTCCCCACCACATACCCCATTAGTCACTGTCCATCAGCGTAGTATGATGCTATAGAATCACTACTTGTCTTCTCTGTGTTATACTACCTTCCCCGTATTGCTCCCCCACTGCCCGCCGCTACATTATGTGTGGTAATTGTAATAGCCCTTTTTCCCCCTTATCCCTCCCTTCCCACCCATCTTCCCCAGTTCCTTTCCCTTTGGTAACTGTTAGTCCATTCTTGGGTTCTGTGAGTCTGCTGCTATTTGTTCCTTTAGTTTTTTCTTTGTTCTTATACTCCACAGATGAGTGAAATCATTTGATACTTGTCTTTCTCCGCTTGGTTTATTTCACTGAGCATAATACCTCAAGCTACATCCATGTTGTTCCAAATGGTAGGATTTGTTTTCTTCTTATGGCTGAATAATATTCCATTGTATATATACCACTCTTCTTTATCCATTCATCTACTGATGGACACTTAGGTTGCTTCCATGTCTTGGCTATTATAAATAGTGCTGCTATAAACATAGGGGTGCATATGTCTCTTTCAAACTGGGCTGCTTCATTTTTAGGATAAATTCCTAGGAGTGAAATTCCTTGGTCCAATGATATTTCTATTTTTAGTTTTTTGAGGAACCTCCATACTGCTTTCCACAGTGGTTGAACTAATTTACATTCCCACCAGCAGTGTAGGAGGGTTCCCCTTTCTCCACATCCTCACCAACATTTGTTGTTGTGTGTCTTTTGGATGGTGACCATCCTAACTGGTGTGAGGTGATATCTCATTGTGGTTCTAATTTGCATTTCTCTGATGATTAGCGATGTGCAGCATCTTTTCATGTGCCTATTGGCCATCTGAATTTCTTCTTTGGAGAAGTGTCTGTTCAGATCCTCTGCCCATTTTTTAATTGGCTTATTTCCTTTTGGTTTGTTGAGGTGTGTGAGCACTTTATATAATTTGGATGTCAACCCCTTATTGGATATGTCATTTATGAATATCTTCTCCCATATGAATTTTAGAATTTTTTGTTTTGCAGATGGTGTCCTTTGCTGTACAGAAGCTTTTTAGTTTAATATCATCCCGCTTGTTCCTTTCTGCTTTTGTTTCCCTTGCCTGGGTAGATATGTTCATGAAAAAGTTGCTTATATTTATGTACAAGAGATTTTTGCGTATGTTTTTTTCTAATAATTTTATGGTTTCATGACTTACATTCAGGTCTTTGAGTCATTTTGTGTTTATTTTTGTGTATGGGGTTAGACAGTAATCCAGTTTCATTCTCTTACATGTAGCTGTCCAGTTTTGCCAACACCAGCTGTTGAAGAGGCTGTCATCTCCCTATTGTATATCCATGGCTCCTTTATCGTATATTAAGTGACCATATATGCTTGGGTTTATATCTGGTATCTCTAGCCTGTTCCATTGGTCTATGGGTCTGTTCTTGTGCCAGTGCCAAACTGTCTTGATTACTGTAGCTTTGTAGTAGAGCTTGAAGTCAGGGAGCGTAATTCCCCCCAGCTTTATTCTTCCTTCTCAGGATTGCTTTGGCTATTCGGGGTGTTTTGTGGTTCCATATGAATTTTAGCATTATTTCCTCTAGTTCATTGAAGAATGCTGTTGGTATTTTGATAGGGATTGCATTGAATCTGTAGATTGCTTTAGGCAGGTTGGCCATTTTGACAACATTAATTCTACCTAACCAAGAGCATGGGATGAATTTCCATTTATTAGTGTCCTCTTTAATTTCTCTTAAGAGTGTCTTGTAGTATTCAGGGTATAGGTCTTTCACTTCTTGGTTACGTTTATTCCTAGGTATTTTATTCTTTTTGATGCAATTGTGAATGGAATTGTTTTCCTGATTTCTCTCTCTGCTAGTTCACTGTTAGTGTGTAGAAATGCAACAGATTTCTGTGTATTAATTTTGTATTCCACAACTCTACTGAATTCAGATATTAGATCTAGTAGTTTTGGAGTGAATTCTTTAGGGTTTTTTTATGTACAATATCATGTCATCTGCCAACAGGGACAGTTTGACTTCTTCCTTACCAATCTGGATGCCTTTTATATCTTTGTGTTGTCTGATTGCCATGGGTAGGAACTCTGGATCTATATTGAATAAAGATGGGGAGAGTGGGCACCTTTGTCTTGTTCCTGATCTTAAAGGAAAAGCTTTCAGCTTTTTGTTGTTATGTATAATGTTTTCTGTGGGTTTGCCATTTATGGGCTTTATTATGTCGAGGTACTTGCCCTCTATATCCATTTTGTTGAGAGTTTTTGTCATGAATGGATGTTGAATTTTGTCGAATGCTTTTTCAGCATCTATGGAGATGATCATGTGGTATTTGCCTTCTTTTTGTTGATTTGGTGGATGATGTTGATCGATTTTCAAATGTTGTACCATCCTTGCATCCCTGGGATGAATCCCACTTAATCATGATGGGTGATCCTTCTGATGTATTTTTGAATCCGGTTTGCTAATATTTTGTTGAGTATTTTTGCATCTCTGTTCATCAAGGGTATTGGTCTTTAATTTTCTTTTTTTGTGGTGTCTTTGCCTGGTTTTGTATTAGAGTGATGTTGGTCTTGTAGAATGAGTTTGGGAGTATTCCCTCCTCTTCTGCTTTTTGGAAAACTTTAAGGAGGATGGGTATTGTGTCTTCACTAAATGTTTGATAAAATTCAGCAGTGAAACCATCTGGTCTATGAGTTTGGTTCTTAGGTAGTTTTTTGATTACCAATTCAATTTCTTTGCTGGTAATTGGTCTATTCAGATTTTCTGTCTTCCTGGGTCAGCCATGGAAAGTTGCATTTTTCTAGAAAGTTGTCCATTTCTTCTAGGTTATCCAGTTTGTTAGCATATAATGTTTCATACTATTCTCTCATAATTCTTTGTATTTCTGTGCTGTCCGTAGTGATTTTTCCTTTCTCATTTCTGATTTTGTGTATGTGTGTGGACTCTCTTTTTTTCTTGATAAGTCTTGCTAGGAGTTTATCTATTTCGTTTATTTTCTCGAAGAACCAGCTCTTGCTTTCGTTGATCCTTTCTATTGTTTTATTTTTCTCAATTTTATTTATTTCTGCTTTAATCTTTATTATGTCCCTCCTTCTACTGACTTTGGGCCTCATTTATTCTTCCTTTTCTAGTTTCATTAATTGTGATTTTAGACTGTTCATTTGGGATGATTGTTCTTCTTTCCGGAGATAGGCCTGTATTGTAATATATTTCCCTGTCATCACAGCCTTCGCTGGTCCCACAGATTTTGTGGTGTTGAATTATTGTTGTCATTTGTCTCCATATATTGCTTGATCTCTGTTTTTATTTTGTCATTGATCCATTGATTATTTAGGAGCATGTTTTTAAGACTCCATGTGTTTGTGGGCTTTTTCATTTTCTTTGAGTAATTTATTTCTAGTTTTATACCTTTGTGATGTGAAAAGCTGGTTGGTACATATTCAATCTTTTTGAATTTACTGAGGCTCTTTCTGTGGCCTAGTATATGACCTATTTTTGAAAATGTTTCATGTGCACTTGAGAAGAATGTGTATCCTGTTGCTTTTGGATGGAGTGTTCTGTATATATCCATTAGGTCCATCTGTTCTAATATGTTGTTCAGTGCCTCTGTCTCTTTATTTATTTTCTGTCTGGTTGATCTGTCCTTTGGAGTGAGTTGTGTGTTAAAGTCTCCTAAAATGAATGTATTGCATTCTATTTCCCCCTTTAATTCTGTTAGTAGTTCTTTCACAAATGTAGGTGACCCTGTGTTGGGTGCATAGATATTTATAAGTTATATCCTCTTGTTGGGCTGACCCCTTTATCATTATGTAATGTCCTTCTTTGTCTCTTGTGACTTTCTTTGTTTTGAAGTCTATTTTGTCTGATACAAGTACTGCAACTCCTGATTTTTTTCTCCCTTTTAGTTGCATGAAATATCTTTTTCCATCCCTTTACTTTCAGTCTGTGTATGTCTTTGGGTTTGAAGTGAGTCTCTTATAGGCAGCATATAGATGGGTCTTGTTTTTTTATCCATTCAGTGACTCTGCATCTTTTGATTGGTGCATTCAGACCACTTACATTTAGTGTGATTATTGATAGGTATATAGTTATTGCCATTGCAGACTTTAGATTTGTGGTTACCAAAGGTTCCAGGGTAATTCCCTTACTATATAACAGTCTAATTTAACTCACTTCATAGGGTATTACCAACACAAACTAAAGAATCTTTTATTTTCCTCCTTTTTCTTCTTCCTTCATTCTTTGTATGTTATGAATCATATTCTGCACTCTTTGTTTATCCCTTGGGTGACATCTATTTGGTCATAAGAATACCATCTATAGGAGTCCCTCCAAAATGCACTGTAGAGGTGGTTTTTGATAGGTAAATTCTCTCAGCTTTTGCTTATCTGAAAATTATTTAATCCCTCCTTCAAATTTAAATGATAACCTTGCTTGGTAGAGTATTCTTGGTTCAAGGCCTTCTGCTTCATTGCCTAAATATATCATGCTACTCCCTTCTGGCCTGTAAGGTTTCTGTTGAGAAATCTGATGATAGCCTGATGGGTTTTCCTTTGTATATGATATTTTTTCTCTCTCTAGCTGCTTTTAAAAGTCTGTCTTTATCCTTGATCTTTGCCATTTTAATTATTATATGTCTTCATGTTGTCTTCTTTGGGTCCCTTATGTTGGGAGATCTGTGCATCTCCATGGCTTGAGAGACTATCTCCTTTCCCCTGATTGGGGAACTTTTCAGCAATTACCTCCTCAATGACACTTTCTATCCCTTTTTCTCTCTCTTCTTCTTCTGATACCCCTATAATGCGAATACTGTTCTGTTTGGATTGGTCACACTGTTCTCTCAATATTCTTTCCTTCTTAGAAATTCTTTTTTTCTCTCTGTGCCTCAGCTTCTTTGTATTCCTCTCCTCTGATTTCTATTCCATTTACCGTCTCTTCTACTACATCTCATCTGCTTTTAAATCCCTCCATTGTATGTTTCATTTCAGATACGGTATTTCTTAATGATTGAATCTCCCTCTTAAATTCCTTCCTGAGTTCTTGAATATTCTTCTGTACCTCTATAAGCATGTTTATGATTTTTATTTTGAACTCTCTTTCAGGAAGATTGGTGAGTTCAGTTTCATTTGGCCGTTTTTCTGGGGTTTGTGTGATTTTGGTCTTTACCATGTTCTTTTGACGTTTCATATTTCTGTGTGGTGCCCTCTATTGCCCAGAAGCTCCAGTTTCTGGAGCTGCTCAGCCCCTAGAGTGAGGTTGGGGGTCATAGGGGAGCAGAGCTGGTGCCTGGGGGAGGAAAGATCTGTTTCCTGATTCCTGTCTGCAGTGCCTGTCTCCAGTATCACAGCTAGTGGGTCGAGCACACAGATGTAAGCCTCTGTGCTTGGCGTCTCTAGCTTTTGTAGGTGAGGCCTTCCTCTGGCTGACCTGACGCCAGAGCAGTGACTTCCAGTTTGCGAGCCAGTGCTGTCAGGCCAGGAGAAAGGCTCTGCAGACTGTGTATCATAGGGGGGGCCTCAGAGATGAGCAGCCAGCTAGGGGGATGGAATGCCTGAATCTCCCCAAAGTTCCCAATCTGCTGGTTAGAGCGCTCCCAGACAACCTTTTCGCCCTATCCATTCTTCTGCACAGCAAGCTCTATGTAAACCCCACCTCTTCAGCAACGCTCTCCCTGCTAGGAAGCCTCTCAGACCACCTGCCTTCCCGTTGTCTCAGAGTGGCCTGGTGTGGCTCCCGTCCTCCACAAACAGCTGGAATCTGTCTCTCAAGCACTCTACCTGTCCCAACTCCCCATCCTCCAGAGAACCACACAATGTAGATTTCTGCTCACAAAGCAGATGTTCAGGGCTAGGTGTTCGGTAGTCCCAGGCTTCCACCCCCTCCCCCACTCCATTTCTCTTCATCCTGCTGGTGATCTGAGGTGGGGGACGGGCTCAGGTCCTGCTGGATCAAGGCTTTTGTACGTTACCCTGTTTTGTGAGGTCTGCTCTGTTCTTGAGGTCTGTATGCAGTCTGGTGCAGCCTCCTTTCCTGTTGCTGTTTTAGGGTTAGTTGTATTAACTATATTTTCACACTATCTGTGGTTTTGGGAGGAATTCTCTGTCTCACCTCTCACACTGCCATCTTGAATCCTACCCAAGGTGATTTTTTTATGTTAAAGTCATGGCAGCCTATTGTCATAGCTTGGATCTGGTGGCAGGCATAGCAGCAATGAGTATATAAGGTACATGCTCCAGAAAACATAGACTTAACCAAAAACTTACACATCAGTTAACAGAATGCCTAATATAGTGTTAACGTTTGCACCTCAATGAGTATTTTTGTGTTAAATGGAGACAGCAGAGCCCAGAGGAGGAGTGTTTATTTTCATTCCCTTGGTAAGTCTGAAACATCCATTTACCAACAAGGTCCTATAAGAGAAATATTTACTATTGGGCACTAAATACTTTTTTATTACATGGGAATCTAAAGTACCAATGCGATTTACATTATTTTATTTAAAGGTACTGCAAAGTTAATTTATAGTTTATAGTTTCACAGGTTTAAAATATTTTTGAGGATATTCCCAGTGGTACATCAGATATAATAAGTTTTTTAGGGTATTACTAATGATACAGAGCTTTTTAATTGTTATTTGAAGAAATATATACCTACTTAGTTTCTCATATGGCTTGTTAATGGTGCTCTTTTGCCTGAGAGTATGGGTTAGCTTCAGAAACTTGTCTCAGTGCATATCTCTGCAGTCTTCTGGAATATTCTCCCTCTTTTCCCTCTTCCCCTATGGTTGTCAGCTATTTCAAATGAGACACCATTCTGCTGTTTGCTCATCAGAGGGTAACATGATCAAAATGACTAGCATCTGTTGAACAATTAAGGCAGCACACTAACATATTTATTCCCAGATTATGAAACCCATTTTAAAAGACCAAATACTGCTCATTTTCAAAGTTTTCTTCAGTGAACATTTTATACACATTATCATTCAAAATGCAATATAAGAAACCAATCAAGAAGATTAGGTTATTTATAAATAAATATCAGTATTAAATGTAGGTTGGCAGCTCTGAGGGACCTGGGGTTATATAGCTAACACCACTAATCATCTTTTTAGCTATATCATATTCTTAGAGCTACTGCCACTAGTCTGTGTGAGAGACTAAATATGTATCCTTACATAATGCACAAACTTTTCTACATTTTTTTCTGGTGGAAATTCTAGAGCAAAACAGTTGTTCATAAGGGCAGAGTTCTGTCTTGCTATTTTCAATTTGTTCTGCCAGTCAATGCTGATACTCAGCTGGTTTGCACCAGTGTAACCATACCTATTATTAAAATGTTAAAAGACTTATGTAACAGTGGGTAAACAGGAGCTGCCCTGAGCTCCTGAGCATCTTGTTTCCCTCTTCATGTCCCTCCAAGAGTTCCTCAATTCTGAGAATACAGCTACTAAAAGGGCTAACCTCTGCATCCCAGAGCTCTCCAGGACCCTTTGCTGCACTAATCTTATCAGGCATCTATGCTGACTAGTCAAATCCCATGCCATCCCAGTTTTTAAATGTTTTTGATAACATCCTATGGCTATATAAAAAATGCTTAGTAATAAATGTGGTCTAAAAAAGGAAATAAGGGGAAAACTCAGTTTCAGGACGTATATAAGGTGGTAGTGAGAAAAATCATAGTGAATATGATCTCTTCTGTTGAAGTCATACAGTCTACAATTCCTACCTAGCTTCTGTCACTTCAAAGTTTTGCATTACTGGTAAGAAATTAACCACACACCTCAAATTCCTCATCTTTAAAGTCATTACTGTGCTCAACATGAAGAAGTAAGTGGGATTTGCCTCCCATACTCTTGCTGTCCCTCCTCCAGTTGCTGCCCTGAATCCAGCTGCTATAACAGGCGCTGGCAGCAAAGGGGGCTTCTCTACGGTTCTGAAGAACTTGACATCTGAGGTTGATGGAACACAAAGAAAATCCTATTTATTTCTCCTAACTTGCTATAGCGTATTGGCACTCTGGTTGTCTGAGGACAAACTTAATATCTTGATTAGCTCTCCTGAGAATGCCTCTGGAAACTTACATGAAGTGGGAGGTGGAAGACTGGCTAATACCTTTGGTGGCTTCAAAATCATCAGCAGAGGCCTGGTTGCATGGAATTCTAAGATGTTTGTTACCTTGACAACCACAGGCTGCACAAGACTGGATTTTGAGTGACTTTAGACTCCTTTGCAATTCCTTGTGAGGATGAATGATTTGTATGTCTAATCAATGAATGGCAAAGACATGTTATTTAATAAGGTTAATGAAGCTCGCATAAAGCATTCTGTGTGCTAAGCCTGGTGGCTTGGCTTCCTTGGAAATGGAGTTAACTTTTCTGGAATGTGGGCCCCAGAGAGCACCAAAGCCTTCTTTAATACTAGGTGAAATTCCAGGTTGGGGCATAACTATATTTTCAGTTGCCTCTGATATATAGTCAGAATTTGGACTAGTCCTGAATACAGTGAGGAAGATTTTTTGTTTCCTTTTTTCCCCCCTAATTGTTGATGATCTGGATAACACTTGGATGACTTCTAGGCCTAGTACCTCCCCTTAATAAATCAGTCCTGACCCTTTGCTTTTATAGTAGGCTAGCAAACAACGAAAAAAAGTTTTTTGGTATCTTTGCTCTATTTGAGGGAATCCTGGACTATCATTTTCCTTTTCCTAACATTCCTCACTTTCTGCCTTCTTCCTATCCTGGTCTGGTTTTATCATTCTTCCTCGGGCTCACACTTTCAATGTGACTGTAGTGAACACAAATATCAGTCTGTAAACATAGAAATGTACTTCCTACATTTATCTATAATTGAAATTATTTTCTTGGATGTTGTATTAGTTATTTATTGCTATGTAACAAATTACCCCAAAACTCAGCAGCCAAACAACTGACACTGATTATTTCACATACATTCTGAGGGTCAGAAACCTGGGAGCCCCTGAACTGGTTGGTTCTGCCTAAGGGTCTCTCATGAGGTTGCATTCAAGCTGTCAGCCAGACTTGCAGTCTCTAAGACTTGATTGGGACTGGAAGATCCACTTATCCACTTCTAAGTTCACTCATGAGGCTGTGGACAGGAGTCAATTCCTGGTCACAAGGCCTCTCCATAGTGTTGTTCTCTCACTGTGCAACTGGCATCCCCTAGAGTGAGCAATGAGAGAGAGAGCAAGAAGGTCTCTTTTACAATCTGATCTCAGAAGTGACAAGTCATCACTTATGCTTTATTCTATTTATATCACACAGACCAACCCTCATACATGGGAGAGAAACTTGTATCAAAGTGTAAATACCAGGAAGTGAATCATGAGGCAGTTACACTTATTTTCCCTCCCCCCTTTTCTAGAGTGTAGACACTTAATTACAGTCAATGGAAGGCTTCCCGCAATCGTCATTATTGGAGCTGCATGTGAATCCTTACATTATAAACAAACTTAGGGCTTTCTTTTTTTTGTGTGTGTGTGTGTTTACTCACTTTGAGTACAGTGGTTTCCAACTTTAGAACAAAATTAGGCACAATTAGAACAATAAAATTAAAGGAAGACAGGAAAGAAGGAAGAGAGAGCGAAGGAGAGAGTGAGGAAGGAGGAACACAGACCTTGACAAGACGGAACGAGATGTAAGAGCATGATCTCACAAGGGAACTGATGGCGCACGATCAAAGGGAGAGAGACAGGTACTTAGGGCTTTCTTAAGAGGGTGGGGTTAGGCAGACAAGTACATCTGGCCTTTGGCATTATTATATGTCCACCTTGAAACTGATGACAAACTAGCATGGCCATTGCTAGAACATCCCCCACTTAACATTGAGCAGGAGTGTTATTTGTTTGTACTCTTTAAGATTTATTCATCTAATTTTGTGTGTTAGGACACTCCTAAGCACCCCTCATTCCAGATGAACGGGTGGGGAGGCTCTAGACCTGTACTGTCCAGTGTGGGAGCTACTAGCCACAAATGGCCATCAATCACTGAAGATGCAATAGTCGGAATTGAAATGTGCTGTAAATATAAAACACATATGTTTCAAAGACTGCCTGAAAAAACAAGAATGTAAAATATATTATTAATAGTTTTATGTTGTTTAAATATGGAAATAATAGTTTAGGTACACTGGGTTAAGTAAAATATAGTATTAAAATTTCATGTTTTTAATTTATTTTTAAAGCTAGCACCAGAAAACTTAAAATTACCTGTGCGGCTTGCATTCGTGGCTCACCTTATGTATCTATTGGACATTGCTACTCTAGATGGTTGAATGGAAGATGGAAATGCCTTCCTATTCAGTACAAAAGCTTGGGGTGCCCCTTCACAGATGGTATGTGATAAAAGTGAATAATAAGGATCAGATATAAGTAAGAAAAATCAGAAGTAAACATCATAGTCTGAAGACAATGGGGTGTATAGCAGACACTGTCAATACCTTGCCCATGTGCCCTCAGCACCCATTATCCCATAAACACTGATGACTTCTTCCTGAAAATACTCAAACACTGCCTGAAGACCATTCTGATAGCATGGATGATGTCAGCCCATGAATATGGAGGGTGGAGATGCCCAGGCACTAGGTGCCTTGAGAATAGATGTCAACCAAGATGAAAGGTAATTAATGCATAACTATTCTAGTTTCTTTGCTCCAAGAAGAAAACACTGCATCTTCTTCCAGAGATAACCCTTGTATGGAATCTCCATTGCCTGCAACAGTACCCAGTTCACTGACACACCTTGTTCAGGCTTTCCTTTCTTCCTGCTTCCCTACTGGTAATTCCTGGATCACTTCCCAGACAGATTCCTTTTACCCCTTCCTATTTGTCAGCTCTGCTTCTAGAGAAGTCCGACCTAAGACAGTATTTGATATGTATGTGTCTGCATGTAGGAGCATACAGGCACAAAGAGAGATAGCCCTATGTATAAGTATACCTGGGTAAACTTGACAGAATAATGCTTCATGAATGTTTTCATAGTGTACTTGCTATTTTGTCCTCTGGTTCTGCATTCATGTCTCACCATTCTACCCCTGGAAATGTCTTATCTCCTCTCCCCTCAAAATCATATCCACTGGATGGCTCTGTTGCTAGGTCCTAGAAATATAGGTCATACGTGACAGCCTTAAAGTTATCCTTTTGACATTTGTTGAAAGGAAAATAAGTTTTCTTCCACTGAAGAAAGCATGAGAATGACACTTTACCTTCTGCATCCTCATTTTGTGACAAATTGATAAGCACTGTATTTTCACCCTCCTATTTTTTCCATCATAAGTAGGTCTCAATATGTAACCCCTGTGTGCAGTTTCACCTAGAAGCAGGGAAGAAGGCACACACCCCAGTTTAGCTCAGCAGGGCAAGAACATTGGAGAAGATAAAGGGTCAGAGGTACCTCCCACAAACATATCTGAGTGACGGAACCAACAAAATCAGAATGTGCTCTTCTGGGGAGCATTGCCTTTCTGACATACAAGCCATTGCCATGCCGAGGTTGCATTAAAACAAGCACAGTAATAATAACAGTAGAGAATTTAGCACTTCTCATAGATAGAGTGCTTTCTGGGTTGTGAAACACTTTTCCAAGTATCTTCTTTGATTCTTTTGAGCACAATGTGAGGGAAGCAGCAGAGTTAGCATGGATATGTTGGTGCTTTCCTTGGCACCACCATCAGACCCATCCACACTCTGGCGATAGCTAATTTGTATAACCCAGTTTCATGGCAGTTAGGACACATCCAGGCCTAGTGGAGTGAATTAACCTGTACACAGGGATCATCTGATGCATGAACACTCAACATTTACAGCATGAATTTCTAACAGGGACTTGGCCAACTTGTCTAACTTCACCCCACTCCCTAACCTCTATCTTTAGCTTTTCTTTGTCTTCCTCCCAACCATAAGTTATACAGGTATGACCTACTTATGTAATTTCTCAATCAGCATGTTAATCCTTCCCATGGACTACAATTTGATTTTGAAAGCACTCTGGGTAGCAGACTTCTTGGTTTGGCCCCAGGACTGCCTCCTGGGCAGTGCCAATAGTTGGCATCCTTTTGGCTACGGCATAGATTTTCAGTGCCAGCTGAAAACTGATATCCAAATGTCTTGTTGCCATGTTGTTTCAGCCCTTTCTTTGGAAACACTGAAGGTAAATAAAAGCAAAGAAGTGTTGGGGAAGCCGCACTGTCAGGCGGCTAAGTCCTATGATAGGAAATGCTAAATAAGTGGTTGGTCAAAAGATGTAAGAAGACCTTGAATCTCAGGTATGGTGGGAAACAGTCTACCATAAAATGAGGCCTTGTTATCAGGCACGGTGAGTTCATGAGGGTTACCAGAGAATCAAGGAATTGGTCAGCATTCCTGGGAGATATATTTGGCTTACATTTACACAGAGGACACAGTGTTATACTAAAATGTAAGCTGCGTCAGGACCTGAATTCGTGTATCTTGTTTCACAGTGTATCACCAGCGCCCCCTACAGTATCTGGTACATAGAGAACACACACACATATTTTAAAATAAATGAGTACTTAAGTGAATAAAGGAGCTTGGCAAGTAGTCTTCTGTAGCTGCACTTCTATTTTGACGCCGCTGTATCCTATGATGTCTTAGAAAGAAAAACACAGGCACGTTTTAAGGAAGAAAGCTGAACAGCCCCTTTAAATTTTCTGAAGCCTCAACTAATGAAGCAAAAGAAAATTCAGTTACATTTTGTATTTTTCAGTCAAGAATGATCTGGCCACAGGGCAGAATGATATTTTTTAAATGCAGGGAAAATAATCCACCAGTTTAATCTGCACAATGTTTAACACAGATATCCTCTCCATTAACAATATGGTACAAGAGAGAGGCTGGGGGTCATTAGAGGACCTGAAAACGCCTAGCAATGTGTTTGTACAAGATTAGCCCTTCATCGAAAAGATGTATTTGTTCTCGATATGGCCTTATGTCAGGGTTGCTGGCCTTCCTGTGTGGAACTTTTCCAGTTCATCAAGGCAAGCATGCCCAGAGCTATTTTCTAGGTTTGAAATACAAAAGCAAGCTGTGGTAAATCAGAAACCTTTGTTACTATTTCTATTTCTCTCTTCTATTTCTTTCCTGCTCTTTTTTTTTACCCACCTGTTTTTTCCTTGCTTAGTAAACAGAGTTGCCAGTATGGCAAATTGTGATAATCACCCTCCTCACTCCCCACCCATGAATTTGGCTTTGGTTTTAATACCAGGGAATTTCAAATTTTGCAACAAAGGTAGCATTCTTTTCTACTGACTGCGTGCTCAACTCAGAGCTATTTCCTCAAAGATCTGAATGAATTCTGAATCTTTAGTAATCCTCTAGCTAGGGTGGTTTGTTTACTGTCCTCCTATCCTATCTCTGTCTGGTCTTGAATTTGTTTTCCTATCAATATAAATCCTTGATTTTGGTGTTAAAACTCTGTGTTTTAGTTGAAAATTTTCACAGTTGTTTTGATTTTTATTTGGCACTGTGTATTACATAATACATTCAAAGGGAATGGAAAGGAAGTCGTATATCCAAGATATCTGGTCAGCATGGTATTGTGATGCTGCCGAGTCCAGCCATACAAGCATCTTAAAACACAAAGGTTTAGTTCATGCTACGTGCCTACATGCGACATGGGAAGGAGTAGTGAGCATTAGGTCGCTCAGAGTTCCAGGCTGACAAACGGGCCACCATTTCAAACATTGCTATTCCAGCCAACATCTCAGTGCCAGGGAAAGCTAGAACTTGAGAGCAGTGCTTTTCAAACTTCAATTTGCATGAGCTCAACTGGAGATCTTGTGAAAATGCCAATTCTGATTCAACACATCTGGGCCGGCCCTGAGAATCCGCATGCCTACAAAGAACTCGGGTGATACCCATGCCGCTGGTCCTCCCACAATCTGTCTGTAACAGAAGTCTAACTAACCCGGAAGATAAATGTTCTGGCCCAGAAGGACAGTTTCCCAGGCACATGGCACCCCCCCACCGCAGGGGAGCTGAGAGGTACAAGCCAATCAGATACCCAGAGGAGAAAAATGAAAATATCTGGTGAACAGCCAGAAACATTAATGTGGTTATTTAGATAGCACAGAAGTAAAACATATGTTTTTCATGGTTTTTAAGCTAAATTGTGTTAAAATGTTAATCAAAAAATATTGGGCAGGGATTCTCAACACCAGGTATATGTCAGAATCAGCTGTGGAGATTTTTTAAAAACACAAATATCTGAGAGTTCTGGGGTAGGTGTGGGGCAGGACTTGGATGTTCATAATGTTTCTTTTTATAAACTGCTCAGGTACGTCTCTAGCCAGGATTGATAAAACACTGAAACACGTCGGTTCCTTGATTTTTTGAAGGTGTAAAAGCACAATTTGAAGAATGCAATACCCTCTACTAATCATCAGTGAAACAGACTAAAAAAGCTGTTTTATTTTTACTTAAATATAATTTTATTCCTGTGCCAACAGAAACATGACTTTAATTTTTTCCAATTAAAAAACAAAAACCTACTGTTGTTTTTTGTTTGTTTCTTAACCACTAGTTAATACCTAAGGGATAAGCCTTCCATTTAGGGAATATTACATTACTCAGATTTCTCAAATATAAAAGTGTGTTACCCCAAATGCTGATTTATTCAAGTTTGTGAGATAATTGAAAGCAAGCAAGCCTGTTAAGGAAGGCTGGAAGGCATGAAAGGAAGGAAAGAGGGAGGGAAGGAAAGGGAGAAGGAATTAAGAGAGGAAAGGAGGCAGCTGACATATGGCCCAGAACCATAGCAATAGAGTGACGCTACTGAGCATGAACACTGGAATCAGTTTATTTGTAATTAAATTTCAGGTTCAAATTTTGATGATTTATGAATATTATTAAAGTGAATCTCCTTGTGCAAGTTACTTAGCCTCTCTAAACTCAGTTTTTTAATATCTAATATGGAGAAAATAACTACTTCACAAGAGCCTGGCTAAGCCGAGTGAGAGGAGATGCAAATCAGCAGAGGCCAGCCTCTGGTTACCTGTCAGAATGGATAGTCACCGCTCCTGTTGGAATGATAGGCAGGAGCTGCCTAAAATATGGCTCTGACGGCACTAATCATAGAAAAGTGACCACTCCCCTCATTTCCTCTGGACCTATATAGTATGTACAAAGGATTTATATTTCCTTTTAATTGCTTGTGTCATTGAATTGTAATGTTCAGGGCTAACGGTTGCTATTAATGTGTACAAAATGAATGAAATGTAGGCTAGATTTATTGGGCTTTCCCAACACACTGATTTGGACAAAGGGAATATGATGAAAACAAAAAGGATGTAAACGGGAAAATTTATGTCAAGGTAAGATCTACTTCATCTCTGTTAAACAGTGGTTAAGAAAACAGGCTCTTGAATCTTAAAGACAGACATCTCCCACTTCTTAGCTATGTGGCCAGGTTCAAGATGCCTGCCTTATCTAAGCAAGGGTTTCTTCTTGCATAAAATGGGTGTGAAAATACAACTACCACAGAGATGTTAGGTTGTTGCTATTTCCAATATTGACTGAGGAAAAAAGAGAGGCTTCAAGAGTATCTGTGTGATATCACACCGGTTTTGAGCTAGCTTGTGACCAAGTCAGCCTTAAAGTTTCCCTCAGCTTGACTAAACTTTAGAGAGGCTTCTTCTTGATCATAAGCCTTGCTCTTCTTAGACCAGTTGTGTTAGAACTAACTTCTCATTGCAAATCCATTTGATGGAGCAGCTCATGGCAGACCAATACTTCCATCAAAACAATTAGAAGAGCTAGAAACAATTTTTAAAAATTAGATTAGAAAGGTCAGATTGTTGTGAGACAAATGGGAAAAAAGATCCTCAGAGAAAGAAGCAGAAAACACTTTTCCCTCAGGGTTTTGCCAGTTTTGGTCCTGGAATGATGAGAGTCTGAGAAAAAAGGTGAAGGATCCAAACCAAGATAGATAAGCTGACAAGGTTTTGGCAATTCCATGGAGCTGGTAAATAATTTTCAATATTTTGGGATAATATGGGATATATTGAATGGTTGGGATAATGTGCAATATTTTGGAATAGCCAAGTAAAACTTGGAGACAAGGGTCTCAGAGGGTGAAGAAAGCTTTCAGAAGGAGATGAAATTTGAGATGAAACTGAAGAAAAACAGGTGACTGATAATCAGAAATGAGGTCATTCTAGTAGTAGAAATAGTGTCTCCTCATCATAACTAGATACATAAGAAAAATTGACAGTGATTTTATTTATTTGGATTGTAATCAATAATATGAAATTAGGTTGGAAAGGAATGTTAGAGCTAAATTTGAATGACTTCAAATAACTGAGTAAGGAATTTGGATTTCTTTTGACTTTGGGGAGCCATTTAGCATTTATGAGCAGAAGAAAGTCATGATCGAAATTATGCTCCTGAAAAATAAATCCATTGACCTCAAGATTATTGGGAGGAGAAGAGAATTGATGTAGCAAGAAAACATAAATGGATATTACAAATTCAAATTCATTTTCATTTAGCAAACAGTTATTAAAGTCTATTGACTGTCTCAGACAAAAATTAGTGAACACTTAACTTAGATGACTCAACTGGGAGGGTGATAAGTGACGTACATGAAATTTTTGTTAAGGAACAATTTGAAAAATTATTTGTTGAGCCCTACTGATAAAATTTGATGGCATTATATGAATTAAGAATATGTTCAGCTGCCATAAACAGAAATCCCAACTGATAGTAGCCTAAACATATAGGATTTATTTTTCTCACATAAGAAGGAGACTAGGTAGATATTGTAAGCATTGGTTCAGAATGTTGTCACATCCAGGACTTTTACATCCAGGATTTTTAACTTTCCTACAGTGTTCTGAGCCTGTTTGCTTCCATCCTTTCATATGATACCTCACAGTCACAAAATATGTCATACCTTCAGCCTAGCTCCTTGATCAAGGAACATCAAGAAAAGGTCAGTACCATGCAATTCTATGAGATTTTTATAAGAAATAAAAAGCTTTCACAGAAACCCTCTCATTAGATGTCCTCTAAGTTTTCATTGGCTATGACTGACTCACATGTTTAACCCCAGCTGAAATGGAGGCTGTGAAAATAGAGAATGAGAACAGGATATAAATGATACACTGCAGGTCTGGAAACATTGCCCCTCACAAAATTCACACCTCAAAATTATGATCCTCACAACCACCATCAACAACAACAAAAAATTAAATCAGACTAAAAACCTTCTGCAAAGAAACAATCCACAAAATGAAAAGGAAGTGACAGAATGGGAGAAAATACTTATAAATCATTTATCTGATAAAGGGTTAGTATCCAAAATATGTAAAGAATTCATACAACTCAGTAGCAAAAAAAAAAAAAGTCAAAAAGTGAGCAGAAATATAAATATTTTTCCAAAGAATACATACAAATGGCTAACAGGTACATGATGGCTCAATGTCACTTATCAGGGAAATGCAAATCAAAACTATAATGAATTTCAAATTCTATCATAAAGCCACAGTAATCAAAGTGGTATGATATAGGCATTAAAACAGATCCAGTATATCAATGGAACAGAATGGAGACCCCAGAAATAAACCCATGAATACATGGCCAATTAATTTATGACAAGAGAGCCAGGGAATATGCAATGGGGTAAGGATAGTCACTTCAATAAATGGTGTTGGAAAAACTGGATTGCCACATGCAAAAGGATGAAACTGGATTGTTATACTACACACACAAATCAAGTCAAAATTGTTTAGAGGCTCAACGTAAGAACTGGAACCGTAAAACTACAAGAAAATACAGGGGTAAGCTCCTTGACATTGGTCTCAGCAATGATTTTCAGGATTTAACATCAAAAGCAAAGGCAACAAAAGCAAAAATAAGAAAGTGGGATTACACCAAACTAAAACGCTTCTGCTCAGCAAAGGAAACCATTAACAAAATGAGAAGGCAACCTATGGTATGGGAGAAAATATATGCAAACCACATATTTGGTAAGGGAGTTAATATCCAAAATACATAAAGAACTGATACAACTCAATAGCAACAAAACAAATGACCCAATTTAAAAATGGGAAAAGGACCTGAATAGACATTTTTTCAGAGAAGACATGCAAAAGGCCAACAGGTGCATGAAAAGGTGCTAAACATCACTAGACATCAAGGAAATGCAAATCAAAGCCACAGTGAGATATCACATCACACCTGTTAGAATGGCTCTTATCAAAAAGACAAGAAATAACAAATGCTGGCAGATGAGGATGTGGAGAAAAGGGAGCCCTTGTATACTGTTATACCTTGAATACTGTACCAGTAAAGTAGTACAGCAACTATGGAAAACAGTGTAGAGGTTCCTCAAAAAATTAAAAATAGAACTACCATGTGATACAGCAATCCCACTTCCAGGTATGTTTCCAAAGGACATGATAATAGGATCTTGAAGGCACATCTGCATGCACTCTGATGTTCATTGCAGTATATTGGCCAAGATATAAAAACAACTTAAGTATCTGTCATTGGATGAATGGATAAAGAAAATGTGGCTTATATATGAAATAGAATATTATTCAGCTTTGAGAAAAAAGGAAATCCTGCCATTTGCTATAACATGGATGAACTAGGAGATCATTATGCTAAGTGAAATAAGTAAAAAAAAAGACAATTACTGTATGACATATATCACTTATATGTGGAATCTAAAAAGCCAAACTCATAGAAACAGGGTAGAATGGACTAGAGGCTAGGGGAAATTGGGAGATGCTGGTCAAAGGGCACAAACTTCCAGTTAAAAGACAAAATTGTTCTGGGAATCAAGTGTACAGGATTGTGATTATAGTTAGTAAAGCTTTGTTAGATAAAAGTTGCTACGAGAGTAGATCTTAAATGTTCTCACCACAAAAAAGAAATGGTAGGACTTCCGGGAAGATGGCGGTGTGAGCAGGGTAGCAGAAATCTCCTCCCAACACTATATTTATCTACGAAAACACAGCAAATACATCTATTCCTAAAAGAGAGATGAGAATACACAGGAAAGCACACAGCGTGCAGCTACACCCGAGAGGACTCGGCACCCCAAGAGGCGGGTAAGATACAGAGCCACGACCCGGTGGGACCCGGGCACTCCCCCACCCCAGCGCACCGGCGGGAGGAGAGGATTCAGAGCCGGGAGGGAGTGGAAGTACACCCCGCGAAGTAGCCAGCCCCGGTGATCTGCACGGGGAGCGCTGACCCACATTGCGCAGTGCAGTGGAGATTGGAGAGACAGAAGGGCAGGATCTGAGCGGGGAACGCGCCAGGGTGCTTGCAGCCGGCTCCCGAGAAGGAAAAAAAAAATGCGCGCTTTCTTCAGCGGTCTTAAAGAGACAGGAGCCCAGCGGAGGAGCCGGATCGCCCAAGCACACTCAGCCCAGCAGGCTGGGAGTCCTGGGGAGTTTCAGACGCCTTAGCTGGCGACTGAGGAACCATAGCCATACTTACACTTCTCACTAAGATCAACAGCCTCCTATTCGTTCCCACCCCTGCCAGAGCGATAAAGGGCCCTGCGGAGCGGCACAGTCACAGCTGTGGAATAGTGGGGCAATAGCGCCACCTAGAGCATTCCCACAGAATCTACGTCCGGTGGGCTTTTTTTTTGTTTTTTTTGTTTTGTTTTGTTTTTTCTTTTCTTTCTTTTTCTTCTTTTTTTCTTTCTTTCTTTCTTTTTTTCTTTTTTATCTTTTTTTTCTTCTCTTTTTAAAGTCTTAAAGAGCCCAGCTGACATACGTGGCAACTATCAGTGACCAAATTATACAGCCATGAAAAGACAGAGGAATATGGTTCAGACCAAAATCAACCAGACAACCCAGAGAGGGAGTCTGAAGGGATGGAAATGCACAGCCTCCCTGAAAAAGAATTCAGAATAAAAGTCATAACCATGCTGATGGACATACAGAGAAATGTGCAAGAGCTGAGGGAGGAAGTGAGGGAACTGAGGAAAGACAATACAGAAATCAGACAAGCGACTGACGGGCTTAACAGCAGAATGGATGAGATGCGAGAGACTGTTAATGGAATAGAAAACAGAGAACAGGAGTACAGAGCAGCTGAGGCAGAGAGAGATAAAAGGATTTCTAGGAATGAAAGAATATTAAGAGAGCTGTGTGACCAATCCAAACGGAACAATATTCGCATTATAGGAGTACTAGAGGAAGAAGAGAGAGGAAAAGGGATAGAAAGTGTCTTTGAAGAAATAATTGCTGAAAACTTTCCCTCACTGGGGAAGGAAGTAGTCTCGCAGTCCACCGAAGCTCATAGATCTCCCAACACAAGGGACCCAAGGAAGACAACACCAAGACACATAATAATCAAGATGGCAAAGATCAAAGATAAAGACAGGGTATTAAAGGCAGCTAGAGAGAGAAAAAAGATCACCTACAAAGGAAAACCCATCAGACTATCATCAGACTTCTCAACAGAAACCTTACAGGCCAGAAGAGAATGAATGGCATGATGTATTTAACGTTATGAAACAGAAGGGCCTCAAACCAAGAATATTGTATCCAGCATGAATATCATTTAAATATGATGGAGGGATTAAATAGTTTCCAGACAAAGGAAAGTTGAGAGAGTTTGCCTCTCATAAACCACCACTACAGGATATCTTAAATGGACTGCTCTAGATGGAAGCACACCTAAGGCTAAAAAGATGTCACCAGAGAAAATAAAATCATAGCAAAGAAAGCAGACCATCCAAATACTAACTAAAGGCAAAGAATAAAACACCTATTATAGAAAGAATGGAGGAGGAGGAATAAGAAGGGAGAGAAATAAAGAAACATCAGACTGTGTTTACAATAACTTAACAAGAAAGTTAAGTTAGATTGTTAGATAGTAAAGTAGCAACCCTTGAACCCTTGGTAACCACGAATCTAAAGCCAGCAATGGCAATAAGTACATATCTATCAATAATCACCCTAAATGTAAATGGACTGAATGCACCAATCAAAAGACACAGAGTAACAGAATGGATAAAAAAGCAAGACCCATCTATATGCTGCTTACAAGAGACTCACCTCAAATCCAAAGATATACACAGACTAAAAGTGAAGGGATGGAAAAAGATATTTCATGCAAACAACAAAGAGAAAAAAGCAGGTGTTGCAGTACTTGTATCAGACAAAATAGACTTCAAAACGAAGAAAGTAGCAAAAGATAAAGAAGGGCATTACATAATGATAAAGGGGTCAGTCCAACAAGAAGATATAACCATTATAAATATATATGCACCGAACACAGGAGCGCCAGCATATGTGAGACAAATACTAACAGAATTAAAGGAGGAAATAGACAGCAATGCATTCATCTTAGGAGACTTCAACACACCACTCACTCCAGAGGACATATCAACCAGACAGAAAATAAGTAAAGACACAGAGGCACTGAACAACACACTAGAACAGATGGACTTAACAGACATCTGCAGAACTCTACACCCAAAAGCAACAGGATACACATTCTTCTCAAGTGCACATGAAACATTTTCCAGAATAGACCACATACTAGGACACAAAAAGAACCTCAGTAATTTCAAAAATATTGAAATCCTACCAACCAACTTCTCATATCACAAAGGTATAAAACTAGAAATAAATTTCAGAAAAAAATCAAAAAGCTTACAAATACTTGGAGTCTTAACAACACTCTCCTCATTAATCAATGGGTTAATGACCAAATCAAAACAGAAATCAAAGACTATATGGAGACAAATGACAACAACAGCACAAAGCCACAACTTCTGTGCGACGCAGCAAAGGCAGTTCTAAGAGGAAAGTATATTGCAATCCAGGCCTATTTAAAGAAGGAAGAACATTCCCAAATAAATGGTCTAAAGACACAATTGCTGAAATTGGAAAAAGAAGAACAAATGAGGCCCAAAGTCACCAGAAGGAGGGACATAATAAAGATTAGAGAAGAAAAAAATAAAATTGAGAAGAATAAAACAATAGAAAAAATCAATGAAACCAAAAGCTAGTTCTTTGAAAAAATAAACAAAATAGATAAACCCCTAGCCAGACTCATTAAGAGAAAAAGAGAATCTACACACATAAACAGAATGAGAAATGAGAAAGGAAAAATAATAACGGACCCCACAGAAATACAAAGTATTATGAGGATATTATGAGAATCTATATGCTAACAAGCTGGAAAACATAGAAGAAATGGACAACTTCTTAGAAAAATACAACCTTCCAAGACTGACCAAGCAAAAAACAAAAACTAAACAGACCAATTACCAGTGACGAAATCGAATTGGTAATCAAAAAACTACCCAAGAACAAAACCCCCGGACCTGATGGATTCACCTCTGAATTCTACCAGACATATAGAGAAGAAATAACAACCATTCTCCTTAAAGTTTCCCAAAAACAGAAGAGGAGGGAATACTTCCAAATGCATTCTATGAAGCCAGCACCACTCTAATACCAAAACCAGGCAAAGACCTCACCAAAAAAGAAACATACACACCAATATCCCTGATGAACGTAGATGCAAAAATACTCAACAAAATATTAGCAAACGGAATTCAAAAATACATCAAGAGGCTCATACACCATGATCAAGTGGGATTCATCCCAGGGATACAAGGATGGTACAACATTCGAAAATCCATCAACATCATCCACCACATCAACATAAAGAAGAACAAAAACCACATGATCATCTCCATAGATGCTGAAAAAGCATTTGACAAAATTCAGCATCCATTCCTGATTAAAACTCTCAACAAAATGGGTATAGATGGCAAGTACCTCAACATCATAAAGCCTATATATGACAAACCCACAGCTAACATCATACTTAACGGCGAGACGCTGAAAGCTTTTCATCTAAGATTGGGAGCAAGACAAGGATGCCCTCTCTCTCCACTGTTATTCAACATAGTACTGGAGGTCCTAGCCACAGCAATCAGACAAAACAAAGACATACAAGGCATCCATATTGGTAAAGAAGAAGTCAAATTGTCACTATTTGCAGATGACATGATACTGTACATAAAAAACCCTAAACATTCCATTCCAAAACTACTAGAAGTAATATCTGAATTCAGCAAAGTTGCAGGATACAAAATTAACACACAGAAATCTGTTGCTTTCCTATACACTAATGATGAACTAACAGAAAGAGAAATCAGAAAAACAATTCCATTCACAATTGCATCAAAAAGAATAAAATACCTAGGAGTAAACCTAACGAAGGAAGTGAAAGACCTGTACTCAGAAAACTACAAGACACTCCTAAGAGATATTAAAGAGGACACTAACAAATGGAAATGTATCCCATGCTCTTGGCTAGGAAGAATCAATATTGTCAAAATGGCTATACTACCTAAAGCAATCTACAGATTCAATGCAATCCCTATCAAACTACCAACAGCTTTCTTCAATGAACTGGAACAAATAATTCTAAAATTCATATGGAACCACAAAAGACCCCGAATAGCCAAAGCAATCCTGAGAAGGAGGAATAAAACAGGGGGAATTACACTCCCTGACTTCAAGCTCTACTACAAAGCCACAGTAATCAAGACAATTTGGTATTGGCACAAAAACAGACCCACAGACCAGTGGAACAGAATGGAAAATCCACACATTAACCCAAACATATACAGTCAATTAATATTTGATAAAAGTGCCTTGGATATACAATGGGGAGATGACAGCCTCTTCAGCAGCTGGTGTTGGAAAAACTGGACAGCTACATGTAAGAGAATGAAACTGGACTACTGTCTAGCCCCATACACAAAGGTAAACTCAAGGTGGATCAAAGACTTGAATGTAAGTCATGAAACCATAAAACTCTTAGAAAAAAACATAGGCAAAAATCTCTTGGACATAATCATGAGCGACTTCTTCATGAACATATCTCCCCGGGCAAGGGAAACAAAAGCAAAAATGAACAAGTGGGACTATATCAAGCTGAAAAGCTTCTGTACAGCAAAGGACACCATCAGTAGAACAAAAAGACATCCTACAGTATGGGAGAATATATTCATAAAAAACGTTTCTGATAAAGGGTTGATATCCAAAATATATAAAGAACTCATGCACCTTAACAAACAGAAAGCAAATAATCCAATTAAGAAATGTTCAGAGGACTTGAATAGACACTTCTCCAAAGAAGAAATTCAGATGGCCAACAGGCACACGAGAAGATGCTCCACATAGCTAATCATCAGAGAAATGCAGATTAAAACCACAATGGGATATCACCTCACAGCATTGAGGATAGCCAACATCCAAAACACAAACAACAACTAATGTTGGCGAGGATGTGGAGAAAAGGGAACCCTCCTACACTGTTGGTGGGACTGCAAATTAGTTCAACCATTGTGGAAAGCAGTATGGAGGTTCCTCAAAAAACTCAAAATAGAAATACCATTTGACCCAGGAATTCCACTCCTAGGAATTTACCCTAAGAATGCAGCAGCCCAATTTGAAAAGGACAGATGCACCCCTATGTTTATTGCAGCACTATTTACAATAGCCAAGAAATGGAAGCAACCTAAGTGTCCATCAGTAGATGAATGGATAAAGAAGAGGTGGTACATATACACAATGGAATATTATTCAGCCATACGAAGAAAACAAATCCTACCATTTGCAACAACATAGATGGAGCTAAAGGGTATTATGCTTAGTGAAATAAGCCAAGCCGAAAAAGACAAGTATCAAATTTTCACTCATATGTGGAGTATAAGAACAAAGAAAAAATACTGAAGGAACAAAACAGCAGCAGACTCACAGAACCCAAGAACAGACTAATTGTTACCAAAGGGAAAGGGACTGGGGAAAGTGGGTGGGAAGGGAGGGATAAGAGGGGAAAAAGGGGCATTATGATTAGCAGATGTAATGTTGGGGGGGCACGGGGAGGGCAGTAAAACTCAGAGAAGACAAGTAGTGATTCTATAGCATCTCACTACGCTGATGGACAGTGACTGCAATGGGGTTGGTGGGGGGGATCTGATGAAGGGGTAGTTTAATAACTGTAATATTGCACATGTAATTGTAGATTAATGATAATAAAATAATTTATATTAGAAAAAAAGAAATGGTAATTATGGGAAGTGGTGGAGGTGTTAGCTAACTAGGGCGGTAACCATTTTTTTTTGGCATTTTACTTCTTTTTTTTAAATGTATCATTGATATACTTTCTTATGAAGGTTTCACATGAAAACCATTTTCGTTACTATATTCACCCATATTATCAAGTCCGCTGCCACACACCCCATTGCAGTCACTGTCCATCAGTGTAGTAAGATGCCACAGAGTCATTACTTGTCTTCTCTGTGCTGCACAGTCTTCCCTGTGACCCCTCCACACCATGTGAACTAATCATAATACCCCTCAATCCCCTTCTCCCTCTCCACCTGCTCTCCCCCACCCCTCCCATTTGGTAACTGCGAGTCCCTTCTTGGAGGCTCTGAGTCTGCTGCTGTTTTGTTCCTTCAGTTTTGCTTCATTGTTACACTCCACAAATGAGGGAAATCATTTGGTACTTGTCTTTCTCGGGCAGTAGTCATTTTGCAGTATATAAGTGTATCAGGTCAACATATCATACACCTTAAACATATACAATGTTTTATGTAAATATATCTCATGCTGTAAAAGTATTATGATCCTCTTATCAAAGACAAAGTGGAACATTGAAAATGGTTCTAACAGAATTTTTCACAGTTGAACTCTCTCTCTATATATACATACATACATATGTATATATATGTAAGAGATGGTGCTTGCTTTCAAACACTGTATGTGACAGCTGTGGGAATGTTGTATGTTCTGACAAGAAATAACTACATTTAACAGGGAATTGATAATTGCCACCTAATGTATGAGATATGTTCCCCATTTGTTTTCTTATTTTTAATTAAGCTGTTCATTCTTTGCTTATTCCAAAAATTGTCTTTGATCACGGACACCTCTAACTTTAATATAAAATGGACAATAAAATCATTACAAAAAATAGAATAGAAATAGATGTGATGTGATCTGATAATTATGTGTCATGCATTCTGTATTGCATGGCAATTTTGCCAAAATATGGTTATTAAAGGATTTCTCACTTACTGACTTTTTATTTATTTATTTATTTATTTATTTTGGTATCATTAATGTGCAATCACATGAACAACATTATGGTTACTAGACCCCCAATTATCAAGTCCACCCCACAAACCCCATTACAGTCACTGTCCATCAGCGTAGTAAGATGCTATAGAATCATTACTTGCCTTCTCTGTAAATACTGCCTTTCCAGTGTACCCCCCCTGCTACATTATGTGTGATAATTGTAATGCCCCTTTTCCCCCCTTATCCCTCCTTTCCAACCCATTCTCCCCAGTCCCTTTCCCTTTGGTAACTGTTAGTCCATTCCTGGGTTCTGTGAGTCTGCTGCTGTTTTGTTCCTTCAGTTTTTTCTTTGTTCTTATACTCCACAGATGAGTGAAATTGTTTGATACTTGTCTTTCTCTGCCTGGCTTATTTCACTGAGCATAATACCCTCTAGCTCCATCCATGTTGTTGCAAATGGTAGGATTTCTTTTCTTTTTATAGCTGAATAATATTCCATTGTGTATATGTACCACCTCTTCTTTATCCATTCATCTATTGATGGACACTTAGGTTGCTTCCATTTCCTGGCTATTGTAAATAGTGCTGCAATAACCATAGGGGTGCATTTGTCTTTTTGAAACTGGGCTGCTGCATTCTTAGAGTAAATTCGTAGGAGTGGGATTCCTGGGTCAAATCGTATTTCTATTTTGAGTTTTTTGAGGAATCTCCATACTCCTTTCCACAATGGTTGAACTAATTTGCATTCCCACCAGCAGTGTAGGAGGGTTCCCTTTTCTCCACATTCTCGCCAACATTTGTTGTTGTTTGTCTTTTGGATGTTGGCCATCCTATATAGTGTGAGTTGATATCTCATTATGGTTTTAATTTGCATTTCTCTGATGATTAGCGATGTGGAGCATCTTTTCATGTGCCTGTTGGCCATCTGAATTTCTTCTTTGGAGAACTGTCTGTTCAGCTCCTCTGCCCATTTTCATAGGCTTGTTTTTTGTTTGTTGGGGTGCGTGAGCTCTTTATATAATTTGGATGTCAACCCCTTACCGGATATGTCATTTATGAATATATTCTCCCATACTGTAGGATGTCTTTTTGTTCTATTGATGGTGCCCTTTGCTGTACAGAAGCTTTTTAGTTTGATATTGTCCACTTGTTCATATTTGCTTTTGTTTCCCTTCCCTAGGGAGATATGTTCGTGAAGAAGTTCCTCATGTTTATGTCCAAGAGATTTTTGCCTATGTTTTTTTCTAAGAGTTTTATGGTTTTATGACTTACATTCAGATCTTTGATCCATTTTGAGTTTACTTTTGTGTATGGGGTTAGACAGTAATCCAATTTCATTCTCTTACATGTAGCTGCCCAGTTTTGCCAACACCAGCTGTTGAAGAGGCTGTCATTTTCCCATTGTATATCCATGGCTCCTTTATCATATATTAATTGACCATATATGCTTGGGTTTATATCTGGGCTCTCTCTTCTGTCCCACTGGTATATGGGTCTGTTCTTGTGCCAGTACCCAAATGTCTTGATTACTGTGGCTTTGTAGTAGAGCTTGAAGTCAGGGAGCGTAATCCCCCTGCTTTATTCTTCTCAGAACAACTTTGGCTCTTTGGGGTCTTTTGTGGTTTTATATGGATTTTAGAACTATTTGCCCTAGTTCATTGAAGAAAGCTGTTGGTTTTTTCATAGGGATTGCAGTCAATCTTTAGACTGCTTTACACAGGATGGCCATTTTGACAATATTTATTCTTCCTACCCAAGAGCATGGGATGAATTTCCATTTGTTAGTGTCCTCTTTAATTTCTCTTAAGAGTAACTTGTCGTTTTCAGGGTATAGGTCTTTCACTCCCTTGGTTAGGTTTATTCCTAGGTATTTTGTTCTTTTTGATGCAATTGTGAATGGAATTGTTTCCCTGATCTCTCTTTTGCCTGGTTCACCATTAGTGTATAGGAATGCAACAGATTTCTGTGTATTAATTTTGTGTCCCACAACTTAGCTGAATTTAGATATTAGATCTAGTGTTTTGGAGTGGATTCTTTAACGTTTTTTATGTACAGTATCATGTCATCTGCAAACAGAGAGAGTTTGATTTCTTCCTTGCCAATCAGGATGCCTTTTATTTCTTTCTGTTGTCTGATTGCCATGGCTAGGACCTCCAGAACTAAACTGAATAGAATAGGGGAGAGTGGGCATCCTTGTCTTGTTCCTGATCTTAAAGGAAAAGCTTTCAGCTTCTTGCTGTTATGTATAATATTGGCTGTGGGTTTGTCATATATGGCCTTTATTATGTTGAAGTACTTGCTCTCTATGCCCAGTTTCTTGAGAGTTTTTATCATGAATGGATGTTGAATTTTGTCGAATGCTTTTTCATTATCTATAGAGATGATCATTTGTGCTTCTTTTTGTTGATGTAGTGGATGATGTTGATGGATTTTCAAGTGGTGTACTATCCTTGTAACCCTGGGATGATTCCCACTTGATCATGATGGATGATCGTTTTGATGTATTTTTGAATTTGGTTTGCTAATATTTTGTTGAGTATTTTGCATCTATGTTCATCAGGGATATTGGTCTATAATTTTCTTTTTTTGTGGTGTCTTTGCCTGGTTTTGGTATTAGAGTGATGTTGGTCTTGTAGAATGAGTTTGGGAGTATTCCCTCCTCTTCTACTTTTTGGAAAACTTTAAGGAGGGATGGGTATTGGGCCTTTACTAAATGTTTGATAAAATTCAGCAGTGAAACCATCTGGTCCATGAGTTTTGTACTTAGGTAGTTTTTTGATTACCAATTCAATTTCTTTGCAGGTAATTGGTATATTCAGATTTTCTGTTTCTTCCTCGGTCTGTCTTGCAAGGTTGTATTTTTCTAGAAAGATGTCAATTTCTTCTAGGTTATTCAGTTTGTTACCATATAATTTCTCATAGTATTCCCTCATAATTATTTGTATTTCTGTGGTGTCCGTAGTGATTTTTCCTTTCTCATTTCTGTTCATGTTGATGTGTGTAGACTCTCTTTTTGTCTTGATAAGTCTGGCTAGGGGTTTATCTATTTTGTTTATTTTCTCGAAGAACCAGCTCCTGCTTTCATTGATTCTTTCTATTGTTTTATTCTTCTCAATTTTATTTATTTCCGCTTTAATCTTTACTATGTCCCTCCTTCTACTGACTTTGGGCCTCATTTGTTCTTCCTTTTGTAGTTTCATTAATTGTGAGTTTAGACTGTTCATTTGAGATTGTTCTTCTTTCCTGAGGTAGGCCTATACTGCATTATATTTCCCTCTTGGCACAGCCTTCGCTGCATCCCACAGATTTTGCAGTGTTGAATTATTGTTGTCATTTATCTCCATATATTGCTTGATCTCTGTTTTTATTTGGTCATTGATCCATTGATTATTTAGGAGCATGTTATTAAGCCTTCATGTGTTTGTGGACTTTTTCGTTTTCTCTGTGTAATTTATATCTAGTTTCATACCTTTGTGATCTTAGAAGCTGGTTAGTACAATTTCAATCTTTTCGAATTTGCTGAGTGTCTTTTTGTGACCTCGTACATGATCTATTTTTGAAAATGTTCCATGTGCTCTTGAGAAGAATGTGTATCCTGTTGCTTTGGATGGACTGTTCTGTCGATATTCGTTAGGTCCATCTGTTCTAATATGTTGTTCAGTGCCTCTGTTCCTTTACTTATTTTCTGTCTGGTTGATCTGTCCTTTGGAGTGAGTGGTGTGTTGAAGTCTCCTAAAATGCATTGCATTCAATTTCTCCCTTCAATTCTGTTAGTATTTGTTTCAGATATGTAGGTGATCCTGTGTTGGGTGCATAGATACTTATAATAGTTATATCCTCTTGTTGGACTGACCCTTTTATCATTATGTAATGTCCTTCTTTGTCTCTTGTGACTTTCTTTGTTTTGAAGTCTATTTTGTCTGATACAAGTACTGCAACTCCTGCTTTTTTCTTTCTATTAGTTGCATGAAATATCTTTTTCCATCCCTTTACTTTCAGTCTGTGTATGTCTTTGGGTTTGAAGTGAGTCTCTTCTAGGCAGCCATATATATGGGTCTTGTTTTTTTATCCATTCAGTAACTCTATGTCTTTTGATTGTGGAGGTGGTTTGTGGGAGGTAAATTCTCTCAGCTTTTGCTTATCTGAAAATTGTTTAATCCCTCCTTCAAATTTAAATGATAAATTTGCCAGATAAAGTATTCTTGGTTCAAGGCCTTCTGCTTCATTGCTTTAAATATATCGTGCCTCTCCCTTCTGTCCTGTAAGGTTTCTTTTGAGAAGTCTGATGACAGCCTGATGGGTTTTCCTTTGTATGTCATCCCTCTCTCTCTAGCTGCTTTTAAAAGTCTGTCTTTGTCCTTGATCTTTGCCATTTTAATTATTATATGTCTTGATGTTGTCCCTTGGGTCCCCTGTGTTGAGAGATCTGTGCACCTCCATGTCTTGAGACACTATCTCCTTCCCCAGATTGGGGAAATTTTCAGCAATTACCTCCTCAGTGATGCTTTCTATCCCTTTTTCTCTCTTCTTCTTCTGGTACCCCTATAATTGAATTTTGTTCTGTTTGGATTGGTCGCACAGTTCTCACAATACTCTTTCATTCTTAGAGATCCTGTTTTCTCTCTGTGCCTCAGCTTCTTTGTATTCCTCTTCTCTAATTTCTATTCCATTTACCTTCTCTTCTACTACATCTCATCTGCTTTTAAATCCCTCCTTTGTATGTTTCATTTCAGATACAGAATTTCTTAATGATTGAATCTCTAACTTAAATTCGTTCCTGAGTTCTTGAATATTTTTCTGTATCTCCATAAGCATGTTTATAATCTTTATTTTGAACTCTCTTTCTGGAAGAGTGGTGAGTTCAGTTTCATTTGGCCATTTTTCTGGGGTTTGTGATATTTTGGTCTGAACCATGTTCTTTTGATGTTTCATATTTCTGTGTGGTGCCCACTAGTGTGCAGAAACTCCAGTCTCCAGAGCTGCTCAGCCCCTACAGTGAGGTTGGGTGTCGTAGGGGAGCAGAGATGGTTTCTGGGGGGAGGAAAGATCTGTTTCCTGATTCCCGTCTGTGGTGCCTGTCTCCAGTGACAGAGCCAGTGGGCCAAGCACACACGTGTAAGCCTCTGTGCTTTGCGTCTCTACCTGTTGCAGGCGGTGCCTCCCTCTGGCTAGCCTGATGCCAGCACAGTGACTGCCAGTTTGTGAACCGGTGCCGGTAGGCCAGGAGGAAGGTGCAGCAGGCTGCATGTCACAGTGGGGGGCCTCGGAGCTGAGTAGGCAGCCAGGCAGATGGAGCACCTGAAGCTCCTCAAAGTTCCCAACCAGCTGGTTGAGAGCGCACCCAGACAACCTTGTCCAGCTCTCCCTTCTCCCGTGTAGCAAGCTCCGTGCAAACCCCACCCCTTCAGCAGCCCTCTCACTGCTAGGAAGCCTCTCAGACTGCCTGCTCCTCCTCTGACACAGAGCACCCAGCTGTGTATCGCCCCCTCTGAGAATGGCCAGAATGTCAGTTTCCCAGGCCCTCCGCCCGTCCAAGCTCCGCAACATCCAGAGCACCACACACTGTAGGATTCTGCTCACAAAGCAGATCTCCAGGGCTAGGTGCTCAGCAGTCCCAAGCTTCCACCCCCTCCCCACTCCATTTCTCTTCCTCCCACTGGTGAGCTGGGGTGGGGGAATGGCCTTTGTCCTGCCAGATTAAGGCTTTCCTATGTTACCCTGTTTCTTGAGGTCTCTCTGTTCTTGAGGTCTGTATGCAGTCTGATGCAGCCTTTTTTCTTGTTGCTGTTTTAGGGTTAGTTGTATTAATTAACTATATTTTTGTACTATTTGTGGTTTTGGGAGGAGTTCTCCGTATCACCTCTCATGCCGCCATCTTGAATCTCACTGTCCCCTGACTTTTTTTTTTGAGTAAAGAATTTTGTTTTGCGGAATAAGCTTCCTGTCATGGAAAACATAAAGGATTAATATGAGCTTTCCAGACTTTATATGGGAAATATTAATAGCAGGAAGTTGAGGTAAATTATGACCTTAGTAAGAGTAGCTTTCCATAGACTGTTTTCAGGTATAATTAATTTCCATTCTTTCCTTCAGGCTTCATTACCTGAACCTGATCATTTTACACCTATTTTAATGATTTTAAGGTTTTAACATGGCTACTTCTTTAACTGCCATGTTTCTGCAGCTTATTAAGTGCATTTTTCCTTGAAATAGGCATCAGGTTTGCCTGGTTCCCTGCCATATTTCTATTGAACACGGAAAACCATCAATAAATACTGAATAAATATGTGGGATAAAAATAAGAATAAGAGATATTGTACATTTTCCTTAGCAGTGATTGTAAAAGACACATTAATATTCCACATACGGCATTTTTGCAATTCTCCCTCTTTGACAGTTGGAGTCACAAGATTCAATCTTAAAGGTTTTTTTTTTCCATTTGATATTCAAAGCACTGAGTACACAGTCTCTGCTACATCTCCAGTGGATTCGGTGATTGAGTAGGTAATTGATGTTCTCATGAACGGGAACATTCCTGAGGACAGTTGAACTCATATTACACTGGTACATTATTTCTGATTCCCACAGTGTTACAGTAGAGTTTGTTGAAATAAAATATTAACACATCCAATACTCTTCCTAAGTATTAGATGCTCTAGGCAGCCTTTGGAAAATGCTAGGTCTGAGCTAATTCATAGTTTTATTCTGAAATTAGTGCCCAAGTGCTGTATTGTTGATTATAAAGAAATTCGTGCGATTCAGAAAGAGGCTAAACAATAAGTTGTATTCGGCATTCTCTTGTCAGTGTTGAGGACACTGACTTTCATTCTTGCCCAGACAGATGGTATTCACCCTTCTTCCCAGAGACAGACCATGTGAATATTTGCAATTAGGCCAAGAGTTTCTCTGCAACAGGGCTTTGAAACTGCTAAAGAATTGGGGGAAAAAAACCAGATTGCCCAGATTTCTGCAAAGCAGTTTATAGAAAAGACCATTTTGTCTTGAAAAACTTTAATGTAGGTGGTCACCACTCAACTGCCCTGACCATGGGAGAGCCCGGCTTCGATGCCTGAATAATATAACTGTTCATAAGTAAGTTTTATACACTCTTCAGGGAATTGTATTATGTTTTTGAGTGTAAAATATTTCACCAAAAAATCTTTTAAATGGAGTGGGAAAGAGAAATGTGATTAATGGAATAAGAATTTCTAACTATAATTCTGAAAGTCTGAGCCCAAAGAAGAATAATTATGCCTTTGATAGAAATAGGAAAGGAAGGAAAGGCAAGTCTAGTCCATTTCAGGAGTGCTAATCCACAATGCACTATGGGATTCTTGCTCAAGAATTGTTAAATTAAACAGAAATGGAAGAACATGTGCATGAGATCCTCAGCAAAGCATTTAGTGAAAAGCAGTCCTCAACACAGAGTTCCAGGTCAGTTCACTTAATTGTGACTATCCAGTTTGGTCCTGCTTTGGTCTTTATCTCCACTCATTTCCTGTCATTATTTGCTTTCAGACCTCTGGCTTTATAATCCATTTCCAATTATAAAATTGTGTCCCTGTATCTGACAGCAAATTTAACATTTCTGGTTTTCCAGTCCTTGTCTTAACATTACACTCTTGAGTGTCAAATCCAGCCCATCCAAGGAGAACATGGACAGGTAATATCTATCTTTTACCTTTTTAGGAAGAAGAAAGTGCAGTATTTAATAATACCTTTATAAGCAGGCCATATTTATTCCAAAATAACACTTTATTAGGATAATAAACCGTGCAAGTAATCATGCTCTTTTTTTATGGTATGCAAATGTATACACCTAAAAGGAAGAGATTACTTAGAACAGTAGCTATAAATCACAGTTCCCCTGTGACACACGTCATAAATGAACCAAGAGAGTGGAGTGTACTTTTGAAATAGTAAAAATTATATTTGCTAATATGTATTGAATGATTATTATGTATCAGGCACTGTCCTAAAGTCTTGTAGGAAATGTCAAAAGCAGTAAAGATACCTGTGATATTGAATTTCTGATTGGTCTGTAATGTCAAAATGATGACTATAGGATTAGTAATTGAATAACTATGACCTAATTTTCACATCTCAACATTATAAAAAATTTCTAAAATTTGGTGTTTCACAATGTGGTGTTTAGTTTTTTTCTATCTACCTCAGATAAAATTTGTAGGAGGGAAAGGATTTCCCCTGAATTTTTTCATTAGGAAGTGGTACTCTGTGGTGCTCACAGTGACTATTTCAAGTAGTAAAGGTAATATAAACCTCCCCAAACACATGAAATAGTAAAGGCCTGGTTTGATTGCCACTTAGATCCAGTGCCTTTTTGCCTCTTTCTCTTCTCACATGAAATGTCCTTTCTCTATCTCCTTCAGGAACTTCTGCTTATTCATTCTTTAAGACCTAGCAGGTGACAGCAGAGTGACTCCTGAAGTACCATCCTGCACTTTAGTGACTAGGTGACTCGTTCTCAAACTTGAACTTGTTAGAGTAACCTTAAGGGACTGTTAAAACAGATGGCTGGCCCCACCCCTGGAGCTTCTGATTCAGTAGACCTGGGTGGGGCCATAAATCTACACTATTAACAAGCTCCTGGGTGATGTTAATGCACTAATCCATATAGCACACCTGGAGAATCATTGAACCATGACAGCATAAAGAAATATAAAAGACAATCTCCTCTTTCTGTTAGGTCTGTTGACTGGAGTCCTTCAGTTGAGTAACACACAGATAGCATTATCAAGATAAATAATTTGTATTCCCATCACTAGTATCTTCCTGAACTCCAGACTTACATATCCAATTATCTGTTGTTTGTCTCTATTTGAATGTTTAATATGCACCTTAAACTTAACATAGCCAAAGTTTAACTCTTGATTTCTGCCACCTCTCTGGATTTAGACTGAGTATTGCTCTGTTTCTGCCTAACAAATTTTATAAACAAGGACCAAAAGGATCATACATTTTATAAGTAACTTAAATGTGTCCCAGAAAAAAATTCAAGAATATTTACAGAAACAAAAAATACCTAAGCCCAGCGAAATAAAATTTGTAATGCTTGGCATCCAATAAAAAATTACCAGGCTCACAAAGAAGCAGGAAAATACAAAATACAATAATGAAAGTTATCAGTCAGTGAAAACCAAGTCAGAATGTCACAGGTGTCAGAATTAGTAGACAAAACTTTAAAGCAGTATTTATAATTGTATTCCATATATTCAAAAAAGAAATGGAAGCTATTAAAAACCCAATCCAATTTCTAGAAATGAAATTACAACATGTGAGAAATACACTGGGTGGAATTAACACAAGAATACACACGGTAGAAGAAAAGCATAAACTTGAAGACATAGCAGTAAAAATAATTGAAAATGGACTTCCGGGAAGATGGCGGCATGAGCAGGGCGCCAGAAATCTCCTCCCAACACTATATTTATCTACAAAAATACAGCAAATACAACTATTCCTAAAAGAGAGACCAGAATACACAGGAAACTACACAGCATGCAGCTACACCTGAGAGGACTCGGCACCCCAAGAGGAGGGTAAGATGCGGAGCCGTGACCTGGCAGGACCCGAGCACTCACCCACACCAGCATACCAGCGGGAGGAGAGGATTCAGAGCTGAGAGAGAGTGGAAGTACACCTCGCAAAATGACCAGCCCCGGTGATCTGCGTGGGGAGTGCTGACACACACAGCATGGAGTAGCAGAGATTAGAGAGACAGAGGGTGCAGGATCTGAGCAGGGAACGCGCCAGGGTGCTTGCAGCTGGCTCCTGGGAAGAAAAAAACAAAAGCGCGTGCTTTCTTCAGCGGTCTTAAAGAGACAGGAGCCCAGCGGAGGAGCTGGATCGCCCCGGCACACTCACCCAGCAGGCTGGGGTGCTGGGGAGTTTCGGACCCCTTAGCTGGCGACTGGAGAAGCGTAGCTGCACTTAGACTTCCCAAAGAGATCAACAGCCTCCCATTCATTCCCACCCCGGCCAGAGCTATAAAGGGTCCTGCGGAGCGGCGTGGCCATGGCTGCAGAATAGTGGGGCAACAGCGCCACCTACAGCAACCCCACAGAATCTACTCCCGGTGGGCATTTTTTGTTGTTGTTGTGTTTTTTGTTTTGTTATGTTTTGTTTTTAGCTTTTTCTTTTCTTTCTCTTTTTTTCTTCTTTTTTTTTCTTTTCTCTTTTTAAAGTCTTAAAGAGCCCACCTGACATATGTGGCAACTACCAGCGACCACTTCTATAGCCATGAAAAGACAGAGGAATATGGTCCAGACTAAAATCAACCGGACAACCCCAGAGAGGGAGCCTGAAGGGATGGAAATGCACAGTCCTCCTGAAAGAGAATTCAGAATAAGAGTCATAACCATGCTGATGGATCTACAGAGAATTGTGCAAGAGCTGAGGGAGGAAGTGAGGGAACTGAGGAAAGACAATGCAGAAATCAGACAAGCGATCGATGGGCTTAATAGCAGACTGGATGAGATGCAAGAGACTGTTAATGGAATAGAAATCAGAGAACAGGAATACAGACAAGCTCAGGCAGAGAGAGATAACAGGATTTCAAGGAATGAAAGAATATTAGGAGAACTGTGTGACCAATCCAAAAGGAACAATATTCACATAATAGGAGTACCAGAGGAAGAAGAGAGAGAAAAAGGGATAGAAAGTGTCTTTGAAGAAATAATTGCTGAAAACTTTCCCTCGAAGGGGAAGGAAATAGTCTCACAGTCCACAGAAACCCACAGATCTCCCAACACAAGGGACCCAAGGAAGACAGCACAAAGACACATAATAATTAAGATGGCAAAGATCAAAGAAAAAGACAGAGTATTAAAGGCAGCTAGAGAGAGAAAAAAGATCACCTACAAAGGAAAACCCATCAGACTATCATCAGACTTCTCAACAGAAACCTTACAGGCCAGAAGAGAATGGCATGATATATTTAACCTTATGAAACAGAAGGGCCTAGAACCAAGAATATTGTATCCAGCACAATTATCATTTAAATATGACAGAGAGTTTAAAAATTTCCAGACAAATGAAAGTTGAGAGAGTTTGCCTCTCAGAAACCACCACTACAGGAAATCTTAAATGGATTGCTCTAGAGGAAGGCACCCCTAAGGCTAAAAAGATGTCACCAGAGAAAATAAAATCATAGCAAAGAAAGCAGACCATCCAAACTCTAAGTAAAGGCAAAGAATAAAACACCTACTATATAAAGAATGGAGAGGAAGAATAAGAAGGGAGAGAAATAAAGAAACATCAGACAGTGTTTACAATAATTTAACAAGAAAGTTAAGTTAGATTATTAGATAGTAAAGAAGCAACCCTTGAACCTTTGGTACACACGAATCTAAGCCAGCAATGACAATAACTACATATCTATCAATAATCACCCTAAATGTAAATGGACTGAATGCACCAATCAAAAGAAACAGAGTAACAGAATGGATAAAAAAGCAAGACCCATCTGTATGCTGCTTACAAGAGGCTCACCTCAAACCCAAAGATATACACAGACTAAAAGTGAAGGGATGGAAAAAGATATTTCATGCAAACAACAGGGAGAAAAAAGCAGGTGTGGCAGTACTTGTATCAGACTTCAAAACGAAGAAAGTAGCAAGAGATAAAGAAGGATATTACATAATGATAAAGGGGTCAGTCTAACAAGAAGATATAACCATTATAAATATATATGCACCAAACACAGGAGCGCCAGCATATGTGAAACAAATACTAACAGAATTAAAGGAGGAAATAGACAGCAATGCATTCATTTTAGGAGACTTCAACACACCACTCACTCCAAACGACAGATCAACCAGACAGAAAATAAGTAAAGACACAGAGGCACTGAACAACACACTAGAACAGATGGACCTAACAGACATCTACAGAACTCTACACCCAAAAGCAACAGGATACACATTCTTCTCAAGTGGACATGAAACATTTTCCAGAATAGACCAATACTAGGCCACAAAAAGAACCTCAGTAAATTCAAAAATATTGAAATCCTACCAACCAACTTCTCAGATCACAAAGGTATAAAAGTAGAAATAAATTTTAGAAAGAAATCAAAAAGGCTCACAAATACATGGAGACTTAACAACATTCTCCTAATTAACAATGGGTTAAAGACCAAATCAAAACAGAAATCAAAGAATATATGGAGACAAATGACAACAACAGCACAAAGCCACAACTTCTGTGGGACACAGCAAAGGCAGTTCTAAGAGGAAACTATATTGCAATCCAGGCCTATTTAAAGAAGGAAGAACATTCCCAAATGAATAGTCTAAAGACACAATTACTGAAATTGGAAAAAGAAGAACAAATGAGGCCCAAAGTCACCAGAAGGAGGGACATAATAAAGATCAGAGGAGAAATAAATAAAATTGAAAAGAATAAAACAATAGAAAAAAATCAATGAAACCAAGAGATAGTTCTTTGAAGAAATAAACAAAATAGATAAACCCCTAGCCAGAATCATTAAGAGAAAAAGAGAATCTACACACATAAACAGAATCAGAAATGAGAAAGGAAAAATAATGACGGACCCCAAAGAAATACAAAGAATTATGAGAATATTATGAGAATCTATATGCTAACAAGCTGGAAAACATAGAAGAAATGGATGACTTCTTAGAAAAATACAACCTTCCAAGACTGACCAAGCAAGAAACAGAAAAACTAAACAGACAAATCACCAGCAATGAAATTGAATCGGTAATCAAAAAACTACCCAAGAACAAAACCCCCAGACCTGATGGATTCACCTCTGGATTCTACCAGACATATAGAGAAGAAATAACACCCATTCTCCTTAACAATTTCCAAAAAATAGAAGAGGAGGAATACTTCCAAACTAATTCTATGAAGCCAGCATCACTCTAATACCAAAACCTGGCAAAGACCACACCAAAAAAGAAAATTACAGACCAATATCCCTGATTAACGTAAATGCAAATATACTCAACAAAATATTAGCAAACCGAATTCAAGCATACATCAAGAGGCTCATACACCATGATCAAGTGGGATTCATCCCAGGGATGCAAGGATGGTACAACATTTGAAAATCCATCAACATCATGCACCACATCAACAAAAGAAGAACAAAAACCACATGATCATCTCCATAGATGCTGAAAAAGCATTTGACAAAATTCAACATCCATTCATGATTAAAACTCTCAACAAAATGGGTATAGACGGCAAATACCTCAACATCATAAAGGCCATATATGACAAACCCACAGCTAGCATCATACTTAACAGCGAGAAGCTGAAAGCTTTTCATCTAAGATTGGGAACAAAACAGGGATGCCCACTCTCTCCACTGTTATTCAACATAGTACTGGAGGTCCTAGCCACAGCAATCAGACAAAACAAAGAAATACAAGGCATCCAGATTGGTAAAGAAGAAGTCAAATTGTCACTATTTGCAGATGACAAAAAACCCTAAAGACTCCATTCCAAATCTACTAGAAGTAATATCTGAATTCAGCAAAATGCAGGATACAAAATTAACACACAGAAATCTCATGCTTTCCTATACACTAACGATGAACTAACAGAAAGAGAAATCAGGAAAACAATTCCATTCACAATTGCATCAAAAAGAATAAAATACCTAGGAATAAACCTAAAGAAGGAAGTCGAAGACCTATACCCTGAAAACTACAAGACACTCCTAAGGGAAATTAAAGAGGACACTAACAAATGGAAATTCATCCCATGCTCTTGGCTAGAAAGAATAAATATTGTCAACATGACTGTACTACCTAAAGGAATCTACAGATTCACTGCAATCCCTATCAAACTACCAACAGCTTTCTTCAATAAACTTGAACAAATAATTCTAAAATTCATATGGATCCACAAAAGACCCTGAATAGCCAAAGCAATCCTGAGAAAGAGGAATAAAATAGGGAATTACGTTCCCTGACTTCAAGCTCTACTACAAAGCCACAGTAATCAAGAAAATTTGGTATTGGCACAAAAACAGACCCACAGACAAGTGGAAGAAAATAGAAAATTCAAACATTAACCCAAACATATACAGTCAATTAATATTTGATAAAGGAGCCTTGGATATACAATGGGGAGATGACAGCCTGTTCAGCAGCTGGTGTTGGAAAAACTGGACAGGTACATGTAAGAGAATGAAACTGGACTACTGTCTAGCCCCATACACAAAGGTAAACTCAAGGTGGATCAAAAACCTGAATGTAAGTCATGAAACCATAAAACTCTTAGAAAAAAACATAGGCAAAAATCTCTTGGACATAAACATGAGCGACTTCTTCATGAACATATCTCCCTGGCAAGGGAAACAAAAGCAAAAATGAACAAGTGGGACTATATCATGCTAAAAAGCTTCTGTACAGCAAAGGACACCATCAGTAGAACAAAAAGTCATCCTACAGTATGGGAGAATATATTCATAAATGACATATCTGATAAAGGGTTGACACCCAAAATATATAAAGAACTCACGCACCTTAACAAACAAAAAGCAAATAATCCAAATAAGAAATGGTCAGAGGACATGAATAGACATTTCTCTAAAGAAGAAATCCAGGTGGCCAACAGGCACATGAAAAGATGCTCCACATCGCTAATCGTTAGAGAAATGCAGATTAAAACCACAGTGAGATATCACCTCACACCAGTGAGGATGGCCAACATCCAAAACACAAACAACAACAAATGTTGGCGAGGATATGGAGAAAAGGGAACCCTCCTATGCTGCTGGTGGGAATGCAAATTAGTTCAACCATTGTGGAAAGCAGTATGGAGGTTCTTCAAAAAACTCAAAATAGAAATACCATTTGACCCAGGAATTCCACTCCGTGGCATTTACCCTAAGAATGCAGCAACCCAGTTTGAAAAAGACATATGCACCCCTATGTTTATCACAGCACTATTTACAATAGCTAAGAAATGGAAGCAACCTAAGTGTCCATTAATAGATGAATGGATAAAGAAGAGGTGGTACATATACACAATGGAATATTTTTCAGCCATAAGAAGAAAACAAATCCTACCATTTGCAACAACATGGATGGAGCTACACGGTACTATGCTCAGTGAAACAAGCCAAGCCGAAAAAGACAAGTATCAAATGATTTCACTCATATGTGGAGTAGAATAACAAAGAAAAATTACTGAAGGAACAAAACAGCAGCAGACTCACAGAACCCAAGAAGGACTAATAGTTACCAAAGGGAAAGGGTCTGTGGAAGATGGGTGGGAAGGAAGGGATAAGAGGGAAAAAGGGGCATTACGATTAGCAGATGTAATGTTAGGGGGGGATGGGGAGGGCTGTTCAACTCAGAGAAGACAAGTAGTGATTCTGTAGCATCTCACTACGCTGATGGACCGTGACTGTAATGGGGTTGGTGGCAGGGTCCTGATGAAGGGATAGTTTAATAACCATAATATTGCACATGTAATTGTAGAGTAATGATACCAAAATAAATTATATAAAAAAAATTGAAAATGAAACACGGTAAATAGACCAAAAAAATAAACAGAACATAAGCTGTAGAAAATTTCACAAGCCTAATATACACGTAATGAGATTCCTCCCCAAAATGAAGGAGAGCAAATAATGTATCTGAATAATGTGGTAGATAAAATTCTAACATGGTCTCTAAGATTACCCAATCCCTGGTGTACTTACCAGAGTAAGTAAGGCCCAGTGAAATGGCTATGGTAGATTTTACTCTCTTGAGTAGGTCGTGTTATGTTATGTGGCCTGGTTGACCTTAATGGGATGATTAATCAGGTGGACCTAACCTAATCACATGAGCCCTTTGAGAAAGAGCTTCCTCTAGCTGCAGAAGAGGAGGTTAGAGATTTGAAGCTCAGGAAGTATTCCACACATCACTGCTGGCTTGAAGATGGAAGAGGCCTTTGGCCTGGATACGGGTAGCTTCTCAGAACTGAAAGCATTCCCTGGCTGAGAGCCAGCAAATAAAGGATTACTTAGTCCTAAAACCATGGGAACTAAATTCTGCCAACTAAATGAATGATCTGGAAGAAGATTCTGTACCTAGAGCCTCCAGAAGAGAACTCAGTCAGTCCAATAATTGAATTTCAAGGATATGAAGGAACTGAAACTTTCATACCTAGCTACCTAGTGGGGATGTTACATGAGATGAGCAGTACTCCAGCTTCTTAAAAAGTTAAACATACCCCTATCATATAACACAGTTATTCCATGCCAAGATAGTTGAAAGCACATGTAGTAACAAAATTTGGTATTTTTTGAAAGCTTTATTTGTACAGTGGTCCCGCCTTATCACAGGGATATGTTCCATGACCCCCATTGGATGCCTGAAAACACAGATGGTACCAAAACCCTTTATATACTATGTTTTTTTCCAATGTCAGAGAACATAAGCTGTAGAAAACTTAAACTCTTACTATAAAGTTTAACTTATATATTATGTATAGTAAGAGGTTAACAACAATAATAAAATAGAATAATTATAACTGCTGTAGTAAAAGTTATGTGAATGTGGTCTCTCTTTTTCTCTCAAAATATCTTATTATACTGTACTTGCCCTTCTTATGATGATGTGAGATGGCAAAATGCCTACATGAAGAGAAGTGAGGTGAATGAGGTTGGCAATGTGACATAGACTATTATTGAGCTTCTGATGCTGTATTGGGAGGAGGGTCCACTGCTTCTGGACTGTGGTTGATCAAAGGCAGCTGACACCACAGAAAACAAAACTGGGGAAAAGGTAAAACTTCTCTAATAGTCATAAGCTTTAAACAACACAAATACCCATCAATTGGTGACTGGATAAACAACAAATCCGATTATATTCCTAGAATAGAACAGTACTTAGAGCAAAAAGTAAGGAACTATTGATATATACTACAAGGGGGTCAATCTCAAAACTATTACGCTGTGTGAAAGAAGCCAGGCACCAAAAAGTGTATATTGTATGATTTCGTTTATAGTAAACTCAATAAAATGCAGTTCTAATCTATAAAGACAAAGGTAGATCAATAGTTGCATGAGAACGGGGGTGGAACAGGAACTTGTGGGAGAAAGTAGTTATGGTGTACATATGAAAACGTAGTGGTGATGGGTATATTTATTATTTTGATTGTGATGACAGTTCACCAGGTGTAGACATATGTTAAAATATATCAAATTGTCCACTTTGAATACGTGCAGCTTGTATTCAGTTATACCTCAGTACAGCTGTCCTTTTTAAGTAAACTCAAATATTCTATAGATGGAAAAATGCTTTTGCATGATATGAAGACAAACCCTACCTTGCCAGAGCATAGCAGCAGACATCACTCTTCAGAACCCGGGCTCTCAAACCAGGGGTGTGCAAAGATGTGCTTGAAACAATGGGATGAACATGAAGGTTTTTTTTTTTTCCTAGAACAAAATATTTATTCAAAATTTGAAGAAAATTTGTAAAAGTTAATAAGCATCTGTATTATAAAGTCAAATACAAAAGCCACATGGATTTATTAAACAAATCAAGAAATAATGAGATTGTTTTAGACCACTTCTTCCATACATAGAACTTCACCAATTCCCTCTGTCTTTAGAGGACAGTTTAATAGAAGAATTTAGTTAATTTTCTCATTTGAACATCTTTTTTTATTTTTTTATTTTGGCATCATTAATCTACAGTTACATGTGCAACATTATGGTTACTAAACTCCCCACTTCATCAGGAACCCCCACGTGCCCCATTACAGTCACTGTCCATCAGCGTAGTGAGAGGCTATAGAATCACTACGTCTTCTCTGAGTTGTACAGCCCTTCCCGTGCCCCCCCAACATTATGTCTGCTAATCATAATGCCCCTCTTTCCCTCTTATCCCTCCCTTCCCACCCATTTTCCCCAGTCCCTTTCCCTTTGGGAACTATTAGTCCGTTCTTGGGTTCTGTGAGGCTGCTGTTGTTTTCTTTCTCCCAGTTTTTTCTTTGCTTTTATGCTCCACATATGAGTGAAATCATTTGATACTTGTCTTTTGCCAGATGGCTTATTTCACTGAGCACAATACCCTCTAGCTCCATCCATGTTGTTGCAAATGGTAGGATTTGTTTTCTTCTTATGGCTGAATAATATTCCATTGGGTATATGTACCACTCTTCTTTATCCATTCATCTATTAATGGACACTTAGGTTGCTTCCATTTCTTGGCTATTGTAAATAGTGCTGCAATAAACATAGGGGTGCATCTGTCTTTTTGAAACTGGGCTGCTGCATTCTTAGGGTAAGTTCGTAGGAGTGGGATTCCTGGATCAAATGGTATTTCTATTTTGAGTTTTTTGAGGAACCTCCATACTGCTTTCCACAATGGTTGAACTAATTTGCAGTCCCACCAGCAGTGTAGGAGGGTTGGTTCCCTTTTCTCCACATCCTCGCCAACATTTGTTGTTTGTGTTTTGGATGTTGGCCATCCTTACTGGTGTGAGGTGATATCTCATTGTGGTTTTAATTTGCATTTCTCTGATGATTACCGATGTGGAGCATCTTTTCATGTGCCTGTTGGCCATCTGAACTTCTTCTTTGGAGAAGTGTCTATTCATGGCCTCTGCCCATTTCTTAATTGGATTAGTTGCTTTTTGTTTGTTGAGGTGTGTGAGTTCTTTATATATTTTTGATGTCAACCCCTTATCGGATATGTCATTTATAAATATATTCTACCATACTGTAGGATGTCTTTTTGTTCTACTGATGGTGTCCTTTGCTGTACAGAAGCTTTTCAGCTTGATATAGTCCCACTTGTACATTTTTGCTTTTGCTTCTCTTGCCTGGGGAGATATGTTCATGAAGAACTTGCTCATGTTTATGTCCAAGAGATTTCTGCCTATGTTTTTTTCTAAGAGTTTTATTGTGTCATGACTTACATTCAGGTCTTTGATCCATTTTGAGTTTACTTTTGTGTATGGGGTTAGACTGTAGTCGAGTTTCAGTCTTTTACATGTAGCGGTTCAGTTTTGCCAACACCAGCTGCTGAAGAGGCTGTCATCTCCCCATTGTATATCCAAGGCTCCTTTATCATATATTAATTGACTGTATATGTTTCGGTTAATGTTTGGATTTTCTGTTTTGTTCCACTGGTCTATGGGTCTGTTTTTGTGCCAATACCAAATTGTCTTGATTACTGTGGCTATGTAGTAGAGCTTGACGTCAGGGAGCATAATTCCACCTGTTTTATTCCTCCTTCTCAGGATTGCGTTGGCTATTTTGGGTCTTTTGTGGTTCCATATGAATTTTAGAATTATTTGTTGCAGTTCATTGAAGAAAGCTGTTGGTAGTTTGATGGGGATTGCATTGAATCTGTAGATTGCTTTAGGTAGTATAGCCATTTTGACAATATTAATTCTTCCGAGCCAAGAGCATGGGATGCATTTCCATTTGTTAGTGTCCTCTTTAATATCCCTTAGGAGTGTCTTGTAGTTTTCAGGGTATAGGTCTTTCACTTCCTTCTTTAGGTTTATTCCTAGGTATTTTATTCTTTTTGATGCAATTGTGAATGGAATTGTTTTCCTGATTTCTCTTTCTGTTAGCTCATCGTTAGTGTAAAGAAAAGCAACAGATTTCCGTGTGTTAATTTTGTATCCTGCAACTTTGCTGAATTCAGATATTAGTTCTAGTAGTTTTGGAGTGGAGTGTTCAGGGTTTTTTATGTACGATATCATGTTATCTGCAAATAGTGACAATTTGACTTCTTCTCTACCAATCTGAATGCCTTGTATTTCTTTGTCTTGTCTGATTGCTGTGGCTAGGACCTCCAGTACTATGTTGAATAACAGTGGAGAGAGTGGGCATCCCTGTCTTGTTCCCGATCTTAGATGAAAAGCTTTTAGCTTCTCGCTGTTAAGTGTGATGTTAGCTGTGGGTTTTTCATATATGGCCTTTATTATGTTGAGGTACTTGCCATCTATACCCATTTTTTTGAGAGTTTTTATCATGAATGGATGTTGAATTTTGTCACATGCTTTTTCAGCATCTATGGAGATGATCATGTGGTTTTTGTTCTTCTTTTTGTTGACGTGGTGGATGATATTGATGAATTTTCGAATGTTGTACCATCCTTGCATCCCTGGGATGAATCCTACTTGATCATGGCCTATGATCCTCTTGATGTATTTTTGAATTCAGTTTGCTAATATTTTTTTGAGTATTTTTGCATCTACGTTCATCAAGGATATTGGTCTGTAATTTTCTTTTTTTGGTGAGTCTTTGCCCGGTTTTGGTACTAGAGTGATGCTGACTTCATGGAATGAGTTTGGAAGTATTCCCTCCTCTTCTATTTTTTGGGAAACTTTAAGGAGAATGGTTGTTATTTCTTGTCTATATGTCTGATAGAATTCAGAAGTGAATCCATCTGGTTTGGGGGTTTTGTTCTTGGGTAGTTTTTGGTTACCCATTCAGTTTCGTTGCTTGTGATTTGTCTATTTAGTTTTCCTGTTTCTTGCTTGGTCAGTCTTGGAAGGTTGTATTTTTCTAAGAAGTTGTCCATTTCTTCTAGGTTTTCCAGCTTGTTAGCATATAGATTCTCATAATATTCTCTTATAATTCTTTCTTTTTCTGTGGGGTCTGTCGTTATTTTTCCTTTCTCATTTCTGATTCTGTTTATGTGTGTAGATTCTCTTTTTCTCTTAATGATTCTGGCTAGTGGTTTATCTATTTTGTTTATTTCTTCAAAGAGCCAGCTCTTGGTTTCATTGATTTTTTCTATTGTTTTATTCTTCTCAATTTTATTTATTTCTTCTCTGATCTTTATTATGTCCCTCCTTCTGGTGACTTTGGGCCTCATTTGTTCTTCTTTTCCAATACAATAATTGTGTCTTTAGACTATTCATTTGGGATTGTTCTTCCTTCTTTAAATAGGCCTGAATTACAATATAATTTCCTCTTAGAGCTGCCTTTGCTGCGTCCCATAGAAGTTGGGGCTTTGTACTCTTTTTGTCATTTGTCTCCATATATTGTTTGATCTCTGTTTTAATTTTGTCCTTAACCCATTGATTAATTAGGAGAATGTTGTTAAGTCTCCATGTATTTGTGAGCCTTTTTGGTTTCTTTCTATAACTTATCTCTAGTTTTATACCTTTGTGATCTGAGAAGTTGGTTGGTAGGATTTCAATATTTTTGAATTTACTGAGGTTCTTTTTGTGGCCTAGTATTGGTCTATTCTGGAAAATGTTCCATGTGCACTTGAGAAGAATGTGTATCGTGTTGTTTTTGGGTGTAGAGTTCTGTAGACATCTGTTAGGTCCATCTGTTCTACTGTGTTGTTCAGTGCCTCTATGTCTTATTCTCTGTCTGGTTGATCTGTCGTTTGGAGTGAGTGGTGTGTTGAAGTCTCCTAAAATGAATGCATTGCTTTCTATTTCCTCCTTTAATTGTTTTAGTATTTGTTTCACATATGTCAGCGCTCCTGTGTTGGGTGCATATCAATTTATAATGGTTATATCCTCTTGTTAGACTGACCCCTTTATCATTACGTAATGTCCTTCTTTTATCTCTTGCTACTTTCTTCGTTTTGAAGTCTATTTTGTCTGAAAGAAGTACTGCAAAAACTGCTTTTTTCTCCTTGTTGTTTGCATAAAATATCTTTTTCTATCCCTTCACCTTTAGTCTGTGTATGTCTTTGGGTTTGAGGTGAGTCTCTTGTAAGCAGCATATAGATGGGTCTTGCTTTTTTATCCATTCTATTACTCTGTGTCTTTTCTTTGGTGCATTCAGTCCATTTACATTTAGGGTGATGATCGGTAGACATGTCTTTATTGCCATTGCTATCTTTTGATTCATGGTTACCAAAGGTTCAGGGGTAGCTTCTTTACTATCTAACAGTCTAACTTAACTTTCTTGTTAAGTCATTGTAAACACAGTCTGATGATTCTTTATTTCTCTCCCTTATTCTTCCTTCTCCATTCTTTATATACTAGGTGTTTTCTTCTGTACTCTTTTACGTTCTCTTTGTCTGTTTTGTAGATAGTTGATTTTACTTTTTGCTTTTAGTTAGTATTTTGATGGTCTGCTTTCTTTGCTATGATTTTATTTTCTCTGGTGACATATTTTTAGCCTTAGGAGTGCTTCCATCTGTAGTCCCTTTAAGATATTCTGTAGAGGTGGTTTATGGGAGGCAAACTCCCTCAGCTTCCTCTTGTCTGGGAATTGTCTAATCCCTCTCTCAAATTTAAATGATAATCGTGCTGGATACAATATTCTTGGTTCAAGGCCCTTCTGTTTCATTACTTTAAATATGTCATGCCATTCTCTTCTGGCTTGTAAGGTTTCTGTTGAGATGTCTGATGATAGTCTGATGGGTTTTCCTTTGTAGGTGATATTTTTTCTCTCTCTAGCTGCCTTTAATACTCTGTCTTTATCTTTGATATTTGCCATTTTAATTATTATGTGTCTTGGTGTTGTCTTCCTTGGGTCCCTTGTGTTGGGAGATCTGTAGGCTTCCTTGGACTGCGAGACTATTTCCTTCTCCAGCATGGGGAAATTTTCACCAGTTATTTCTTCAAAGACACTTTCTATCCCCTTTTCTCTCTCTTCTTCCTCTGGCACTCCTGTAATGCGAATATTGTTCCCTTTGGATTGGTTACACAGTTCTCTTAATATTCTTTCATTCCTAGAGATCCTTTTATCTCTTTCTGCCTCAGCTTCTCTGTATTCCTGTTCTCTGATTTCTATTCCATTAACAGTCTCTTGCATCTTGTCGAGTCTGCTGCTAAGCCCGTTGATCACTTGTCTCATTTCTGCATTGTCTTTCCTCACTTCCCTCACTTCCTCCCATAGCTCTTACATATTTCTCTGTTGATCCGTCAGCATGGTTATAACTTTTATTTTGAATTCTTTTTCAGGAAGATTGTGCATTTCCATCCCATCAGGCCCCCTCTCAGGGGTTGTCTGGCTGATCTTAGTCTGTACCATATTCCTCTGTCTTTTCATGGCTATAGAAGTGGTTGCTGGTACACACCACGTGTGTCAGCCGGGAGAACAAAGTCCCTTCCTGCTTGTTGTTCTCCTTGCCCTTCTCAGGGTCCTGAGCTGTTTTCCTGCACACCAGGAGTCAGTCTCTGGGATAATCTCCTAAGCTGCCTGTGTGCGGGATTGCCCTCTGCTTAGCCTATATCACTGCAGGGGTTTGGAGTCTTGTTGGGTGCGTTCTGTCTCCTTGGCGCCTTCCGAACCTGGTTTGCGGTCCTTCCCGCTTAGCCGTGCACCAGCCAGGATGTGATTCTGTGAGGATGCTGTGGGTGGCGCCGCTCCTCCACTGTTCCGTAGCCATGGCAGCTCCGCTGGACCCTTTGTAGCTCTAGCCGCGTTGGGGGGGGGGAGCGAGTGGCAGTCTGCTGATCTTTTTGGGAAGCCTCGGCACGGCAGCCGCTGGCCAGGGAGTCTGAAATTCCCCAAGACTCCCCGCCTGCTGGGCGAAGTGCACTGGAACGATTTTGTTCTGCTGTTGGGCCCTTGTCTCTTTAAGACTTTAAAAAAAGCGCACGCTTTTCTTTGTCCTGGAGAGCTGGCTCAGAGGACCCAGTTGCGGTCTCTTCTCAGATCCTGCACTTCTGTTTCTCTAATCTCCGATGCACCACACCATGTGTGTCAATGCTCCCTGTGCAGATCACCAGGGCTGGTTATTTGGCATGCCTGTGCTTCCACTCCCTCCCTGCTCTGAATCTTTTCCTCCTGCTGGTGCGCTTGGGTGGGGGAGTGCTCGGGTCCCACTGGGTCGCAGCTTTGTATCTTACCCACTTCGTGAGGCACTGAGTTCTTGCAGATGTAGCTGTAGTCTGGCTGTTGTACTGTATCTTCTGGTCTCTTTTAGGAATAGGTGTATTTGTTGTATTTTCACAAATATACGTATCAGTTTGGGATGAGATTTCCACCACCCTGCTCACGCCACCATCTTCCCAGAAGTCTCATTTGAACATCTTATAGTAACATTGGGGGCAAATATAAATATAGTTTTTTTTAGAAATGTAGACGCTGGGTTCTGTTTGAACACATCCACTCATTTCAGCTATTTATTTTAGAGGCAATTCTAAAATACTGCATTTAAAACAAAATGCTCTCTTCCTCCTCCCTTCCTCCTCTTCCTCTTCTTCATCTTCTTCCTCTTCTTCCTCTTTCTTTCTTTTTTAAATATAGAATCATGTTTCTCCTAAATTCTAAAGAAAATTTGATGTTTGTCCAGATGGGACAATAGACAAAAAGAGGCTTTAATTTCAATGTATGTATACAAAAATTTCAAGTTGCCACTATACTTTAAGCAGACTTCGAACATGCCGGTCCGTGGTACTGGGAGAACAGCAGGACTAAGTGAAGCCAGGGAGAGGAGGTTGGCTTCCACCTTGAGGTCACTAGTGGTACCCTATGGTCCTTAGGGCCATGATGACCACAGACTTGAACTGCACTGGTGTCTCCCTTGTATTACCGTCAGGTGTATATTAGTTAAAGTTATGAAAGACAATTTGAGCCTTTTGCGTGTTGGACATCGTCAAGAGCAACAGTTAACCATGTTGGAGTTGAGAACACAGCTCCTAGCGTGGCAAGCAGCTGAAACTCAGGGCTGCACCTACATAGGCAAACACTGTGGCTCCGGCAGACTCGGACCACTTGCATTCTCCCCCATGCAGAAGGTTTTTAGCACAGCAAAACTAATTTTTAACTCTATTCACTTTGGGGCTGAAATTATCTGCCTTGATCTGCGTCTGCTGAGCAGTCTAGAAAGCCTGAGCATGGCCTCTGAATGAAGTCACCGTGACAAGAAACGTCATGACTGCCATCAGCTGGCAGTCTGGAGAATAGTGATACGGGAGAAAAGGAGAGATTCTTCCCTTTATCAACCAATCGTTCTTTAGTCTCTAAATATTCTTTTCCTGGAGAAAAGAGGGAAATTTTAGGAAGGGGCAACACTGAGAAAAGACATTAGTGTAAATGTACATTTTAAGAATGTACATTTATTTCTTATTAATGCAATTCCAAAGAAGGATGTGCCATTTTGTCACTTTTTTGAGAGACAACGTGTTAATAAATTGATAAAACTGAGAGTTAACACTGAAGTCTCAGTCATGAATTAGCCACTAGATAGAAACATGTTTATTGCAAATTACTTTTAAAGTCATTCACCACCCCAAACTTAATAAAGTGTAATCTTCACGCTGTTAAAGAGAGTAACAGATGTTGTTTTTAATGTTTAATGAAAAATATTTATCTGCTGCTATAATGAAACCCTCTTTCCCTGACCCTCTTTTTTCCTCTAGTTAGGTTTGTTATGTTTCATTAAAAAGCTCTTCCGCAAGATGATCAGATGATGAGCATGTTGTTTTTCACAATTACTAAGGCTCAATCCAAAATAAATGTTCTTTTCCATGGAGCACCCCATAATGCACATTTGGAGAGCAAGAGCAAATCTGTAGAAATCTGTAAGAGTAAAATGGAGAAGTGGCATTTTTTCGTTCAGCCAACATGGCAGAGGAAGATCTGTAACCACAGAAAAGCGTGTCTAATTAGTGCAGCTTCAGGCTATGAGAGAGACCGAGGTGGCAACTGCTTTCTCTTGGATGATCTTTTCTTTTCCTTGGATTATTTAAAGGAGACTAATTTCTTAAAGCCCCAGGCAACAGGGTCACAAGCAGTAAGCAAAACTTGTATCAAAAGAATAATGATATTTCAATGCTGGGGGAAAATATACCCACATAGCCAGGAGGGAAGCAATCAGAACTTAAACGGCTGCAATCTGGACGCTTCTCCTCAGGACCTGGTTACTGCTGGTTCGCTGTTCCCTCAAGCAGCATAATGTGCCAAACAAGTGGCAGGTGGGAAGGGTACGTAAAAAACTTGTCTACAGGAGTTAAGGGACTGTCGAGGTACAAAAGGCAAATGTCGAGGAAATGAACTTCCCTGCAATAAAAAGTGAAAATGTTGGTAATCCCTTCAACCAAGAGGAAGAACTGCTCTGTCTATCCATGCAGGTCTCGAGGGAACAGTATGTGCTGCTTCATCAGCCAGGGCCGATAGAGCTCCTTCCGATTTGGAAATCTGTCACACCTCACTATGTTCTCTGTGATAACGCAAAGCACACACCTTGATTTCACCTTCTAGTCTTATAACTAGCTCCTAATCCTTTTCTTTCCAGCTCCAAGAAAGAAAAATAGCAATCAGGGAGACAAAATGAGAGAAAAGCATAAAACATCAGCTTAGTCTCCCTGGAACATCTGCTCCATAGAAATGAACACTTTTTCCTTCTTTTAGGTACATCCTAGCAAATTGAAACATTAAACAATCAAAGTTTGTTTTTATCAGTTATATTGTGATGAAGTGCCAAAAGTAACCTTCCCCTTGACCACAGAGGAAAAAGGTCATTACCTTCCAAGGCACTGCAAAGACGACCTAGAAGGTGGTATGCAGTATAAAGATAATATAGTTGGACATGGCTATGACTAACAATTCAATTCTACTAATTACAGAATAAAGCCCCCATTATAGGCCAGGCACTATGCCAAGTTCTTCAGGGAGGAAACACAAAGGTCACTAAAGCCTAGCCCCTGACGCAAGGAAGCTTAAAGGAAGGTTAGAACAAGCATACAAATTATAATAGGCAGGAAAAAAAATGTTCCTTTAGAGTTGTTCAAAGATGTCCAGATCAGGAGCTCTGAGGTTTAGAGAGAGACCAGTTGGTCCCTGACAATGGGCTTTGTGGACTGAATAAGGTTTCCCTTGGAGAGGGGTGCAGGTGGGTGTTCTAGGGCGGTGGAACAAATGAGCCAAAGCATCAAATGTGAATGAAATACGAGGATACTTGGGGATGATAAATTGATCACTGAAGTGTGAGTATGCTGGTTGGAATGTCAAATGTGAGAGTTGTTGATGAGAAAATTATGGTGTCATGTTTTTCCTCTGCATACTACATTCATGGCTGGCATGTTTATTTGTTTTAAGCTCTTTCAAAGGAAGAGTGGCATATGTAACCCAAATCATGAACAAGTCATATAGCTGGATGAAATTGCCCAAAACGATTACATCCTTGAAACTGGTATCTAGTTCAAGAAATGCTACTGCCAGCATCCAGAGGTCACCCCTCCATAGTCTCTTTCAGTCACCCTCCTTGTTATTCTATCCGTATATCATCATAGAGAAGTTTTGCTTGGTTTAGAACTTAATACAAATGAAATAATATTACATACATGTGTTTGAATGCTTTTACTCAACTTTTTCCTTTTTTGCACTACGTAACTGTAGTTTTTTTTTTCTTGTTTAGTATTCAATTGTATGGAGTTGTAGGGATGATCTGCTTTTGATAGATATTTGAGCATTTGAGCTTTTTTTTGGGTGTCTTTAATCTTAACATTCTAACAGAATAATGGATTAAAAACAACTCCATTTCAAAATGGGTAGACAAATGCAGTCATTGATTAACATAAATAGGCAGGCAATCACTTATTTACTGTATTCAAGTATGAATATTGATTAGCAATTTTCCTTATTAAAGATAAGTATCAGCTCTGGTAAGAGGACTGGGGAATGAATTGGGTCACTTCTATCTTCTCTTTGATTCCTCCTACTTTTTTTCATACACTGGCCTGAGTTGACTTTTCTTCAACTTCTGTGCTGTTGTCCCTGATTGGCGGGGTCCTCAGATGTAGTATATGTATTGTATTCTGGTGCAGAAGTTTTTTGCCCCAATTACAAGGCATTAGGTGCCTATACTAAGTTATGCTAAAAAAAAAAAATCCTTGAACTTGTTTTGTTTTCCAATTCCAGAATAACTCTGTTGAAAACTCTCACTCTCTCTGGTGAAAGGAAGTGTTATCTTCCTCTTGAGGAAGCACTGTGTTTTGAGCAGGAAAAACTAACTTTCAGGGCTGCCATCTGGAAGGCATCTCACTCAGGAAACTTATACAGATTTTCTCTCTATTGTTCTCCAAAGGATCGTCCATCCCTGGATCTGCAATTCTTACTGTGTCTTATACTGTTAATGTTTATCTCGGGGAAAATAGCATTTCTTAGGATCATAGGCAGAGCTTCCCATCTCAGTTACCAATCTCGATCATTACCTCCTTCCGTCCCTGATACCTGCTTCAATGTGCTTTGGAAGGTAATAAAAAGAAAGGACCAAGAAAATGAGGAACAGAGAAGGGGGTGCTTCAACAGTGCATTGTGAATACATTTAGAAATTCAGTAAAGAGTGAAAGACTGCTGGACAAGGTACTCCTTGGGAGCTCCAAATACTGCTTATACCCATACACTGAGATCATTTGATGTTTTCTTTCAAATTTGGAAAACAAAAAAAGTAAAAGATGGTAGAGTGAGATACTTTACTCTTTTAATATTTCTTGCTATTGTGCAGCTATGCATTTCTGGGAAACCTTGAAGTTCATCTTATACCATCCATTCAAGCTACAATTCCATTGTATGTAAACATGCTCAGTGGATTCTATGACTACTAAAGAGATGTGTTAATCACTTGGGTGGGACTGACAGGTGGTTTGGACCTTAAATAGCACTAAAAGTGTCCCCATAAGGATATGAATATAGGACAAACATTTTGAGACACAGTGCAGTTTTCAAGAAATAGCAGGCTTTTTTTGAAATGGAAATTTACTGTAGTATTCAGTATATTACAGAAAAGGACTTTCCCTGAATAAAGTATTTCTCATTTTAATGCTCAATATAATGCCAATGTTAGGGAATTTTTTTTATATTGTTTCTAGACAACAGAGAAAGTGTTGAATTATAATATTATAAGAGAATTAAAATAGCATTTTTATATATTTAGCATCAATTGAATATCCATTAGTGAGCTATTTACTTTAATGTGTTGTTTATTGAGTGATATCTGACAAAATAAAAAAAGTGTTTGAGAGCTGACATTCATCAGACGTTGGAATATGAAGCTAATTAAATCAATTGTCCTGTATCTTAAGGTGTTTGTGTATAACCTAGGAAGCAGTGAAAAAATAACAGTCATGGTGAGATACATTTCATGATGGAAGTCAGAGGAAAGATGTTTCTGTTGTTGTCTGTCTGTTTTTGTCAAACTTTTATATGTAAAGCTTTCAAAAGCTTGAGCTGGATGGACTGGAAGACAGGATGAGTTTTAGAAGTAGAGGCTGGGAGGAAGAGGCAGTCCAGAGATAAACTTTATCTCATTAATCCTCACAGCATTCCCATAACTGTTAGGCATTATTAACCATATTCAACAGAGGACAGCCCAGACTTGTTATATACAAAAAACCCTGTTCACTCTTCCATCTGTAAAACTAAGACGTTGATCTGGACTTATTTTAATATCATATTTTTTCTTACATAATGCTTCACAATTTCAAAACTTCATCACATTAGTTACCATATTTTAAACTCGAAGTAAGGTTCTAAAGCAGTCCCCATTTTCATATGAGGGACTACTGGCTTACAGAGATAACGACTGGCCCAAGATCACCCCAGATTGCCCTCATAAAGTCATTCTAACTCCCCATATTATATTACTTTTGCATATTCTTTTTTTTTGGTCTCATAGTTACTGTGATAAAATGGAGAATCACTGTGGTATATTTATTCCTACATGTAATTTATGATATTTTCTTTTAAAAGAAGAGTGTAATTAATAAAATCTGAAAAACCAGAGTTTTAACTGGGTCAATTCAGAGAAGAATAGAGGACATGTTTGCATACATACTAAAAAATGTTAGAATGCATGGAAAGATACAAGTGTCTTGGAGGATATCTAAAGAGATGGTCACATAATTTCACTCTTGTAAGCAGGGAAACCATTTTCTCAGGCAGCTTTGTGAACCATCTTCTATAAGCTGAACAGAATATATTTACATGTCTCCAAGAAACATCAATGCTGTCTGAGTCCTCTCACAGCACTGTGGTTAGTTGGTTCCTGTGCCAGTTTAGGTAGGATTTGGCCAGTTAAAAATAACTGAAGAAAAAAATCAGTCTATGGAGCTCATATTTAAAGGATGGATGCTTCTAGAGAACATGCAATCAGATAGCCAAATTTAATATATAGGCCCACATTTTATATATGAGAAATAATTCCATATATTCTGCAGTCCTGTTAGGTATATCTGAGGAGTTATGCAGGATACTATAAATTTGGGTCAATCACCTGCATATTGAGACTGACAGTTATCAGGAAGGGCTAATTCAAAAGGTGTTTAAAAACTAGTTAAATTAGTTTAGATGACGTTGTAATTCTCATTTTCATCATAGATTCTATTTTCCTCCATCAAAGAGGTAATAATACTGAACAGACTTTAAATGATTTATGACTCCATAATTGTTTCACTCTTTATAGCTCTTTAATTAACATTATAATGATGGCCAATCCCATAAACAGAAATATGAAAATAGACTACAGTGATGGACTATAAACCTAGCTTTTTGCTGATATAAATTTGAAGAGCACAGTATTTAAGATGATTCAGTAATGAAGGTCCAAGGAAGAGAAAATTTTGAAAAAATTAAATTCAGTGCTTCTTACATGGATGAGATAATGATTAATTTGCAAAGCATCACAGAATCTTCTTCTCTGAGATCAACAATCTGTCTCACATATCTTCCAGCTGTGGTAAGAGGAAATACAGTACTTCCTATATCGTCATGTGGGATGTCATATTGTACATCTGAGACATGTATGTGAATACAAGGGAAAAAAGAAAAATAAAGTAGAAAATGGGACACATGTTTTTATCATAATGTTACATTAAGTTTAAATACTGCAACCACTATAGAACTCTAATTCCTAAACCTGATTATGTGTCATAACAGTTTTAGTAATAGTCAAAATGCAGGTTTGGGATCCCACCTTTTCCAACTGATCTGAAAACCAGTAAGGGGTGCCCATGAACTTGTATTTTTAGTATTCTCCTTGGTGATTCTCATGCACAGCTAGAGTTCAGAAACATCATGATAAGATATTCCATATCAAATATTAAGTGTGTGTATATATTTGACCCTGAAAATATATGTGAAGTTTCTCTGAGGTTGTAAAGTATATAAAATCATGATTTTATGACAAGTAACTCCCAACCCAATATTATCATGTTAAATACTGTGGAGTATTATACACCTAGCCTAGTGCCTCTCCATTGCTAGTTGTGTTGGTTTAGGTCATGGGTGGTAGTCAGCAGGAGAGTTTCCAAATGCAAACCTGATAAACTCTGCACTGCACTGAAATGAGGACTGACGACTTCCAGGGGTTAAGGGCGTAAGTCATCAGCTCAGCAGTAGCCCAAAGAGCACCACCTTTCAGAGCCTTACACACATCTACATATAATTACAGCAATCACCATTGATTACACTCTTGAAGTGTTCCTAGGTACTCTTTCAAAGATTTGCATAAATTACTTAATATGATCCTCACAAAAGAACCATTAGGTATGTGTAATTAAATCCACTTTACAGTCTAGGAAACTGAGGATTCCCAGGGATATCTGACTCTATCAACTATTTTTTAAACCAGGAAGATAATAAAGCCCACATACAAATATAATCACTGCATAGGTAATAATGAGAACAGAAGAGTTGTCTTTTAAATGGAGATAAAACTGCTAAGAGCAAAATATGGCAGACCTACCTTCCTCACTTTGAGAAAACAGGCTCCTTACTCCTCCAGTGCCTCTGACACACTTGGTTCAATGAAGGTAGGCTGCTTAGTTTGGGACTACATCAATCAGGTCCTGTAGGGCCAGTGAGCATTAGAGACCTTCTATTAAGTTCTCTTATGAGTCACTAGTGAAGCATAGTAGTTTCCTGCCTCTGGCACTCTATAGAAAAAAAGAGAAAAAAACAGAAACAAAAGAAAACAGGTAATTTGCCCCCATCACATAGATTAGTCAAGAAAGCATAACCTTTGTATCTTTGTCTGGTCTCTGATAAGGGGAAAAGGGCATTATGATAGATAAGGGCAGAATCACTTCAGTCATCTTTAACAGTCCTGGGACAGAAGGCAAGGGGCTTAAAGCTTTCATTTAAAACATTTTCTTTTTTCTATCGAAGTCTGTGTAATTATTACCTGTGCTTCGTCTATCATGCCCTATTGTGAACAACTTCAAAGAAAAGAAGCAAGTTCTTTAGATCAAAGAAAAAAAATTGACTGGGTGAAAAAAAAGGATTGTCTTTCTACTAAACACACACACACACATATTCTGTTGTTATGGCAACATAAGATCTAAGAATGACACACTAAATAATATGGTAGCAAGGTGCACTACTGTCATCAAATGTCACAATAAATGTGCTTCAGCTTCTGAATATGACATACCAGGTTCTTTTCCTGTTCTCAGTTTTTTCGCTCAACACCAAAGCAGCTTACTCTAATGGGAACCAAACTTCATCCATTACCTTCTTAGTGGATATTTCTTGCATGAAGAGATCCCACTAATTCCACTGAAGAGGTAGTAGATATGCAGCAGTATGGATACTGAGATAGTTTCTAAGTAGATGACCCATTTGGAACTCATGGCAGTATGTCAGGCTGAGGGATTCATTTGTATGTATATTTGTATGTATGTATAGTAACTTAGAATTGGCTAAATATGTACAGACAAAATAAATTATATTGATTGAAATGAGGCAGACAGGGATAGCATATCCTCCCACATACTTAAAAAAATATATATTTATATAATAGAGCAGTGGAAGGAATTTCACCATATTTTGGATGGTGTTGCATATTTATATAGTAGCTTTTATTCTTTATATTCCCTACTATTCTAATATACATATATATTAATGTTTCATTATTGATATTGGCTTGCAATCCTATTATGTGACTTTGTCAGTGGAGAGACCAAAAATAAATAAATAAATAAAAAGGAAAGGGTAGGTCGTAAGTCAACAGCAATTTTCTGTAAAAGAATATCAAGAGATCACAGCAGTGAAAGGACAGGCATCTAGGAGATCTTAGAGATGGTAAAGAAAGATCACCCATTTTAAACAGGCCTGTGGAGTACTGAGCACTTAACTGTGGGACTGAAATTGGCTCCAGGAACTGTTGCCTCTTTCCTGTGGAAGCAAGAGCAGAATAGAAAGGAAGGGCTATCGCGGATGGAACCTGAGGCCTCAAAGACCTATCCTTGAGTGTATGTCATCTTCCTGCCTTTCTGCCCTTCTGCCTCTGATATTTCACCTTGATTCTGCATCTGGGGTGTGTATGCGGGAGGGTGGAGACAGGTTTAAATCAAGAATTTGTCTCCAAGATGTGCTAATACAGATTTTTGAAACATGCCAGTCCATTTCCAAAGAGTCTTCTACATTTATCCCTAGGAGCTCATTTCAACAGGAAAAAAAAAAGTCCATAAAATAGCTATTCAGTTAGTGTCAGCTAATTCCACTGCTCTGGTCCCTATTTATTTGAAAAATGTGCCATCACACAGTGTATTTGTGATAGGACTGAATTAAGGGTGATAATACTGAACATACTAATTTAAAATATATACCAGAGCTCTTTGCTTAGTCAAACACATTTAATGTTTCTCTTCTCAATATTATTCTCACCAACTAACCATTTGGAGAAATAATTTAACATTGAGTGGTAGGTGTGCACTGATAAAGGTCTATCGTCCCCGAAGCATTTACTCCCAGTGTACTTAGAGTATCTTAAAATGCCAAAGAAAATGAAATCCAACCCAGTAATTTAGCCATTGTGCTAAGTGTATTTTCTGATGAGATCACTGCATATTACTGAAGACCAAATTAAAAAGCCAGTCAAAATGGATTGAAAATAGAAGGATTGCGTGAGAAAGACCAAGGCAGTAGCACAGTGAACATAGACGTTATGCGTATTGAAGCAATGCTCAGAATTTTATTTCTATTTAGAAATCCAGGTTGCTATGCAGCCCAGAGCATGTGTGACCTACCCAGAGAAACTAGACAGGTACATAAAACCATCTTGAAAATACTGTAAGCATCCCTCCGAACAGAGCTTCCTTGTCACCGATAAAACGAAATGTCTCAGGAAAGCTCCCAGGCATCCAGCTGGAGAGAATGTTGGTTTCTGAAGCACGTAACTGGGACTTGGGTTTTGCACCAGATGCTGAAATCCCCATCAACTTTTGAAAGGTTTTCCACACACACAGGATTGATTTCATCATTCCATGCCATTCATTTATTAGTCTGCTGTACATGTTGAATAAATGATTAAATATAGTGAGAATTAACACGAATATGTAATTAGTATGTAAAAGTCATTATAAAAGGATAATCATCATTTTAAGTGGTTATATCCTTAGATTTTTGGACCACATAAACACCTACCTCTAGTAGGAAAGAATCATAAAAACATTGATTTGGTTCCATAATAATTGCTTGGAAATACCAATGTCTTACATATTTCCTCCTATCTTCTGTATGCATCCTTTTGTTTTTCTTCGAATTTCACTTTATTCTCTCCTAAAACTGCTTGTTCTCCTCTGGGCCTGCTCCCTCGGTCTTTCTTCCTGTCTCATTCTCTGTCTCCTATGTGTATTTTTCTTGACTTCCTATACTCTTTTTTCTAACTATCCATTCTACTTTCTAAACTATTCAGTTACTCTCCCTCTTGATTATCACTTCTCCCTTGTCATTATATTTATCCTTACCTTCTCATTCCTTTTTTAAAATCTCTGACCTTTTTCTCCCTCTGATGACAAATTTTTCTTCCTCGCATAAGGGATATTTTTCCCTTCCCTCATATTTTGAGATTTCCTTTTTTCTCTTTTCCCATGATTAATCTATTAATCTCCTAAATTATCTAAGGTTATTTTTGTTTTTGCTTCCCTTTTTCTCTCCCACATTTTGCCGTAATCTTTGTCCTCCATTCTTATAAGGAAATAATATCCTGCTTACACATTATGTCTTGTCTTTTTTCCATGTTTTACAAGAATTTCCCCATTCACTAGCTCTACCCTTTACATAGTTCCCTCCATAGATAGTGGAGGTGATGCAATCATGAAGAACCTCACAGAGGACACCTTCCTTCATAAAGCAGCCTAGGCATGATTTTTTTCTGTATATGTTGTTAAAAGCATTATTACCCTACATTTCATATTCTAGCTTTGATTTGAATGCCTTAATAATCCTATATTTTCTTATCTCTATTTAGAGGTTAATCAAATTCTATCATGATTTCTTTTTTACCACACTGCCTTTATGTAGTCAGTGATTAAATAATATGAGATAATTTGGAAATTAACTCGGTAATACAATAAACACAGAAACACCTGTGCATTTGTGTACATACTTTTGAATAATCTATCTTTACCTTCATCTTATGTTGATTATTTTTTCACTGCGTAATGGTGTTGAAGGTCGCCTGTGCTATTCATTGGCTGATACTTTTTTGAACTTATAAACTAATTTAGCATAATTAACATCTATATACTATGTCATCCTATCATTTATAAACATTCATCACACATTTTTTTGAAGCCTGAACTATATAGACATCCTGGAGACAAACATTGAACAAAAAGAGAGAAATAACCATGTCCTCTAGAATAAATAGATAACAGTGAAAGAACAGACCATACAAAGATATAATCTTTAACATTCTAACTAGTAAAAGGGGTGGTATAGGGTATATGGAGCACCAAGAACATATAAAGATTGAGCTTAATTTAATGAACTCTAGGAAAGGCTTCCCTTATCAAGTAAAGACTAAAGAGTTGTAGGAAGAATAGATAGTACTAAATGAGGAAATGTCTCATGCATTTAAAAAAATGTGGGCTCTGTGTAATTTTAATTTATCTTATTTTAGATTCTAAGAATTATTGCTACTAAGAATTGGGTCCTTTTTCTAACCTTATTAGTTTTCATATATATAAATAAACTCATATTAGTTCAAATAATTTTCACTTGATTAATGCAGAATTTTTCTTAACGATACTATTTTTATTTTTATTATGCTATACCACAGTGATGATATTATGCAGTCTATTTTAGTTTTCTATTTCTGCATAACAAATTACCATAAAACAGTGACTTAAAACCACAGACATTCATTATCTCAGTTTCAGTAGGTCAGAAATCCTACTGCTCAGGCCCACCAGGATAACCCCCCTTATTATTAACCCAAGGTCAACTGATTACTAATTGAATCATGGCATTGACACCCCATTGTATTCACAGGTCTACATGTAATGAGAAGAAATTGTGCAAGGTGTGTTCTCCAGAGGGAAGGAAACTTGGAGGCCATGTTGGGTAACCACAGATCCTCTTCACACTCCAGTTTTAATAGGAAAGCCACAAGTATAATGTGAGTTCTTGGCTTAAAATTGATAGCTTTCATTATGTTGGGAAATAGCCATGTTTATATTCATCTTTTTTGTAAAGGCTTTTATTAATCAAAAATATATTTGCATTTTATTAAATGCATTTTGGCATCTTTAGAGATGATGACACATTTTTTCCCTATTTTACCTTTTAATTTTATATGTTGTAATGATTTTAAAAAGTAAGTAAATACTACATCATGCTCTATTATTTTGGTAAATTATTTTAAACATTTTTGGTAAGCGTTTTGTTGTAGTTTTTTTTAGGAGTCTGAATCAGTGTGTATAAATTTTCTGTAATTATCTGGGTGTTGTTATATTTTAAGCTCTTGATTACTCTTATTTGATAAAATTGAGAAACCTTCCATTTTTCTCATATTTATAAACAAGTTAAATACTATTCCTATATATCTATACATGATCTTTTCAAATTTTAAGTATCTTCTTTATCTTTTGTTCTATCTTCTCATTTTAATTTTTGGTATATTCATTTTCTTTCTTTTAGTTAAAGTTCCTAACATGTGCTTCAATTATCTATAATCATATATCAATAACAATCAACCAAAAATCTCAGGGACACACAACAGTAAGCATTTGTTTGGTGCGTGAGCCTGCACCTTTCAGGTTATCTGGGTTTGGCCCAGGTGATCCCATGTATACTCCTTTATGTGCCCGTGTTTAGTTGTGGGTCACCGAGGCAGGGTTTGTACACATCTGGTAGTTTGGTTGGGTTTGTACACATCTGGAAATTGTTTGGCTATTGGCTGATCTAGAATGGTTTCAGCCAGGAAAACTAGGGCAATTAAGCATTGTTCTATGTGTCATTCATTTTCCAACAGGCTAGTCCAGGCCTGTTTTCATGGCCATGGCAAAGGGCAAGAGCAAGTAGCTATAATCAGGAAGCACATCAAGCCTCCTTACATTACACTCTCTAACTCCCATTGGTCAAAAGGAAACACATGGTCATTCCCAGCAATAGAGTGGGAAGCCCTGATAGTTTGCAGGGCAAGGGCTCAGAGATGAGCAGGGTTAAAAAACTGACACCATTAATGCAATTAATCTGCAACAGCATACAGAATGAATGAGAATAATAGAAGCTCAACTTCAAACATGCATAGTAACAGCCAAGCTGGATACTGATTTTAATTTACTCACTTAAGATTTACAAGCCTATCTAATTCCTTTTAGAAACTGAAGTGAACTCAGATAAAATGAATTTTTGGGCTTTTACTCCCTTACTCAAAATCCTCATTGGTTCTCTGTCTTATTCAGAGTAAAAGCCAACGTTCTTTTAATGGCCTCCATGTTTTTTAAACTAATTATTCCTCAGTCATCTGTCTTATTTGTCTTCTACTTCTCATCCCTTCCCATACTCTAATTTTGTCAAACTAATATTTTTTTAATTCCTCAAAAATACAAAACATGTTAGCACCTTATGACTTTTGCACTTGCCGTTGGCTCCTTTGGGAATGCCCTTCCCCCACCATCAACAATTTCAGGCTTCACTCAAAATACCTTTTAGGGAACATTGTCCATCACTACTTTTCTTGCTCTATTTTTCTCCATAACTTCTATGACAATCCAATATGCTGTATACATTACTGATTTTTGTTGTTGTGTCTCTACCACCACTGTAAGTTCCATTAGGGAAGGGACTTATCCCTATTTTGCTCACCACTGTACAGCTAAAACACAGAAGGGTGCTGGAACATAGGTACTTAATATACATGTGTATTTTTTAGCAAATGATGTGTCCACAACAGCATAACTCAATGTGAGTTCTTTCGTTTTCTTTAAGGTTTTGTAAAGTCTTCATACTTCTTTATGCAAGTTGTGATCCTACCTCAAATCCTAGCTATAGCTATCAAACAAAGCATGGTTTTGAGCAATTTCTGAAGCAATATAAATATTTTGCCAATGCAGGACTTGTGTAAACATCATCATATTTCCCAGGGCATGGGGTCCTTTCCCAAATATAGTCTGTGTTGAGTTTTAATAAACTGCCTAAATAACTCTGCAGATGGCAGATTCCTATTCCACAAATTTTCTGAATTAAAATTACTAAATTGGTATTATGACCCTCAATTATATTAAATCAAGAAGGCATTAAGACCTTCAAGCAACAGCAATTGAATTACATTCCAGGCACTCTGCTAGGCAGTGGAAATAAAAAATGAACAAAACATGTTTTCCACCCTCAGGTCTAGATCATATTACATAATCTTTTTTATTTAAAGTAGCTTTATCTTGTGTAAAAACAAACATAAGAGCTCATTAAGATTATTATTAAAGATATTATTTTACTTAATCATATTTCTCATCATCCATATTAATTATAGCTTGTTAGCTATTCTCATCTACTATATCCATTTCATTATCTTAAAGGATTTTTCTCTTTTTTACCCCCATTTTATATGTATTCTTTTCTTTCCTGTTCTTTGTTATTGTCATCATTCTCCAGTTTCATTTAAGTCTCAGGGTTGATTTGAACATTATTGTGTGCTTTATTACCTTTTCTTCCAGAATGTCTCAACTTCTTCAACATTACATATTCCTTTTACACTTTTCAAGCCTGATTTTCAGTCACACATGCTTATCTCTGCTTCCTCCCAAATGACTATTAAAATTACACTAAAGAATATAAAATGCTATAACCCTACAAGGACAAAGATTATGGGAGAAGAGTCAGTAGAAGATAAATTGGAAAGCAAATGGAGAAGCGACAATGAATTCAGCTAGCTGGGAGTCCAAAATCCTTGGCTGCTTGGATAGGAGAATGCTGAAAATAAAGCGAGTTATTCCATGGCAAGGGACTTTTAAAAGCTTCAAGGCTTGGAGGTATCAATTCCTGGGTGGGTAAAAGGAGTGAGTATAGGCTGAAAATAGGGTAATTATTTGCAAGTCTACATATGATCACTCCATAATCCCACCTAGCCAATGAGTGCCCCCAGGCAGAAGACCAAAGGTTCACACTCTGGAGAACTTTAATAGGACAGAACTGGTAAACATAGACAAGTGTGTTGGGAAACAGAGATAAGATATGTGACTGAAAATGGAGATTGCACTGAAGGTCTGAATTCCTAATTCCCATTGCTCTTAGAAGGGATGCAGCCAGGCTAAGATTCCCCAAGCAGAAGTCTACTGATTCCTTTCTACAGAAACTGGATAACCACAGGTAAAAATACTAAGCTGTGGGTGCCCCTGTTAAATATTTAAGTCACTTCCTTTGCCCGTCAATCACTAGACAGTGAAGCTCATCTCTCAGCAACCATAAACCTGCACAGCTAACAATCACTCTTAAATATGAATAGGAACAAACATAGTACATTGTATTATTGCTAAAATAGTCACTGACCCTCTCTCTCCATGAGACCCCCTTCCTTGGGAGGATAATTCATTTCATTCCATTGACAAAACCTTATTCATGTGATTTGGTTTGGTTAATGAAATATGAACAGAAGGGATGTATGTTCCCTCTGAGCTAAAGCTTTAAGAGCTATCACATGGTTTCATTGTTTGTATTTACCTTCTGTAGTCACACCAACAATTTCTTGCACAAGGGATTGAGAAAATAGAGGAGAAAGGTAGTATAAGAAAATTTTGATAATTGAACTATATGAAATACTATGTTAAAAATGCCTCTACATACTTCCGGGAAGATGGTGGCATGAGCAGGGCGGTGGAAATCTCCTCCCAAAACCAAATATATTTATGAAAATGCAGCAAATACAACTATTCCTAAAAGAGAGACCAGAAGATACAGGACGACACCAGTCTGCAGCTACGCCTGAGAGGACTCGGCACCCCATGAGGCGGGTAAGATACAGGGCCGTGTCCTGGCGGGACCCGAGCACTCCCCCGCCCCAGCACACCAGCGGGAGGAGAGGATTCAGAGCCGGGAGGGAGTGGAAGCACAGGCCTGCGTAAAAACCAGTCCTGGTGATCTGCGCCGGGGCACTGACACACTTTGCACAGTGTATCAGAGATTGGAGAGGCAGAGGTGCAGATTCCAAGACGGCAGGTCCATCCAGTCGGTTCCACGGGAGAAAATAAAAGTGCGTGCTTTTTTAGGGGTCTTAAAGAGACAGGGGCCCAATGGAGGAGCAGGATCGTCCCAGCGCACTCAGCCAAGCAGGCTGGGAGTCCTGGGGAATTTTGGTCCCCTTGGACTGTGGCTGGGAAAAGCAGTCATATGGAGACTTCCCACAGAAATCAGCAGCTTCCCATTCGTTCCCTCCCTGGTCAGAGTCACAAAGGGCCTGGCGGAGTGGCATGGCTGTGGAATAGTGGAGCAGCTGCACCACCTAAAGGATCATCACAGAAACTACACCTGCCAGGCGTTTTTTTTTTTTTTCCTCAATTTTCTCTTATTTCTTTTTGTCTTTTCCTGACCACTTCTATTGCCACGAAAAGACAGAGAAATATGGTACAAACAAAGCTTACACAGACAACCCCAGACCAGACTACCCAAGAGAGGGAGCCTGATGGGATGGACATGCACAATTCTCCTGAAAAAGAAGTCAGAATAAAAGTCATAGCCATACTGATGGATCTACAGAGAAATATGCAAGAGCTGAGGGAGGAAGTGAGGGAAGTGAGGAAAGACAATGCAGAGATGAGACAAGCGATCGACGGGCTTACCAGCAGACTGGACGAGATGCAAGAGACTGTTAATGCAATAGAAATCAGAGAACAGGAATACAGAAAAGCTGAGGCAGAGAGAGATAAAAGGATCTCTAGAATGAAAGAATATTAAGAGAACTGTGTGACCAATCCAAAGGGAACAATATTTGCATTATAGGACTACGAGAAGAAGAAGAGACAGAAAAAGGGATAGAAAGTGTCTTTGAAGAAATAATTGCTGAAAACATCCCCAAGCTGGGGAAGGAAACAGTTTCTCAGACCACAGAAGCCCACAGATCTCCCAACACAAGGGACCCAAGGAAGACAACACCAAGACACATAATAATTAAAATGGCAAAGATCAAAGATAAGGACAGAGTATTAAAGGCAGCTAGAGAGAGAAAAAATATAACCTACAAAGGAAAATTCATCAGACTATCATCAGACTTCTCAACAGAAACCTTACAGGCCAGAAAAGAATGCATTGATATATTTAACATAATGAAACAGAAGGGCCTCGAACCAAGAATATTGTATCCAGCACAATTATCATTTAAATTTGAGGGAGGGATTAAACAGTTTCAAGACAAGCAAAAGCTGTGGGAATTTGCCTCCCGTAAACCACCTCTTCAGGATATCTTAAACGGACTGCTCTAGATGGAAGCACTCCTAAAGCTAAAAAGAGGTCACCAGAGAAAATAAAATCATAGCAAAGAAAGCAGACCATCCAAATACTAACTAAAGGCAAGGAATAAAACACCTAGTATATAAAGAATGGAGGAAGAAAAATAAGAAGGGAGAGAAATAAAGAATCATCAGACTGTGTTTACAATAACTTAACAAGAAAGTTAAGTTAGATTGTTAGATACTAGAGAAGCTACCCTTGAACCTTTGGTAACCACGAATCTAAAGCCAGCAATGGCAATAAGTACATATCTATTGATAATCATCCAAAATGTAAATGGACTTAATGCACCAATCAAAAGACACAGAGTTACTGAATGGATAAAAAAGCAAGACCCATCTATATGCTGCTTATAGGAGACTAACCTCAAACCCAAAGATATACACAGACTGAGGGCGAGGAATCAAAAAAGATATTTCATGCAAACAACAAGGAGAAAAAAGCAGGTGTTGCAGTACTTGTATCAGACAAAATAGACTTCAAAATGAAGAAAGTATCAAGAGATAAAAAAGGACATTACATAATGATAAAGGGGTCAGTCCAACAAGAGGATATAACCGTTTTAAATATATATGCACCCAACACAGGAGTGCTGACATATGTGAAACAAATACTAACAGAATTAAAGAAGGAAATAGAAACGAATGCAGTCATTTTAGGAGACTTCAATACACCACTCTCTCCAGAGGACAGATCAACCAGACAGAAAATAAGTACAGACACAGAGGCACTGAACAACGTACTAGAACAGATGGACCTAACAGACATCTACAGAACTCTACACCCAAAAGCAACAGGATACACATTCTTCTCAAGTGCACATGGAACATTTTCCAGAATAGACCACATACTAGGCCACAAAAAGAACCTCAGTAATTTCAAAAATATTGAAATCCTACCAACCAACTTCTCAGATCACAAAGGTATAAAACTAGAAATAAATTTTAGAAAGAAACCAAAAAGGCTCACAAATACATGGAGACTTAACAACATTCTCCTAATTAATCAATGGGTTAACGACCAAATCAAAACAGAAATCAAAGAATATATGGAGACTAATGACAACAACACAAAGCCACAACTTCTGTGGGACGCAGCAAAGGCAGTTCTAAGAGGAAAGTATATTGCAATCCAGGCCTATTTAAAGAAGGAAGAACATTCCCAAATGAATAGTCTAAAGACACAATTACTGAAATTGGAAAAAGAAGAACAAATGAGGCCCAAAGTCACCAGAAGGAGGGACATAATAAAGATTAGAGAAGAAATAAATAAAATTGAGAAGAATAAAACAATAGAAAAAATCAATGAAACCAAGAGCTGGTTCTTTGAAAAAATAAACAAAATAGATAAACCCCTAGCCAGACTCATTAAGAGAAAAAGAGAATCTACACACATAAACAGAATCAGAAATGAGAAAGGAAAAATAATGACAGACCCCACAGAAATACAAAGAATTATAAGAGAATATTATGAGAATCTATATGCTAACAAGCTGGAAAACCTAGAAGAAATGGACAACTTCTTAGAAAAATACAACCTTCCAAGACTGACCAAGCAAGAAACAGAAAAACTAAATAGACCAATCACCAGCAACGAAATTGAATTGGTAATCAAAAAACTACCCAAGAACAAAACCCCAGACCTGATGGATTCACCTCTGAATTCTACCAGACATATAGAGAATAAATAACACCCATACTCCTTAAAGATTTTCAAAAAATAGAAGAGGAGGGAATACTTCCAAACTCATTCTATGAAGCCAGCATCGCTCTAATACCAAAACCGGGCAAAGACCTCACCAAAAAAGAAAATTACAGACCAATATCCCTGATGAACGTAGATGCAAAATACTCAACAAAATATTAGCAAACTGAATTCAAAAATACATCAAGAGGATCATACACCATGATCAAGTGGGATTCATCCCAGGGATGCAAGGATGGTACAACATTCGAAAATTCATCAACATCCTCCACCACATCCAAAAAAGAAGAACAAAAACCACATGATCATCTTCACAGATGCTGAAAAAGCATTTGACAAAATTCAGCATCCATTCATGATTAAAACTCTCCAACAAAATGGGTATAGATGGCATGTACCTCCACATCATAAAGGCCATATATGACAAACCCACAGCTAACATCATACTTAACAGCGAGAAGCTGAAAGCTTTTCATCTAAGATCGAGAATAAGACAGGGATGCCCACTGTCTCCACTGTTATTCAACATAGTACTGGAGGTCCTAGCCACAGCAATCAGACAAAACAAAGACATACAAGGCATCCAGATTGGTAAAGAAAAAGTCAAATTGTCACTATTTGCAGATGACATGATGTACATAAAAAACTCTAAATACTCCACTCCAAAACTACTAGAACTAATATCTGAATTCAGCAAAGTTGCAGGATACAAAATTAACACACAGAAATCTGTTGCTTTCCTATACACTAATGATGAGCTAACAGAAAGAGAAATCAGAAAAACAATTCCATTCACAATTGCACCAAAAAGAATAAAAAACCTAGGAATAAACCTAACGAAGGAAGTGAAAGACCTATACCCTGAAAACTACAAGACACTCCTAAGAGAAATTAAAGAGGACACTAACAAATAGAAATGCATCCCATGCTCTTAGCTAGGAAGAAATAATAATTGTCAAAATGGTTATACTACCTAAAGCAATCTACAGATTCAATGCAATCCCCATCAAACTACCAACAGCTTTCTTCAATGAACTGCAACAAATCTAAAATTCATATGGAACCACAAAAGACCCCGAATAGCCAAAGCAATCCTGAGAAGGAGGAATAAAACAGGGGGAATTATGCTCCCTGACATCAAGCTCTACTACAAAGCCACAGTAATCAAGACAATTTGGTATTGGCACAAAAACAGACCCATAGACCAGTGGAACAGAATAGAAAATCCAAACATTAACCCAAACATATACAGTCAGTTAATATATGAAAAAGGAGCCTTAGATATACAATGGGGAGATGACAGCCTCTTCAGCAACTCGTGTTGGAAAAACTGGGCAGCTACATGTAAGAGAATGAAAATGGATTACTGTCTAACCCCTTACACAAAAGTAAACTCAAAATGGATCAAAGATCTGAATGTAAGTCATGAAACCATAAAACTCTTAGAAAAAAACATAGGCAAAAATCTCTTGGACATAAACATGAGTGACTTCTTCATGAACATATCTCTCTGGGCAATGGTAGCCAAAGCAAAAATGAACAAGTAGGACTATATCAAGCTGAAAAGCTTCAGTACAGCAAAGGACACCATCAGTAGAACAAAAAGACATCCTACAGTATGGGAGAATATATTCATAAATGACATATCCGATAAGGGGTTGACATCAAAAATATATAAAGAACTCACACACCTCAACAAACAAAAACAAATAATCCAATTAAGAAATGGGCAGAGTACATGAATAGACACTTCACCAAGGAATAAATTCTGATTGCCAACAGGCACATGAAAAGATGCTCCACATCGCTAATCATCAGAGAAATGCACATTAAAACCACAATGAGATATCACTTCACACCAGTGAGGATGGCCAACATCCAGAACACAAACAACCAATGTTGGCAAGGATGTGGAGAAAGGGGAACCCTCCTACACTACTGGTGGGAATGCAAATTAGTTCAACCATTGTGGAAAGCAGTATGGAGGTTCCTCAAAAAACTCAAAATAGAAATACCATTTGACCCAGGAATTCCACTCCTAGGAATTTACCCTAAGAATGCAGGAGCCCAATTTGAAAAAGACAGATGCACCCCTATGTTTATTGCAGCACTATTTACAATAGCCAAGAAATGGAAGCAACCTAAGTGTCCATCAGTAGATGAATGGATAAAGAAGATGTGGTACATATACACAATGGAATATTATTCAGCCATAAGAAGAAAACAAATCCTACCATTTGCAACAACATGGATGGAGCTAGAGGGTATTATGCTCAATGAAATAAGCCAAGCCGAAAAACACAAATATCAAATCATCTCACTCATATGTGGAGTAGAATAACAAAGAAAAAAACTGAAGGAACAAAACAGCAGCGGAGCAGCAGACTCACGGAACCCAAGAACGGACTAATAGTTACCAAAGGGAAAGGGACTGGGGAGGATGGGTGGGAAGGAGGGACAAGGGGGAAATAGGGGCAATACGATTAGTAGATGTAATCATGGGGTGATGTGGGGAGGGCTGTACAACTCAGAGAAGATGAGTAATGATTCTATAGCATCTCACTACGCTGACGGATAGTGACTGTAATGGGGTTGGTGGGGGGGACCTGATGAAGGGGGTCGTTTAATAATCATAATATTGCACATGTAATTGTAGATTAATGATACCAAAATAAATTATTAAAAAAATGCCTCTACAGTTCCCAGGACAATGGATAAAAGTAGATCCACACAGACACATCACGACATTTCACAGCACCATAGATTCAACAATAATATAGAATCTATAGTATTGTAGATTAAAACAAACCATGATCAAATCACCACAGGTCATTTAACAACATTGAGGGGCAGTTTCAAGACAGATTTCACCACAGCAATACTGAAAGGTAGAAAACCATGGTAAAATGCTGTCAAAGTCCTTAGAGAAAATCTACTCCAGAATACACAACCAAAATGTTCAAGTGTGAGAGAAAAATATACATTTCTTTTACCTGCAGGAATGCAGAAAACAGAGCATTAAATACTTTTCCTTAGATATATAGTAAAAGATACCTGCACAATGAGGTGGTTTTTTTTGCTATTATTAATGTACAATTGCATGAACAACATTATGGTTACTAGGCTCCCCCTATTATCAAGTCCCCAGCACATACTCCATTACAGTCACTGTCCATCAGCATTGTAAGTTGCTATAGAATCCCTACTTGTCTTCTCTGTGTTATACTGCCTTCCCCATATGCCCTCCACACACAATGAGGTTTAAAGCCAAAACATGTGAGTCAGTAAAGAAGGCATCAAAAGTGGGAGTAAGGTGAATGAAAATCTAGATACCACATGAACAGCTAACCTAGAGAACCATCACACTGACTTGGAAAAGGTGGACAGAGAGCTCCGGAAGATTTCAGTGAAAATGCGAGCATTGATAGATTCTTTCTTATTGGAGAACAACTGGGTGGTATTGCTGACAAAGCAGGTGGCAAAAAAAAAAAATTGAAACCTAGCAAGTGAAAAATAAATATGTATATAAAAAGGGATCTATATACTATATGGCTATTTAGCTTTGGATTTATAGTACAAATGATATGTCTAGCTCATGGTAGTGAACACTGATTTTTTTTTAACTAAAACTTTCATGTAAATATATTGGAAAGGTAAAGATAGATAAATCCTGTCTAATTAATTCAGATCAATTCATAATATATAAAATTTGCTAGTCAATTAGAGTAGAAATATTTTACATAGGATCAGAAACTTAAATACTTAAAGAAATAGACAAAGCAGTTAAAAATGATTATCTTTAGACAGCAGAGTTAAGGAGTTGGAATAGAGATGGCTTCATTTTATTATAAGCCTTTGAGTATTATTGGATTTTTAAACCGTGCAGATTCTTTTTTAATAAAAATATCGAAGACAAGACAAAATACCTCTTAAAACTTATAGTATGAGAAATTAATGCTTCTTAAAAGCACTTACATACACATATGAAGTTTAAGATAGTTGGCCTATGTTTAACATTATGTGATGTAAAAAGTCCAAATTTACTTTTCTTGATAATCAGTGTTTCAAAATGTATACAATTTTTTTGGACAATTCTTATGTTACTACTTGTCAATTATCACTGAATTAATGTATAAACTGATTGGAAAAGTGTTCACTAGAGCACTATTTTGATCACAGAAAAACCGTGCCTACGTGAAGCATGAGCAAATATGCCCAAGCTTTTTTTAGATATCTAATTGAGAATATTAATAAAATGATATGTGCTATGCAAGATAAATACCAGGAAAAAATATGACACAATGGAAAAGTTAACATTACAAATATATTTTGAACGAATCCAATGATGCAGTATGAATTTCACTGGAAACTAACAAGAGTAACAGCATACATGGCATATGACTAGTAACTATTGAACTCTCCAGTCAAAGCAGTTCTGAAAGACATCCCGACTGATGATTTGTAAGAAAGCAACGGAATTTATAATTGAGAATGGATTTGTCATGGAATACGTTACTATATTAGCAATGATGCATACTGAGGATTAAAATTAGATGGGACCATGCAAGAAAGTAATACTCAATCTGAAAACACAGCTGTCTATACTGAGATAATATGGACCTTCAGCATGTGTTAAGAGCTGTTCAGAGGGCCCTGGGGGAACCAATCACAAACTGAGGTTTCCCCTCACCAGTGATATTTAGCTCCCCGTATTTGTGACTCTTTTCCCCATACAATGAACCTGCACAATGGCATCCTATTTACAATTAGCTCCTTGTTCCTTGGCATCTAACAGAAGGCCAATAACCCGTATTAAATTTGAATGCCCAAGGGAACATTTCAGTTATAACAGTCCACAAAATTTATCCTAGAAAAAGTGGAACTTTTGAAGACTGGAAAAAAAAATTTGTCTGTCTTTGTTAGAAATCTTAATTTGTATGCTTTTAAGCAAATTCAGTCCAATCCAGTGATTTGTTTGTCAAATTTAGATTTGATTACTCATTCCCAGGTCAAACTCCTAGCTCTGTTTTCTTCTACATTTCCTTGTGGGTTTTCATGAAAGCTTGAAGAAAGGGGATGGGGGTAGAAATAAAAGGTATTCTTTGGGTTCCATCTGATTCTGAGTCCACCTCTATCTTTACAGCTCTGATTATCCCTCATGTTTGTTCTCACAACACATAGAATGCTCAGTGTTGGCTTTGATAGATGGCATTTCAGCTCTATGACGTGAGTGACCCTGTGACTGTACAGCTAGTTCTGCTTCCCCAGGAAGGCGGTCACACACACTCATCAGCAACTATCTTCTTTTAATACCAGTCATTCTTTTCAGGCTAGTATATTAGCTCAAGCTCTTTGAAACATGGCTGTATCACACTAGGCTCACAAGCATGCCACGGTGAATTCTATCCACCACCCAGTATTTCCATCTAAATGTTACAAACAGGCAAAAGTGCTATTTTCTGAGTAACCGCTAGACACCACATCTTCAAAAAATTACTTATTACTTTTTTATTGCTGAGTGGTATTCTCTGGTATGAATGGACTATGATTTGTTTAATCATATATCTGTAGAAGGATATTGGGGTTATTTACTGTTTTTGGCTATTTGAAATAGAGCTCATATGAACATACATGTACAGGATTTTGTGTGAACACAAGTTTTCATTTACCTGGGATAAACTCCCATAGGTACAATTTCTGGGTTATAGAGTAGTTGCAGGGACTGTTAAAGCTGTTTTTAATAAGTGTTTTAAAAACTACTACACTGGCTGCTAGAGTGGCTATATAATTGTATATCCCCATATTCTCCCTGAATGAGACATCCAATTTCTGTCATTCTCTGCAGCATTTGTTGTTGTGACTATATTTTATTTTAGCCATTCTGATAAGTAAGTATGTAGTGATTTTCATGGTGAATTTCAGTTGTATTTCCTTAATAGCTAATGATGCTGGAAACATTTTCATATGCTTTACATTTGTATGTCTGTTATGGCGATCTGTTTGTTGTTCATAGTATTTCCTTATCCTTTTGACATCTGCAAGGTCTGTGGATACATTTCCCATTTTATTTCCTATTTGATGTTGGTAATCTGTGTCTTCTTTTCCCTTGGCAATTTTGTTAGGTTTGTTAGTTTGTCATTTCAAAAAGCAAGATTTTTTTTCATTGATTTTTATTATCTTTTAATTTTTCTTTTATTATTGTTTCATGAATATTTTAAAATATATATTTTATCCTTTTACTTTCAACCTACCTATAAGACTATTTGAAGTGAGATTCCTGAATTTGGTTATGTTTATTAACCCAGTCTGCTAATACCTGTTCTTTTAAGTAATGCATTTAGACCATTTACATTTAATGTAATTATTGATATGTTAGAGTTTACACCTTCCATTTTATTTCTTGTTTCATGTTTGTTCTCTTTGTTTCTTATTTCTCCTTTTTTCCTGTATTCTGTGGTTTACATGAACAGTTTTAGAATTCTTTTGCAATTTACTAGCAATATTTTTGAATGTATCTCTTTGGTTGTTCTAGGTATTATATATATAATTTATCACAGTCCATGGGTATGAATTTTTTACCAGTTATACTAAAGTATAGCAATATACCTCCCTTTAAGTTCCATTCCCCATCTTTGTAATATAATTGTTTTAAGTATAACCATAATACACATTTAGAACCACACTGGCGAGTGTTAAAATTTCTGATTCAACTGTCATACATAATTTAGAAAAATCAAAGGAGAAGTAATGTATTTATTCATATTCTTACTCTTTTTTGTTATTGTTCCTTTTTATTGCAAATGTCCCAAGGATAATACTTCTTTATCATTTCATTTCCATTTAGAGAACTTCCTTTGGTCACTCTGCTAAAGTGGGTGGGCTAATAACAAAGTCTTTTAGTTTTAGGTTTTTTTGAGGATATCTTAAATTCCCCTTTATTTCTGAAGGATATCTTCACTGCATATGGAAATCTGAATTTGCAATTCTTTTTTTTTTCCAGCACTTGAAAAATATCATGCTATTTTCTTCAGATCTCCATGATTTCTGATCAGAAATATGTTGTTTCTCAAATTGTTTTCACCTGTGGTAAAATAGTTCGCTCTTGCTGCTTTCAAGAGTTTTTTTTCTTTAATTTGAAGAAGTGTGACAATGGTATACCTGTGTGTGAATTTCTCTTTGATTCTTTTGTTGGGAGGCCACTCAGCTTCTTGAATCTGTAAGTTTATGACTTTTGCCAAATTTAGAAAGTTTTCAGCATTATTTCTTCAAGTAATTTTTCAGGTCTTTGCTTTTTCTCCTCCTCCCAGGTCTCTGATGACATAATGTTCAGTCTTTTGTAGAGAACTCTAGGTCCCTGCGGTTCTGTTTTTTTGTTTTTGTTTTTGCTTTGCGTTCTCCACTCTAATTTTTTGCTCTATTGTTCTGACTGGGTAATTTCTATTATTCTCTTCAAATTCACTTATTTCCTCTGTGCCTTGCAATCTACTGTTAGACCCTTCCACTGAGTTTGTTTATTTCAGTTGTAGTTTTAAGTTCCAAAATATTTGGTTTTTCTTTATATTTTCTATTTCTTTGCTGAGACTTTTTGTAGCTGTTTTTATAATTGATTTTTATAACACTTTATGACAGCTGCTTTAAAATATCTGTCAGATAATTCCAACATCTCTGTTTTCTTGGTGTTCACATCCATTTGTTGTCTTTTTTAATTGATATTTGCATTTTGCAATGATGAATAATTTTTTATTGAAATCCTTATGAAGCTTATGAAATTATCGTAAGTGATATTTTACAATTATTATTTTTTCACTATTGTGTTATGAGACTTTGGATATTATTTTTATACCCTCAGTTTTACCTAATTTCCTGTGACACTGATCTAGTAGATTAAAGGAAAACACTCTCTCCTGTCAGATAAGGGTAGAAATCTATGTTCCATACTTGACCAACATTGACAGCTGATGAGAGAGAGCTCATTACTTCTGGGCAGGGGTAAATGCTCTGGATTCCTGATAGGCCTCTACTGAGACTGCCTAGGCTGGGAAGGGTAGTAGCTTTTTGTTGCTGCTCTTCATGTGGCATCTACTGACACCACTGGGCTGTGGCCTAGCTAATGCTGGGTAGTGTTAAGTGTCCTAACTCTTCGCTTGGCCTCCTTTGATATCACCCAGCAGCAGAGGGAAAGAGTAGAGATGCCTTATTACTGCTTCAAATGAATGAATATCTTGTCTCTCTACTCAGCCTTATTACAACTTGGTGATGGTAGAAGTCTATTTTCCCACTCAGCTTTGCTCGTAGGACGGGGGGGTGGAGTCACAGTTTTTACTGTGTCTTCTGGCGGGGGAAAGCAGTACTGTCTAAACATTTTCCATCTTTAGAAAGAGGCCAGACTTACTTTTACTTCCCTGGAGAGAATAGGCTGTTGTTGAGGCTTGTTTTATCCCTGTCCATTTCCATTTCCAGGTTGTCAGCTTTACCATATTGTTCCTTGAGGCCCGAGGTTCCTAACCAGTCTACCTTCTTCTCTCTACCTTACAGAATGTATTAATCTGCTTGGGCTGTCATAGCAAAATACCAAAGACTGACTGGCTTACACAACAGAAATTTATTTCTTCACTGTTCTGAAGACTAGACGTTTCAGATCAAGGTGTTGACAGGTTTGGTTTCTCTCCTCGGCTTGCAGACGGCCATCTTTTCATAGTGTCCTTACATGGCTGTTTCTCTGTGTGTGTGTGTAGTACATTCCTGGTGTCTCTTCCTCTTCTTATAAGGACACCATTTTTATTTGATTAGGGCCTCACTTTTATAATCTCGTTTAATTTTAATTACCTATTTAAAGGCTCTGTCTCCAATTATAGACATTGGCAGATTAGGGTTTCAGTATATGAATCTGGGAGATGCAATTCAGTCCATAAATCTCTGCATTCTAAGCCCTCCAAATTCATGTCCTTTACATGCAAAATATATTCACTCCCATCCTAATATCCCCAAAAGTCTTAATGCATTCCTGCATCAATTCTAAATCCAGAGTCTCATCTAAGTATCACTTACATTACATATGGTTATGACGTGAGTTATGACTCATCATGAGGCAATCACTCCCTACTCATGAAACCAGAAAACTTATGTGCTTCCAGAATACAGTGGTGGAACAGGCACAGTATAGACATTCCCATTTTAAAAGGAGCCATCAGAAAGAAGAAAATGGTCCCAGGTCCCAGCAAGGCAAGTTCTATTAGAATCTAAGACTAGAGAATAGTCCTCTTTGGCTCCAGAATAGCAGAATCCTAACTTGTAAGTTGTATGAGCGAATACAAATGGGTGCTCAATAAAAATGCATTGAATGGATGCTATGCTTGTTCCTTAGAACAGCTCACATTCTACCAAGGGAATGCCCTGGAGAAACTTGAGGATACAGTTTGTTATAGGTTATGTGTTGCTCTTCGTCCAGATGTTTGTCAGAGGAAAACAAATGATTAATTTTGCTTCCATTTTGCAGTTTGTTATTTTTGAAATATATATGTCGAACTTAATAGAGAAGAAGCATGTGACATCTTTGTGAATGGTATTTCAATTTCAAAAATACCTTAGTGACTTCTTAGAGGGTGTATTTAGAAGAAGGAAGGGAGGGAGGGGGGATGGGAGAAAGAGAGAAGGAGGAAGGCAGAAAGGAAGAAAAGAGAAGAGAAAAACAGAAGTGAGAGAGAAGCTATTGCAAAAAGGTGTCTCTTTTATGACAGAATGAAAAAGAGTGTGAATCAAACCATAATCTTGCCTCATGCTGCAGACAGCCTCAACAAAGTTTTATAATCCTGCATGTCAGCATTAGGATCTGTCCTGAATTCCTGGCTGAAAATCTGTTAATACTTAAAGAGTAAGGAAAGAAACTTAGAATTTAAATAAATCTTAGTCATTTTTCTTCAGCACAGCTAGTCAAAGCTTGGAAATGTGTTGTTTTCTTTCTTAACAGATAATTTAGAAAGCTCAGATTTTCAGTATGTTGGGCATTTCTAAGTATATTATTTTTTAAGTGTAAGAAATTGAATACTCCTGGGGTATAGACTTCACAGTGTAGCTGAATGAAGAATTTTCTGTCTAAATGGACTCCATTCAACAGAATTTCGTTCAGCTTCCTGAAAGCTGTGTCTATATCATATCCCCTGCAACTGGTCCCTCTTGCATACAACAGCTTGTTTGGATGGCCCTGCTGGCATACCTCTTCCTCTCTTCCAACTGTAATTTTTTTCCACACCTTAGAATCTGATGTCTTACAGAAGGACGGAGGTGGAGGCTTCCGCTGTGACATCATGATCTCAGTTATGCAAAATATGACATCTTACCTACTGTGTCAGACATGACTAGCTTCTCATTTGTTTCAGAATTGATCGGTATTGATTCCAAGTTACTATGGCCTCAAACCCTGATGTCACTTCACTTAGTGGGCATGTTTTCATACCTCTTCTCTTAGACCCTGTCAGGGAGGGGAATTTTCTCTCTACTCCTCTTGGTTTTTTGGCGGGTCTAATAAATTAACATAGGACACATTAGCAGGAGAAAAAGATATTTCATTATTTATGTACAAGGGCCCCATGAGGATATGAGACCCAGAGAAGTGAGCGAAGCAGGGAGCTTTTGTACCTTTTAGACAAAGAAACAATAAATTTGTTAAGAATTGACAAGACACAGAAATTTAGGCTTGGGTACTAATTAGTGAAGAAACTAAGCAGAGTTTGTTTACATAGCTTTCTTGGCCCTGAATTCCTTGTCTCTGGAGATAAGGATGTCTCTCTTCATCCTGGTGCAGGGAGAGTATTTTTCACATAAGAGATTTATTTCCTGCTTCCAGGGGGACTGGAAGGAGGGTCAGAGTATCCTTCTTACACCAGCTGTTTCTCAATTAACTTTAATTCAAAGTAATCATTATGCCAGTGCGGTGTATTCTGGGGCAGCCTGCCCTGAACCCCATCAACCACACTTCTGGCTGCAGCTGTAGAGATATCCGATTGTTCAGTAAACTTAGAGCAATTGGCAGGGCTGAAGCTCTCTGATTGCTGTATTGCCATACTTGGGTTAGCCTTTCCTATTATATCCCAAACAGGCAATGCACAGTTTTGACCTTCATCTTTTTGAAGAGTAGGAGGGGGAAAATAAAGTCTAAAATTCTGCTGAATTTCATTTGCACGGTAACAGCCACTTGTATGGTTTTTTCCGGAAGTTTATTTCTTGAGTTTTTATTTTGGTAAAATCATCCCACTTTTAGTTCAGTGGAGAGTCCAGAAAGTTACTTTCATCTGTCATTGCTTTGCTTAGCCTTCATGGAGAATTGTAATTCCTGGACTATTTTGATCCCTACTATCTCTATTTATTCATTTTTCTAGGCTCTTGCAAAAGACAAATGTGATTGTATTGTGAAAATGTTAACCATGATTTATACATACATACCTGCTATAATTACACCCCGAGAAGCATTAGAGATTTGAGCTCTTCCTCGGTTCTGTGATTCCCCAATTCCTAGCCCAATCTAGCTTTCAGCAAGGCAGGCAGAGCCGGTGCTGCTTATGTTAATAGCACTGGGGGTCCTCAGCATAAATTGCTTTTGGGGTGCTCCTCAGTGTACGTGAAGCTGTATTTGATGTTATGATTTGTAGCCAACAACAGAGGCACTCAACGATTTTGCAGCTTGTGCTTGGTTATTGCTGCAAGGGAGCTGAGGGGCTTTTAAATAAACTATGTATGATTTCCTCACATGAGGTGCTGTCTAAGTGCTACACATGACAGGCAGTTGCATTTAAAGGAAGCCCAAATGCATCCGTGGAGATTTCCAGAGCCCATCTAAGAATCAGCTCCTGAGTGTGGCTGAAGCAGTGATGGACTCGGAGAGGCCACTGAATGAACTAGAGGGTAGAGGAGGGCAGGGAGACAAAGAAAAAAATGTGTGACAGGCAGCAAAGTTTTGCAGGGATTTTGATGCCAGACACAGAATGAGGTCAGGGGAAAGGGGGGAGCTTCTAGGGAGACTGTGAACATTATACTCTACAGAGTGAGTTGAGACACAGATGGCCAGAGCACACTGAGGTAGAGCCCCCACTGTGTGCAGTCCATGTGAAAATTAGAACATCGTTACATCTGAATAACAAGAAAAATTCTCATAAGTGACCATGAAAGATATTGATTCTATCAAGTAAGAAAAAAGCACACAAAACTTGTGTGAAAGGCCCCTATATTTAATTTGCACATGCATCTGTGTTTTATACATGGTATTGTTAAATAAATGCTTATAAATATATATCCCATGAAAGGTACTTAAAATTGGAATACCAATGTAAAAATGGAAATACTGATTATTTTGCTCATTACCTAAATTAAAATTTTGCATTTCTATTATAAAACTGCCACACCAACTTTATAGTTGTCTTAAAATCTTAGCATATCTAAGGTTTTGCTGGCCTGTAGAGTCCTTGTACTCTGTGATTTTCTTTTTTCTTCATGACTTAATATTGTTATTTAAGAGTAGATAGAGACTCAGGCATACTTTTTATTCCATATCCTCAGTTTTGATAAAATATCTCCCCGCCCGCCCCCACCCCACACACACATGCACACACACACACACAATGGTTTCTTTTATCTTATTTCTAATCATTTTTCTCTTTTTAGAAATACATTCTTTTTTGTGCTAAGTTCATTGAGTATTCAGTGAAAGAGTACAATTTCAAATTATAAAGCCAGCCACTCAGTTTATGTGGCTGTAGCACTTGACATTATGATCTGTAGATAGAGATATCCCTTTCTCTTTCCATTAGAAAGTGAGTCTGAATCACTGTTCTTATCTTTATATCACTAGAGGCTAGCACAGTCTCTGATATATAATAGCTACTCATTCAGAAGACTGACTGAATTTTAAAGCTGTAGCTTGTAAATATCTTTACATTTAGAATCAGTGCTCTCATTTAGTTCCTACTGTATGTAAGTTGTTCTGCATCTGTGAACTTGCGCCCCAACGGCTTATGACAAATTTAAATTAGAAATACCTTCCCAAACTTCAGTGTTGGGAGATGGAGGAAGAGAGGGAAGAAGAGGGGTAATGGGATTTTATGGCATATATTTCTGTCCAGTGTGGGAAACTCATCTTCAGCCTGGACCACAATGGAAAACACTTTCCACTGGAGAGAGTTCAGTTCTCCTGACACCCCCAACAGTTCATTAGATGATGCTAAAGGCATTCAGAGATCAGGATACCAAGTACTCAGAAAGAAAAAAAGACAGCTGGGCACAGAATTGCAAGACATTAAAAAAAAAAAAGGAAAGTTGTCTCTTAGGTAATATGCAAAGTAGGAAAAGTATTTCTATATAATGTATAGAGAAGGTTTAAAATGAACTTTGGGCATAGTATAAAATGCAACAATAAGCTCTGTACCTACAAGAGAGCATCCACAAACTAATGAATTATATCAACAGTACAGAGTACCCACAATAGGAGGAAACCTATTATTCTACTGTATGTAAGGTTAGAGAATGCAAAAAATGAGGCCTATATGTAACTGAAAAAGAGCTTTACCAATTTTAGGTGGAAGTTACCCCACTGAATATAATTTTTATAGATGTGTTTTCTTATCAATATATTTGCTTCTTTAAGGGAAATCTTGGTAAGACAGTTGTAATCCTTATTTCAGAATGGTGATGGAATCGTCATCTTCATAGCTTTTATGTTATCTTTGTAAGATCTACTTTAAAGAACTCTCTTAAAAACTGTTAGAGATAACTATCTAGACTATTTGGCCTGAGTTCCAGAGCACAGAATAGACAAAGCAGAGTAAACAGCTTCATCCACAAAGAAAGTTGTTTCAACAGAACTTATTAATAGATTGGTGTTCAACATGCTTTACACTCATGGTATCTCCCAGAACTCTGTGAATACAGTCCCTCCTCTTTTCTTTCATACCCACTGGGAGGTATTGTGCCCTGCACACACTTTATTGGCCAATGAACTGCAGGATTAAAAAAAAAAAAAAAAACTCCTGCCAAGCTGCTGCAAACACAAGGCGCTGTCGTTTAAGGGATCTCTTGAGGAAATACAAATCATTGTACTTAATGGCCTGACTATACAAACAGTCACCGAATGGTGTTTATTTCTGGATCCAAGGCCATAAAATTTGTCAGTGGCCTTCCGTGCAGCAAGAGCCTGCTAGGACATTTCCTTATGTGATCTAACTCCCTCAATTTCCATGGCTTCATATGAAAATGAGCCCAGTGTTTTGTAAATGGCAGAAAGCAGCCTGAGTCTGACATCCAACAAAGACTTTATTTTCTACATTTACATTTTTAAGAAATAGTGAAACTCTCTGGTATGTTCATTTTATGATAATCAGGCACAAAAGAGAGAAGGACAAAGTGGCAGAGGGAAACAGAAGCGGAAGAGGAAAAAATATGCGGACTAAAGTTAGCAAATATATTAAGATTTAGCAAATTGGCAAAGTAACTAGTATCACTCATCCGAGCATAAAACTAGATGCTTATCTGATTTATCTCAGTGAATGTTTTTCTTGCTGAGATTTCAAAGGCAGTTTTATGGTGCAATATGTTTTTCTAAATTCTAGAAATCAAGCATCCCAGGATTTTTTTCCTCTCTGAAATATTGTGATTAGAGTTGGATACACATGGATCAATTTGTGCTTGGCTCCTAGAGAATATTCTGAAGCTGTCACTATGGCATATTAAAAATATGCTGTAGCCAATTGCTCAGATATTTGAATGTTTGTGATCAATCTTATCTATTCATTCTTATGACTCTGGCTAGGCGTTCAATCAGTAGCCACATAATCACATAACTTGACTGCCAAGACTCCTAACTGCTGTCCCTATATGGACAACTGATGCCTTGTAAACCCAATCAATAACATCATGACATTTTCATCAGTAGCATCTGATTGGTACCCCATCTCACCTGGTTTGTTTGCTTCTAAGTATATTGTTGCTGACTAACTGTGTGACCTTTGTTCCTTGTCTATAAAATAAGCATAATAAGTTCTTCACAGGGTTATTACGAAGATTGAGTCAACTAAAGAGCCCCTATATATAATAGAGACACAATAGGTTTTCGTTTCCTTTCCTTTTGTCCTCTTATATAAATGTCCCCTTTCTTCTTGACTATATTTTTATTGCTCTTATGAATCCTTTTGTTCAAATAGAGAGACATATGTGTGTGATTTGGAATGAACTGAACTGAAAGTGAAATCCTGAGCGAAGTGGAGTCTAGCTATGACTTGTTAATGGATTTCCACATCTTGTTGAGTATATATACCCACAGGTTTCAGGACACTGTTTAAGGCTTTAATTACAAAGCCAATTTAGTTTACTACTTATATAATTTGTTACATGAGACTCATTAATAGTCTAATCTTAACATTTTATGTTTATATACACTTTAATCTATTGAAGAGCTGTTTCACAATCATATTTGGAAGAAACTTTGATTTTGTATAACAGTGAGAGTGCAATATTATGGTTCCTGTGAAAAATATTGATGAGATTCACCACATAATTGTTTTTGCAGAGCCCAGGGTATCTTTAGTAGGGTTACATGCCTGGAAACCAAGATATTTTGTTTTATGATGTCCCTAATATATTTGAGAACATTCAGTAAACAATCTACAAACACTCTTAATTTTGCTTGTGGCATAAGTGATTCCTCTTATAGCAAGCAAATGCTACCTAGTTATTATAAATCCATATACACCAAGACACCCCTACTTTCTACATTGTTTTATCCTGAGGTCCATTCCAGTGGCCTCTGTTTGACTTGCGATCCTAAAACCATATGAAAAAATCAGTATGTACAACCAAGCATTTTATTTTCCTTCAGTTGAACATCATGTTTTCAAAAGATCCTCAAAGCAGTTCTATAATTTTCTACATTTATCACATAGTAAGGAACCTCAATCCAGTTAAGTACCTAATAGATGCGAGGCAGATTGTTAGAAGCTTTCATGTTACTTTATTGTTTCATCCTTACAACAGTCATGGGACATGGGTGTTATAATATTTTAACTTGCTTAGCTTGTGAACAGATTCATCGAACCCAAAGTTTCTTTCTACAATATTTGACACATTGGACCTCCTTATCTAGATTGTTAATTATAAGCATGTTGGGCATCTTTATGTCCCCCACAATGGTAAACATACAGCCACTAAGTAAAAGTGGCAACACCTGTGCTGCTAAGATTGCAACTGCAAAAATGACAAGGTTGGAATATCAGTGACCAGGGCCCCAAACTCACATCTCCATGACTCAGGCCCATAGTGTAAATGAACAGGTTGCCAAGTATAAAAACAGAAGGACATTGCAGGGCTTAAGCTGAATCATTGAGTGAGTGGCAGCTGCTCAGGTCTAGGCAACTGTTGCCTTGAAGGGATACAGTTTCTGGACCTTCAGACTTTAATTTCTTTTTAAAGGCATCACTTGGGTCAAATGAAACCAGCCTTTGTACAGGTTCTTACTCTTGTACTTCCATTTCTTGTCTGTACAAGATGATTCCATCTTCTATTCTATAGAATGACTGTCATCCTATTTTTAAAAGCATATACTTCAAAAAGTTTAGTTAATTATTAAAGCAGTCAGTTGTTAGAGCTCTGGCCTGGTGTTTCACAGGCAGGCTGGTCTAGTATAGAATTTGTTTCATTTACAAAGTAAGAATGTCTGGTTGTTTATCAACTAATCATCGAAGCCTTTAAGAAAGAGAGAGATAGGATTCACTTTGCACTTAAGGAAAACAACCTTTATAGTGGCAAGGTGGTATGTATGGAAGGAATGGTATGTTAGGACCACTTTCATTCATGGTTGGAGAAGACACCGCAGGGCCAGTGGGAAGAAAGCAAGCAGACTGGGCCCGCACTGAGGGTACAGTTGGAGTTGGTAAGCTATTGGATGCAGGGAGTGAGTGAGAGAAAAGAGAGGATTCATGGGTGACAGATTCTATTATCAGATTATCTGTGTTCACATCCCAGCCCTGTTACTAAACAGCTATATAAATATTGCTAGGAACATGACAACAGGCCCCAAATGGAGTCGTTTATGCCAAGAAGTAGTCTGAAACCTGTCAATCAGGATCTACCGCTCAGCAGTAGTGAGGTAATCTGCCCAATAGACCCCACCCATCCCCTTCAGAAGTGTAAACTGACCCACTTTTTGCTAGTGTAACTTCCTTGTCCCTCTCCCTTCTGCCCATAAAAGTTTTTCATTTTAGAAAAGTCTTGGGAGCTCCTTCCTATCCACTACGTAAGATGCTGCCCAATTCAGGATCGTTAAAGTCAATAAGATCTTTAAAATTTACTCAGTTAAATTTTAGTTTTTAACAACATAGAGATATTTAACACCTCCATGCTTCCTCATCCAGTTGTTAAAAGGATTAAATGAGCTAATGTAGAAAATATGTTACATGAGCTTAGCACATTGTGAACTTCTAAATCAATGTACACTTTCCCAGAAGCCTCTAGGAGGCTTCTGCTCAGTTGCGTTTTACTGGAGCTGTGTCAGATGGCCAATCTTAACTGCAAGGGTGGCTAGGATGGGTGAAAATTTAATTAAGCATCTTTGCAGCCCTGATCAAATTCAAGATTCTGTTAGTGAGGAAGAAGGGGTTTGGATCTTGGATAGCCCTTTACTGCACACAGAACGAGGCATCTTTATGCAATGATTTAAAAGGAATTTTGCTACAGGGAAATTTAGGATTGACAAGATGATCTCTGAAGTAATTCTTCAGCCATTGGATTTTATCATTTAATCTAGCTAATTTTCAAGAGCATCATTATGTAGTTAATTCAACATTGTCATTGGGCAATAACATTTTATTAGGAAACAAATTAGCAAAACAATAAATACAAAGTAATTGCATTTTAGACCTCTGCTGGTTAAATGTTATAAGATGTCTTAGCGTACATATAAGCACCTGTCAATTCAAGGTTTTTTTCCAATTCCTCTCCCCTTTACCACCATCTCTCCTACCCCCAAATAACATAAATATCTATGGCTGGCCATTTATGTTATTTTTTTTTGGTTCATTTACTTGTAAATTATTCAGAGGCGTTAATGCATTGTGATTCATTTTCTAAGCAAATTGCAAGTGTAGCTACTTCACAATTCCAGTTTCTCCCAGTATAATAGCCATGTGTTAGAATGTTTTTTGTTAAGATGTCAGCCCATTTTGTAATATCTACTATTATCATTTATTATACTGTACCATATAATTTATGTATACAGAAGTAATTATTACAAATTAAGTTTGTATTAACTCAGTAGGTTGCTGTGTATAATAGTTAGGAACTAAGAGCCTTAACTTTTTATTGTATTTTTAAGTAACAATTAATATTTATCATTTAGCAAAAATTACAAACACTGCACAAAATTCAATATAATCTGTTCCTTGCGTCAGTCAGCATGCTTCTGAGAGAAAATTTTTTAAAAAAGGAGAGAGAGAGAAACCTTTCTGTACAAAGCCTTTTAGAAATGGGTAGAAAATAAATAGTTGAAATACAGCTGAGAACTTCCAATGGGAGAATACTTTTTCCAATCTTTTGTTTGACAAAGAATCAGCAGGTAGAATAAATTGATATTAATGTGACTTTAAACCAACTATTCTGGCTGTATTTTACTATGGCATGTTGGCTGAAAACATATACTACGTAGAAAGCAGGACCATTCCTGAAAATTGCTATAATTTTATATGAAGCAAACTTGATCACACAATAAAGGGGACTGGTTGTCTAATGTTAGTAATACATTATAATGCACTACTAATGTACTGTAATGTAGTATATGTGATGAGTTTATCATTTTCTCCATTTTCAGTTGAGTAAGTGGCCACCTTCAGATACATATAAATAAAGTAGGCAGGAGAAAGAGAATAACTTCCTTTTTCTGCCTACTTTATTCCAATGGAGACCTGGAAGAAGAAACAGGAGAGTAAAACCTAAGTCAGAGATCGACAGGGAACCATAAAAGAGAGAAACTAGAGAACAGGCTTCTGTTTTTTGTAGTCAGAGAACCAAAGGAGAAAAATGGTGTTCTTTTGAGGGATAGTGGAAAATGATTTTGTTTGTTGCCCTCCTTGGGGATCACCTGGAAGAAATGTGGATTGGTAAAAAAGTGTGCCTAATCAATGACAAATGAAGGTCAAAATATTGTGAGGTTGATCTAAGTGGGGAGAATGTAGGGTATTTCAGTGTTTTATGTATTTTTTTAATATCCTTCATCTGTTTGCCCATACTCGCTCCTCCTCTCCTCTCCCCTCCCCTATGGCAGCCTCTAGTTTGTTTTCTGTGTTTATGAGTCCATTTGTTTTGTTTGTTCATTTGATTAATTTTTTAGATTCCACGTATACGTGAAACCATATGGTATTTGTCTTTCTCTTCCTGACTTATTTCATTTAGAATAATACTCTCTAGGTCCATCCGTGTTGTTGTAAATAGAAAGATTTCATTCTTTTTTATGGCTGAATAACATTTCATTGTACTTATGTACCACATCTTCTTTATCCATTGATCTATTGAGGGACACAGGTTGCTTCAAAATCTTGGCTATTGTAAATAATGCTGCAATAAGATTAGGGGTGCATATATCTTTTTAAATTAGTGATTGTTTTTCCCTTAGGGTAAGCTCTCAAATGCATAATTACTGAGTCATATAGCACTTTTATTTTTAATTTTTTGAGAAACCTCCATACTGTTTTCTGTAGTGGCTGTACCAGTTTACATTCCCATCAACAGTGCATGAGGTTCCTTTTTCTCCATGTCCATGCCAACCCATATCTTTTGTTTTCGGATAGCCATTCTGACTGGTGATATCTCATTGTGGTTTTAATTCACATTTCCCTGATGATTAGTGATGTTGTGCATTTTTCTGTGTATTTTTTGGCCATCTGTATGTCTTCTTCACAAGACTGTCTATTCAGGTCCTCTTCCCATTTTTTAATTAGATGATGATGATTATTATTATTATTGATATTTAGTTATAAAAGTTTTTTATATATTTTGGATATTAAGCCCTTGTCAAATAAATCATTTGCAAATATATTCTCCTATTCAGTAGGTTGCGTTTTTGTTTTGTTGATGGTTTCCTTTGCTGTGCAGAAACTGTTTAGTTTGATGTAGTGCCACTTGTTTATTTTTGCTTTTGTTTCCCTTCCCTGGGAGGATATATACAGAAAAAAATTATCAATACTGATATTCAAGAGTTTACTGCCTATGTTTTCCTATAAATTTTCTTAATAAAATATTGGAAGAGTATAGTTGATGAAGACAATATGTATGAGAACATTTGAGCAGGAGTTGAACCATAAGTCCTACACAAAAATATGAATAAATGATATTTAACATAAAAGCCAGCCCTCCCTCAAGGCTTAAATGGTAATTATTCCCATCTGTCTTTAGGAAGCACAATAAAAATCAATAGTACTAATGGACTAACAGTTACCAAAGGGAAAGGGACTGGGGAGGATGGGTGGGAAGGGAGGGATAAGGGGAAAAGGGGCATTATGATTAGCACACATAATGTAAGAGGGGGGCACGGCGAAGGCAGTATAACACAGAGAAGACAAGTAGTGATTTTATAGCATCTTACTACGCTGAGGGACAGTGACTGTAATGGGGTATGTGGTGGGGACTTGATAATGGGGAAAATCTAGTAACCACAATGTTGCTTATGTAATTGTATATCAATGATACAAAAATAATCAATAGTACTAAAAGGATAAATTGAGTTCGTGTGAATGAGACTTTTATGTTTTATCTTTTTTCTGGGTTTTTCAAGTTAGGTATCGCATTTATACTTAGCAACCAACATGCTGTAAAATCCTATGGTAAGAGACTTTTTGAAGAATCAAGCCTTCCACTTAAGGGGAAAAAATGTAAATCTTTAGAATCTGCAGGGTCATCATTATTTAGGATAATGGTACTGAAATATTATGCTGCCAGGTAATGACTTAGAGATTAATAACAATGCAGATTTACAGTCCATGTCCACAGATTGTTAGTTTCTTATCTAGAAATCCATGTTTTTGGCAAGATTCCTTAGTGACACTGATGAAGTGGTCTTTAGGTCACAATTTGAGAAATGTAGTTTGGGACAGGATATCCAAATGTTTTTTATTGTGGGCCCTAAATAGTTAAAAAATATGAATATCCATCACAAATATGTATGTTTTAAAAAATAACATGCATGTACTTCTGTCAATGCAATGCATAGAGTACTTAAATATTTTTTAGGAAAAAATATAAACAGAAGTCCAAATACATATTTTTCCTACTACTGTTGAATATTTCAAGAGACTGAGTGTTAAGGCACTGGTTCTTGAGAATGCCTCTTTGCTTGTCTGAAGCATATCCACAAAAACCTGTAGCAAACATCATGCTTATAAAGAAATCATAGAGACATTCCTTTTCACATTTGAAACAGGGCAATAATATATGCTATTAAATATTGTACCAGACTCCCTAGACAGTGTAGTAAGAAAAAAAGTGAATCCACTAAGGTGTAGAAATTTTAAAAGAATGACAAAATTGTCGTTACTTATTAATCCTATTAATGGATTGTCTTCTTAAGGAAAGCAAGAGAATTTAGAAGCAAGTTATTGGCCTTAATATGATAATTCAATAAGATTATTGTATTTAAATTGGTTGTATAAAAACCAAATGCATTTCTCTACCACTTAGAAATATATTTTTAAAGACACAGTCCTTACAGGTAAAAAAATGATGACATACCTATGATTAGATCAACGAAAAGATACCCTAGACTTCTATGGAGAAAATTAGAAAACTTTATTAAAAATGTTAAAGGGTACCTACATAAACTGAGAGATATATACTAGTGTTAGGAACGAAGGAACTCTGCTTGGGGTCAAAAGGAAGTCAGATATAGTGAGACAAGAAACCAAAGTCAAGAAAGCAAAGTAAGTTTGAATGCACTCTGCACAGAGTAACAAAGCTGGCCTGCCTAATGTGAGACAGGCTGGACTCTCATTCTGAGGCTTCTTTTATGTGGTTTCCACAGGGCGAGAAAGGTCCTTGATTGACAGCACTTAGCTCTCCAGGCCTGTTCTGATTGGTGAAATGAGGACAGGGGCTGTGCTCTGCCTGTGCTCCTGATGTTTCTTATCTGGGGAGACCCTGGACATTTCCTGTGACAGTTTTGAACCCTGTGGCTTCATCTAATTAACTCTCTGAGTCATTTCTGGTTCTCTGGCTCTATCTGATCAACTCCCTGAGTCATTTTTTGGGAGCCCTCTTTCCTTTTTATCCCTCCCATTTTTGTCTTTCTGCCTAACAGTATCATGAATAGGCAAACGCAATATTGTAAAGATTTCAAATCTCAAACTGAAATTACAAAGTCAATGCAATTTCAATTAAAAATGCTAACTCTTTTTTTTTAATTTTTTTAAATAATTTATTTTGGTATCATTATTCTACAATTACATGTGCAATATTATGGTTATTAAACGACCCCCTTCATCAGGTCCCCCCCACCAACCCCATTACAGTCACTGTCCATCAGCATAGTGAGATGCTATAAAATCACTACTTGTCTTCTCTGAGTTGTACAGCCTTCCCCATGCCCCCCAACATTACATCTGCTAATCGTAATGCCCCTTTTTCCCTCTTATCCCTCCCTTCCCACCCATTTTCCCCAGTCCCTTTCCCTTTGGTAACTATTAGTCCGTTCTTGGGTTCTGTGAGTCTGCTGCTGTTTTGTTCCTTCAGTTTTTTTCTTTGTTCTTATACTCCACATATGAGTGAAATCATTTGATACTTGTCTTTTTCGGCTTGGCTTATTTCACTGAGCATAATACCCTCTAGCTCCATCCATGTTGTTGCAAATGGTAGGATTTGTTTTCTTCTTATGGCAGAATAGTATTCCATTGTGTCTATGTACCACTTCTTCTTTATCCATTCATCTACTGATGGACACTTACGTTGCTTCCATTTCTTGGCTATTTAAATAGTGCTGTGATAAACATAGGGGTGCATCTGTCTTTTTCAAACTGGATTGCTTTATTCTTAGGGTAAATTCCTAGAAGTGGAATTCCTGGGTCAAATGGTATTTCTATTTTGAGTTTTTTGAGGAACCTCCATACTGCTTTCCACAATGGTTGAACTAATTTGCATTCCCACCGCAGTGTATGAGGGTTCCCCTTTCTCCACATTCTCGCCAACATTTGTTGTTGTTTGTGTTTTGGATGTTGGCCATCCTCACTGGTGTGAGGTGATATCTCATTGTGGTTTTAATCTGCATTTCTCTGATGATTAGTGATGTGAAGCATCTTTTCATGTGCTTGTTGGCCATCTGAATTTCTTCTTTGGAGAAGTGCCTATTCATGTCCTCTGCCCATTCCTTAATTGGATTATTTGCTCTTTGTTTGCTAAGGTGCATGAGTTCTTTATATAATTTGGATGTCAACCACTTATCGGATACATCATTTATGAATATATTCTCCCATACTGTAGGATCTCTTTTTGTTCTGCTGATGGTGTCCTTTGCTGTACAGAAGCTTTTCAGCTGGATATAGTCCCACTTGTTCATTTTTGCTTTTGTTTCCCCTGCCCAGGGAGATATGTGCATGAAGAACTCGCTCATGTTTATGTCCAATAGATTTTTGCCTATGATTTTTCCTAAGAGTTTTATGGTTTCTCGACTTACATTCAGGTCTTTGATCCACGTTGAGTTTACCTTTGTGTATGGGGATAGAATGGGGCTAGACAGTAGTCCAGTTTCATTCTCTTACATGTAGCTGTCCAGTTTTTCCAACACCAGCTGCTGAACAGGCTGTCATCTCCCTATTGTGTATCCAAGGCTCCTTTATCAAATATTAATTGACTGTATATGTTTGGGTTAATGTGTGGATTTTCTATTCTGTTCCACTTGTCTGTGGGTCTGTTTTTGTGCCAATACCAAATTGTCTTGATTACTGTGGCTTTGTAGTAGAGCTTGAAGTCAGGGAGCGTAATACCCCCTGTTTTATTCCTCCTTCTCTGGATTGCTTTGGCTATTCAGGGTCTTTTGTGGATCCATATGAATTTTAGAATTATTTGTTCTAGTTCATTGAAGAAAGCTGTTCATAGTTTGATAGGGATTGCGTTGAATCTGTAGATTGCTTTAGGTACTATAGCCATTTAGACAATATTTATTCTTACTAGCCAAGAGTGTGGTATGCATTTCCATTTGTTAGTGTCCTCTTTAATTTCTCTTAGGAGTGTCTTGTAGTTTTCAGAGTAGAAGTCTATCACTTCCTTCGTTAGGTTTATTCCTAGGTATTTTATTCTTTTTGGTGCAATTGTGAATGGAATTGTTTTTCTGATTTCTCTTTCTGTTAGTTCATCGTTAGTGTATAGGAAGGCAACACATGTCTGTGTGTTAATTTTGTATCCTGCAACTTTGCTGAATTCAGATATTAGTTGTAGTAGTTTTGGAGTGCAGGCTTTAGGGTTTTTTATGTACAGTATCATGTCATCTGCAAATAGTGACAATCTGACTTCTTCTTTACCAATCTGGATGCCTTGCATGTCTTTGTTTTGTCTGATTGCCATGGCTAGGACCTCCAGTACTAATATGTTGAATAACAGTGGAGAGAGTGGGCATCCCTGTCTTGTTCCCGATCTTAGGTGAAAAGCTTTCAGCTTCTCGCTGTTAAGTATGATCTTTTTGTTGATGTGGTGGATGATGTTGATGGATTTTTGAATGTTGTACCATCCTTGCATCCCTGGGATGAATCCCACTTGATCATGGTGTATGATCCTCTTGATGCATTTGTAATTCGGTTTGCTAATATTTTGTTGAGTAGTTTTGCATCTACGTTCATCAGAGATATTGGTCTGTAATTTTCTTTTTTGGTGAGGTCTTTGCCCGGTTTTGGTATTAGAGTGATGCTGGCTTCATAGAGTAAGTTTGGAAGTATTCCCTCCTCTTCTATTTTTTGAAAATCTTTAAGGAGTATGGGTGTTATTTATTCTCTATATGTCTGGTAGAATTCAGAGGTGAGTCCATCTGGTCCGGGGGTTTTGTTCTTGGGTAGTTTTTTGATTACCGATTCAATTTCATTGCTGGTGATTTGTCTGTTTAGTTTTTCTGTTTCTTGCTTGGTCAGTCTTGGAACGTTGTATTTTTCTAAGAAGTTGTCCATTTCTTCTAGGTTTTCCAGCTTGTTAGCATATAGATTCTCATAATACTTTCTTATAATTCTTTGTATTTCTGTGGGGTCCATCGTTATTTTTCCTTCCTTATTTCTGATTCTGTTTATGTGTGTAGATTCTCTTTTTCTCTTAATGAGTCTGGCTAGGGGTTTATCTATTTTGTTTATTTTTTCAAAGAACCAGCTCTTGGTTTTATTGATTTTTTCTATTGTTTTATTCTTCTCAATTTTATTTATTTCTTCTCTGATCTTTATTATGTCCCTCCTTCTGGTGTCTTTGGGTCTCATTTGCTCTTCTTTTTCCAATTTCAGTAATTGTGTCTTTAGACTATTCATTTGGGAATGTTCTTCCTTCTTTAAATAGGCCTGGGTTGCAATATACTTTCCTCTTAGAACTGCTTTTGCTGTGTCCCACAGAAGCTGTGGCTTTGTGTTGTTCTTGTCATTAGTCTCCATATATTCTTTGATTTCTGTTTTGATTTGGTCATTAACCCATTGATTAATTAGGAGAATGTTGTTAAGTCTCCATGTATTTGTGAGCCTTTTTGATTTCTTTCTAAAATTTATTTCTAGTTTTATACCTTTGTGATCTGAGAAGTTGGTTGGTAGGATTTCAATATTTTTGAATTTACTGAGGTTGTTTTTGTGGCCTAATATGTGGTCTGTGCTGGAAAATGTTCCATGTGCACTTGAGAAGAATGTGTATCCTGCTGCTTTTGGGTGTAGAGTTCTGTAGATGTCTGTTAGGTCCATCTGTTCTAGTGTGTTGTTCAGTGCCTCTGTGTCTTTACTTATTCTCCCTCTGGTTGATCTGTCCTTTGGAGTGAGTGGTTTGTTGAAGTCTCCTAAAATGACTGCATTGCTGTCTATTTCCTCCTTTAATTCTGTTAGTATTTTTTTCACATATGCTGGTGCTCCTGTGTTGGGTGCATATATATTTATAATGGTTATATCTTCTTGTTGGACTGACCCCTTTATTATTATGTAATGTCCTTCTTTACCTCTTGCTACTTTCTTCGTTTTGAAGTCTGTTTTTTCTGATACAAGTACTGCCACACCTGCTTTTTTCTCTTTGTTGTTTACATGAAATATCTTTTTTCATCCCTTCACTTTCAGTCTGTGTATATCTTTGGGTTTGAGGTCAGTCTCTTGTAAGCAACATATAGATGGGTCTTCCTTTTTCGTCCATTCTGTTACTCTCTGTCTTTTGATTGGTGCACTCAGTCCATTTACATTTAGGGTGATTATCAGTAGATATGTACTTATTGCCATTGCTGGCTTTAGATTTGTGGTTACCAAAGGTTCAAGGGTTGCTTCTTTACTATCTAACAATCTAACTTAACTTTCTTGTTAAGTTATTGTAAACACCGTCTGATGTTTCTTTATTTCTCTCCCTTCTTATTTTTCCTCCTCCATTCTTTATATACTAGGTGTTTTATTCATTGCCTTTAGTTAGTATTTGGATGGTCTGCTTTCTTTGCTATGATTTTATTTTCTCTGGTGACATCTTTTAAGCCTTAGGGGTGCTTCCCTCTAGAGCAGTCTGTTTAAGATATCCTGTAGTGGTGGTTTATGAGAGGCAAACTCTCTCAACTTTCGCTTGTCTGGAAATTGTTTAATCCCTCCATCATATTTAAATGATAATCGTGCTGGATACAATATTCTTGGTTCAAGGCCCTTCTGTTTCATAACATTAAATATATTATGCCATTCTCTTCTAGCCTGTAAGGTTTCTGTTGAGAAGTCTGATGATAGTCTGATGGGTTTTCCTTTGTAGGTGATCTTTTTTCTCTCTCTAGCTGCCTTTAATACTCTGTCTTTATCTTTGATATTTGCCATCTTAATTATTATGTGTCTTGGTGTTGTCTTCCTTGGGTCCCTTGTGTTGGGAGATCTGTAGGCTTCCATGGACTGCGAGACTATTTCCTTCTCCAGCATGGGGAAGTTTTCAGCAGTTATTTCTTCAAAGACACTTTCTATCCCCTTTTCTCTCTCTTCTTCCTCTGGTTCTCCTATAATGCCAATATTGTTCCGTTTGGATTGTTCACACAGTTCTCTTAATATTCTTTCATTCCTAGAGATCCATTTATGCCTCTCTGCCTCAGCTTGTCTGTATTCCTGTTCTCTCATTTCTATTCCATTAACAGTCTCTTGCAACTCATCCAGTCTGCTGTTAAGCCTGTCGATCGCTTGTCTGATTTCTGCATTGTCTTTCCTCACTTCCCTCACTTCCTCCCTCAGCTCTTGCACATTTCTCTGTAGATCCATCAGTATGGTTATGACTTTTGTTCTGAATTATTTTTCAGGAAGATTGTGCATTTCCATCCCTTCATGCTCTCTCTCTGGGGTTGTCTGGTTGATCTTAGTCTGGACCATATCTCTGTCTTTTCATGGCTGTAGAAGTCGTGCTGGTAGTTGCCAGGTATGTCAGCTGGGCTCTTTAAGACCGCCTCGCGGGGTGCCGAGACCTCTCAGGTGCAGATACAGGCTGTGCGCTGTGCTGTAAATTCTGCTCTGTCTTTTAGAAGTAGTTGTATTTGCAGGATTTTCATAGATTTATATAGTTTTGGGAGGAGATCTCCACCCCCCTGCTCATGCTGCCATCTTCCCAGAAGTACCCCCATAATGCTCATTTAAAATTTTTATTTATGTTTGGTCAGTTACCAAACTAATTCCAAAATTTATATGGATAGACAGTGGGGAAAAAAATAACTGAAATATTCCTGAGGGAGAATGGTTGAGGAGTGGGCCTCACCATATTGATGATATAAAGCTATAATAATTAAACTATTGTGAAAGACATTTTACTAAGAAAGCAAGGGTATACAGATACATTTTCAAAATATATCTTCAGGTCAGAGAAGTCATAGAGGTACACTTTACTGGAAACTTTATTTTAACGAAAGGAGGTAATTCAGTGAAGTGAGATATTAACTTGAGTCACAATGACAGCCTCAGTGAGAGGCAAGTGAGCTTGTATTGTGGATCAAAGAATTTCAATTCAGGGAATGCAGATTCAGTAGTGTCCAAATAGTGTCCTGCTTGTAGGCCAAAATAAGGGGTTTTTATGAGAAAAAAGGAAAGAGAGCAATTACATGAGTTGAAGGAATGAAAAACATGTTTTCTGTGGGTGGTAACAAGCTAAGTACTTGGGGTTGTACACTGACTACAGATTCTGTCTTCAGAAATTCTGTAACTGTTAGTCCTGCGATCAGGATGTCTGTTCTCATGCTGACTTCTCAAGCAATTGCTTTAAACAGTTGCTGTTTTTCCCCATCCAAGGGATTTACCTCAGTTTAAGAAAAGGCAAGTAAGGGCAATTTCTCTGCTGTGGCTGCCAAGACTCCATTTTAAAATGTCTTCTTCTGTCATGTCAATTTTTCACAGAGGAAAAGATGAACCATTCAGTATTGGGCAATTGGTTCTGAGGCAATTGATTAATCATTTTGAAGAAAAAAAAATCCTCCATATTAGTTTGCTAGGGCCACTGTAACTCAGTCACAAACTACGTGACTTAAAAAACAGAAGTTATTTCTCTCAGTTCTGGAGGCTAGAAATTCAAGGTCAAGGTCTCACAGAGTTGGTTCCTTCTGAGGAATGTGAGGGAGAATCTGTTCTATGTCTCTTGCCCAGTTTCTGGTTATCTGGCAATCTTTAAGCATTCCTTGGCTTATCATCCCCCTGGAGCCTAATGACCTTATTTTAAGATAATTACCTCCATAAAGACCCTATCTCTAAATAAGTTTATATTCTGAAGTACCGGGGGTTAGGACTTCAACATATGAATTTCAGGAGGACACAATTCAATTCAACCCATGTCACTCTTTCATACCATTTGCAGTAAACATTACACTATTAAGTCAAATACCTAATTTTGGAAATGAATAATTTAAAATATTTAGAAGAAAATATATGGAATACCCATATGACCTTGTTTAATAATAAAATATAAACCATAAAAAGATATGCTGATAAATGTGCTTTCAATAGAAAAAGTTTAAACATCTGACATCAGAATAGAAAGACAGACCACAAACAGAGAACATATCTGCAAAGTTATGTAACTGGCAATTAATTAATATCTGTATTAAAGGATCCTTTTACAAATCAATAGGAGAAAGACAAACCAGCAAATAAATGGACTCAATATCAATATAGATAATTCACATAAGAGAAAAACTGAATCGTCAAAAAGTGCAATAAAAAAGCTGTTCAACCTGACTAATACTTAGGGAAATGCAAATAAATGTCATGAAAAAATCTTATCTCACATATATATGACGAAAACTGAAAGTATTAAGTATCAGCAAATACATGGAATGATGGGGACTCATATCATGCTGATGGCTGTGTAAATTGCTGTATCGACTGGTCCTCACAATATTTCATCAGGTGTTTGGTGTACATCCCTCAGACCAAGCAAGTCCTTTAAGTATGTATTTCAGGTAGATCTTTATGTGTGAACATGGAGACACATGGTACATAGGAACATTATTTTAAATAGACAAAAATTAGAAAACAATTGTGAATAAAATAAAATTCAACCAAGTAAATTTAAAGATCTAATTAGCTTTATTCAACAATTCATAATTGGGCAGCACCCTACATAACAAGTAGAGGGGAGGGCTGAGGAGGTGTACAGAATAGAAGGATTTTATAGGAGCAGGAGGGTGGGACGAGGAAGTTAAGGGGATGATTTCAGGCATGGTTACCCGCCCTTGGGGAAGGCAGGGGTGTTACCAAGCAGCCTTACTAGTGCTGGTCAGGAGATTCCAGGCTGGTTGGTTAATACTCTACTCTTGGGAGAGGCTGACACTACAGTTAGGTTGGGTGTTAACTCTTGCTGGGGCTTAGCAAAAGTGAGTCCATTTGGAGGCCTGTTGTTTCTTTTTCACACAATATAAATATCCATCCATAGGAGAATGGATAAAATACAGTGTATCTTTAAAATTAGATATTATTCAATTCTTGAATGATTAGACTAGAATCTTATGTGTTTTAGGATAGCCGACTTTTGCCTACATGATACTGACACATTTAAGTTGGAGGACAATGTTGAAGTGGAACAGAATTTGCCACCCCAAAATATGCCTCTTTGGCATATCAATTGTTTAGGGCTGATTATTATTTAAAAACAGCAGACACCAGGAAAGATCTGAAAACCAAGTTACCCTTTTGTAAGAATTTACATGTATAAGGGAACTCGCCATTTGTCAGGGTGCCTTCCTGTCTACTAGGAAGAGGATGACTCTCCATCTCCAGAAACTCATATCAAGGGAGAACACTGAGGCAGATCTGCAAGACAAGCATACTCTTGTTTACTGTGCTTTTCCTGGCCATCTCCCAAACTGGCCTTCCCCACCCGTCACTCTCAACATCTTTCTTTTGCCATTAGCTGAAGATGGTATTTAAGGTGATGACTTGGTCCATTTCAGGTAGTGAGATTTTTCTTGGGTATCTCCCATACATATAAGAGGTAAACATTCATACATTATGTTTTTCTCCTGTTAATCTGTATTATTACAGGGGGAGCTTAGCCAAGAATCTAGAAGGGGAGAGGGAAAGTTTTTTCCTCCCCTGCAATACATATAGTAAGATTTCTTTATATAAATGTTAAAAGTATGCCAAACAATATAATCTACTATGCATGGATATATACAAGTGCAACAATGTAAAGATTGTTTGGAAAGGACGAACCTCAAACTCGGTTAGTTATTTGCTCTGGAGGGAGGGTAGGGAGAGTAGCAATTGAGGTAAGGCCATTCAACTTCATTTTAATGTTCTTATGTATTCTTGGTGGTGGGTAACTGTGTTCTTTTAGATTGTACTTTGCATCTTTTTTTGTATGTCTGAAGTACTTCATATTGAAGAAAGACATAACCATATTGAAAAACTAAACCGGAAAACATAAGTAAAACGGAAAATGGACCAACTTGTAAAAAATAGCCACAGTATGGAATGGAAGAAGAACAATCTGAATAAAACTAGACAAAGATAAATGAGGGCAGACAATAAAATATATTGGAATCTATTTCAAAGACTGTTCACAGAAGCAACTCCATGTTATTAGAAATGTGGACAACAAACAAAAAACAGTGACAGAATCAAAGAACGCTTTACAGGAGAAAGGTGGTGCAAGAAGGTGGGCAGGGAAGATGCGAAATATTTGCTACTCTCCCTACTCTCCCTCTAGAGCAAATAACTAACCGAGTTTGAGGTTTGTCCTTTCCAAACAATCTTTACATTTTTACACTTGTATATATCCATGCATAGTAGATTATATTGTTTGGCATAGTTTTAACATTTATATAAAGAAATCTTTATGCATTGTAGGGGAGGAAGCCTTTAGATGGGCTTGCCTCTTGCATCTTTCACGTGCACTTGGATGATACTTCCTCCTAACGACAGAAACACCTGCCTGCCGCAAAAGAAAGGAGGTGGGTTTCAGGTTTTGGTATTGTTTAAAAGTGGCCCTGGTTATTGGAATGTGCCAGGGAAGAGAACTGCAGGCTTAGAGGATAAAGGAACAATGTTGACCGATGATGATACCTTGGAGGTTTTTTTAGGGGCTTTATTCATATTTATTAGGGGGAAATAACTTCCATTCCAGAAATGTCTTTACATATTGGTTTGGGGATGACAATTGCTGTGTTTATGTATATATGTGGGACCTCATTAGAATTAGAATATTCCACAAATCATTTAATATATAAGAAATTTTTATTTGATTTCTAGAATTAGAATTTGCAATGTTGGATTGTATTAATGATTAACTGGCAATGCTAATTGACTATAAGCCTCTCGGGTACTTCTAAAGCAAAAGGAAGTTTTGATTAATGTCTCTTTTACCAGAATTACATCAAAGAGAGAGAATATATAAGAATTTATTATTTTCATTTAACAAAATCAGTGATGTACAGAAACCTCATCCCTTATTCTTTCTTGTATATTCATTCTATGGTACCCAATAAAACTAGCTATGCTAAATGATTAATTCCTAAATTTAAAATGGAATGTCTGCTACAAAACTAAATCATGGCCTGTAGACTGCATGGCATAAATCCTTCACCGGGTGCTATAACCTTTATCGTTTTTGAAATGTGCCCCCATCAAGAAGCCCTCAGGCAAATGTACAAGGGACCCATATGACATTTACATAGCCATTGTGTCAGATTAGACTTTGTGATCCTCCCACATCATTAGGCAAAGCCTGAACAGAGCAGATGCATGACAGATTGCCCAATGCCTGATGCATAGAAAATAAGTAGAGAAACAGTAGGGCTTTATTCACAGTTGGGCCCCATGTCCAAAGGTCCCCTGACAGGAGGTGATCTTCAAGTTCAAGCCCTTCGAACTCGAAGGTGCAGGACATGCGTTCAGTACTAATTCCTCTCCATAGCACATAATCATCCATTAACAAGCATGATCTTCTACTCCCCAGGGCTAAAGAGCAGGCAGCAAATATTTTGCAGCTGGCATATTCCTGGGTGACTGAAAGAACCCACTGAAGTTTGATTACTGATTGATTTCTTTATGCTGAAAGAAATTATGTTGCCCTTGGTCCCCAGCAGTGGAATTTTATTTATTTATATTAAAACTAAACAAAACAAAACAATTTTTGATGTTGTCACCATATTTTCCTAAAAATCTCATGTATAAAAGAACAATACATGCTAGTGTATAAGGAGGTAAATTGAAAATACTTAGTTTCTTTTAGGTAGGAACTGGTTGGTCGTTGTAGGAGAATTTGTCTATTTTTCGTTGGGACTTGACATTTCCATCTGTTTTAAAAATCACTCATGAGTTGCAATGACTAAGAGATAAAGTGGCAAGAACCCGGATACAGTGACTAGACCTCCAGGAAAAGAGTCAGCAGGTCTGAGCTCTGGCCCTAAAGGCAGAGCTAAATAATTATTCAGATTTGAGAAACTCCCTTGACTTTCTATGTTTTATTTTCTATGCCTACAGGATGACTGTAATTTATCATCCAAACCAGGACACATTTGGGAGTGAACAAGGGTGCTGACAATAATCACACCAGGAAGGCAGGTCTGAATCTGGACTGCACTGGGGAAACTGGCGGTTGGGGTCACCTTGGTTATCTATAAAATGAAACAGGCATAAGTGATCTCTGATATCTAGATTAAAAGGCTATGATTTTACTTCAACCTTTCTTTAATAATGTAATGTCATTTAGGTGCACCTAAAAGCCAAATAGGGGTAAGTGAGGCAATGAGTTAAGTAACCGAAAGTCAAACAAGAAAATGAACCTTCCTTTTATACTCTCAGGCCATCTCTCTGTTAAACTTTAGAGAGGAGAGAGGATAGATTTCTTATTAGCCTTTAAAAAATTTTTGTGTTATGTCAAAAATAGTAATTTTATTCATAACATCTTGCCAACTTATTAAAAATGCTGAATTTCATCATAATCAACTTAATGACTAAGTTACCCTTTAATTTGTCATTTTCCCTTCAGGTATCACACTTTCAATTCACCATCTTCATAATAATTTTTCTCCACCACCATCACCACTGTACATATGCACACACAAAAGATCTAGGAGTGGAAAAGTAGGAAAGTACTTGTAAACTCCAAGACAGCAGTTCCCAAGAAGTGGTAAAATTCAGGAAACAGCATAAAAACTTGCAAATATTTAATATTAAGTAAATAGGAGGGAAGTAAATTCAAAAGCCTAGAATATTTATGTCCCTGTTCTAGGTATTTCCATTTCCCTACAGAGAGGTTGACAATGGAATAGCCTTCCAAAAGCATACTTCAGGGCTCTGAAGGAGATAAATTGAGATAGAAAAATCTCACCCTGTATTGAAGTTTGTTGGCAAAGTATATAACTTTGAAGAAAACAACTTTCTAGTAAATTACATTATACTTTTTGTTTTTTTTAGATTTGTATTGTTTTACAATTTACAGGACACTTTCACACACACTATTTTATTCCCAGAATAACAACTTTGTAAATACTTATCCTTTTTACATTTAAGAAAACTAAAGCTTGGAGATGTAAAGTGACTTGCCTAAGCATATATAATAGACAGATGAAATTCCTATATTTGATCCCAGATCGAGTAGGATTTCTGGAGACCTTGGGAAAAAAAGAAAAAATTGCTCAAGAAGATATGGACCATCCCGTGTGAATTTAGAGCAACAGACAAGATAACTGTATGAAGTAACTGAAGAAACTTAAAGCATTGTATTTTGAGATCACAAATGTTCCCCTAGGTTAAATAGTTTAATTCTGTGTAGAAAGAATTGCAATTTCACAAACAGAGATTCAAAAAATGCCTAAGGCTTAATTCAGGAATAGAGAACTCTGCCTTTCCAAAATAGCAATTACTACAGCAAAAGATTGCAAAAATCCCTACTGATGTGTAAGAACACAGACCCTCTCTTGTCTATTCTGGTGCAACCAAGTCCTCCCGACCTTGTAATTTGTGTAATTTTCTCAGCAGAATCACTAACGAGGGTTTGGTTTATTGAGGGGGCTCACTGAACTACACAACCACTATAAAACAGACCTCCTATAGGAAGGGAAACATTTGCAAAGAGGTGTGGGTAATGTAAAATAGAACAAGAAAGTTATTCAAACATCATCTCCTACATGTGACAGGTACTTGCCACAGTTGTGGTTTTTCTTTTAAAACAATATGGTGAAACCCTAATTAAGAAAACTGGATTAAATTTTTAATAATTCCTTTAAATAATTTTTTGCCTCAATTCTTAGAAGGATGTGCTTCTAAAATGTGAGTCATATGATTCTCTGCAATAGTAAGTTGAATATGTTGAAAATAACTACATTTTTTCCTTGATGACTACAGATCTTATTGTGCATCAGGGTCATTTTTTAGGACTTTGTTTTCATTCTATAAGACCCTTGATGTAGACATTTAAAACAACTGGCCTTGGGACATAATCTGAAAGTTTCTTTTAGCAAAGAAAGCCCAAAGTTTGTCAACTGCTAACCTTGTTCCAAAAAAAAAAAAAAAAGGGTAATTCCAGATTCCTAATACTGGGATCTTATTGGATTTACTGTTATAAATAATCAAATTTCTGAGATTACTTCAGTTGTAGAGACTTCTTAAAGAAATCATGAATCTGCTTTCAGATTTAAACACTCACTGCCTCCATATTTAACATTTTTATCATTACCTATACTAGAAACTTAGAGAAACAGGTCAGCTGTCCAAGATGACCTGTATATTATATTGGTTTCAAGTATATAACATAGTGAGTCAATAGTTATCCATATTATTAAGTGCTTACCCTAACTAGTGTAGTTACTATCTGTCATCACACAAAGATACTGCAGAATTATTGTCTATATTCTTTATGCTGTATTTTCATCCCTGTGATTAAGTCACATTGAAACTGAGGTTTTGTACCTCTTTATCCCTTCACCTCTCTTACCAACCCATCTCCCCCATGGTAACTACTAGTCTCTTTTCAGTGTCTATGCACTTATTTCACGTAGCATATTACCTCTAGGTCCATCCATGTTGTTGCACATGGTAGGATTTCTTTCATTTTTATGGCTGGATAATTTTCCCTTGTATATATGTACCACATCTTTATCCATTCATATACTGATGGACATTTCAATTGCTTCCATATCTTGGCTATTGTAAATAATGTGCAAATAAACTGATCTCCTTTTTCTTAGAGGATTTACTTGAGAAAATTTATAATTTTGAATTCCTTCTCTACCACTTTGAGCTGTAAGTCTTTTAAAGCCTTTTGCAAGTTTTACACTCAGGACTGTCTTTCTCAGTGGCCTGGGAGACATCCCTTTGAAATACAATCACCAAGGAAGAAAGAGCTAGTTATTTCCCAGTTTCTGGTGGGAGGGAAACATCTTAACTTTATTAGGCTCCTTGCTCCAAGTTGCATGTGGGTCATGGTGTGTGGATAGACCTCAGACAATAATTTTGCTGATCATGTTAGCTACTTTAATTCTACCTACTATAGTCCTTTTTGATAGAAATTAAGTTCATGCTATCCTGAAAAGGCCTTATAACTTACACTAAAGAGAGTAACCAAAACATACTTGGAGCTCTCTGTACAAAGATCCCTTAAGGACCTTTAGAATTGAAATGTGAGGCTGAAATGTGCCCTGGGGACACATATTATCATATTACCTTTCAAACTATAGCTCAATAGCAGGAGCTTCATTTCTATCCTCTAGTTGTTAAATTAATAGACAAGTGAGTCATTCTCTTGTATTTTATGTACTTACTACATAGTATAATGTAATAGTTGAAAGTGGGCTAGGTGGAAGAGAATGAAAAATTGAAAATCATTGTCTTGAACAGTGTAGGTGGTCACTGTTGTTACTTATTTCCTTAAGTTAAAGAGAACGAAAAAAATATAAACATGTGGCAGAGTAGTACAAAGGCAATATAAAGAAAGTAAGTTGTCTCTTCTTCTAAAGGAAAGTCAATATAATCCATTCCTTAACTCTGCATCTGGCTCCTTTATTACCCTCCATGGGTAATAGAAACAAAACAATATCTCCAAGTAGGCAAAACCAAGTGCTGAGGTTCCTTGCCCTCATGCAACGTGCAGGTTACTAGAAATAAGTATAACTTGTACATTATTCAACCAAACCTGGGTAATGGCTTTACTTGCTGTTTTAGGGGGTGTTTAGTAAAGTATACAGGAAGTTGCATGGTGTTTCAAGTCATGAAATGACTTACTATACTGAATGTTTCAAACAGTCCTTCCAAAACTATAATGCACGAAAGAACGTTAATCCCACAGGGAACACTTAACCACTGGAGAAAATATAAACACAGAAGGCTCAGGTTAATATAGAGATACAAAGACATGTATCCTCCTATAGCCATTCTTCTTAATAAGTGATATGATACAGTGACCCTTCCTTTGTCAGCCCCTTGGATTTTTATTTGTTTGCTAGTTGCTAATAGTACCAGATAAGGTCCTTCCCAAAGGAGTTTTCTCTGATACCTTTTCAAGTTGACCAACTCTCTGGGTTTTAGGTCATAGAATTGTTTGGGAGAACACTGAGGAAAGGAAAAGCCTCCTGTAATTTTTGATGATAATACTATCTGTGTGCCATGGGACTTCTATCATATTTGGCAATACTTCCTTGCAAAAGAAGAGAGTCTAGGATTAGAGATGATATTCCTAGATATATGAGTCTACCTATTACTAATTTATAAAAGCAGAATTGTGAACCTTCAAAAGATATTTCTTACTGTTATGAAGTGCAAAGGAAGGGACATGAGGTAAGGATGTTTGTCTTTCTTAAAGATTGGCTAACTAATATGCAAATTGAAGTTATCCTTTCTTCTTTGCCTATGGATCAGATTATGCACAGCAGAGTTTTTGAGCAAGCTACCATGCCTTGTAGAGCTCTTTAATGACATTTCTAGTAAAATGAGCACTGCTATTAATAAAAGGTTAGATTCGAATTTCCTATGTAGGACACATGAAATCAAGTACTTTTTTAGCTACTTTAGAGTTATTGCTCTAAAAAAGGGCACTGAATATGAATATATATCAACCAGAGCATATTCATACTCCTTTGCAGGGAATCATTTTATAAAGTCCACTTAGAGTTATTCAAATAGGCCTGATGATGTTGCTGCATCAATGCCCTTCCTTTAATGTTTTGTCAGGATTGTGTTTTTGGCAGGTGAGAAATATACTGGAGACAATATGTCCTTGTGGTCACTGCAGAAGCATAACAGGATTACAGGGGCAAGAAATTTTATAATGACTGTCTCCTGGCATAAGAGGGAAAGCTTGGGAAGAGGTGCATTGTGGTGTAAGGCAAGTAAATGAAGTCATCTTGTGCCTTTTTGTGTACCCAGTCCTTCAATAAAGCCAGCCAAATGAATGACCCCAGTTGTGGCTACATAGACTTGAAGAACTGTTCAATCTCTGCCTGAATTTCTGACCCACAAAATCATGAGAAATAACAACTCTCTCTTGCTTTTAGCCACTACAAAGTCATAGATAACTAAAACAAATTTAATAATCTGTAACTTTTTTTTGTTTACTTAACCTGTTGTTTGATCAAAGATCCATATAATAATGTTCTACTTTATGAACTTCCCAGTTTCTATTTGAAATTGAATTAGTATCTTCTTGACATTTCAAAGACATTATTATTAGCTGTATAAATAATATAAACAGGTTAACAGTTGTAAAGTGCTTTCATTGTAGCTGATATGCTTCTAAGCACTTTACATATATATTAAACCCTCACAGCAACCCTCTGAGGAGCTCCTGTTTTTACCATGATTTTCAGGTGCAAATTAATGAGGCATAGAAAGTTCTGTAACTTGTCCAAGGCCACACAGTGCGAAGGAAGGAGATATGGGATTTGAACTCAGGCAACCTTGAAACCTCTGTCAAAGCTTTTCTCTTCATGGTTGATACTCTGTTTTCACTAAATATTTTTTTTCTTTATACACATCCATGTATTTTCTCATTTTTTTGAGCATGATTATATTTTTGATCCCTCAAGGATTCCTTTGCTTCCTTTCTATCATAGCTATATGTTTTTCTTTTTTCATTTTAAGATGTCTTTTTCATTATGTCTAAAATGGCCGGGTCAGATTCTAAGGGAAACTTCACCACTTCTACCAGAAATCCCATTTATTCAGGTATATGCTTATCCCTGTTCAATGTTTTGCATGTAAATATTGCTTTCACTCTAATTAATCTATTTGATAGGGCATATGGCTCTGTTTTACTGAAAACATTAAACAGCTAGTCTTCAAGTACCTGCCAGGGAGTATGATCTCGATTGGCTGAGGTCAGCAATATTTATACAGCATATTTGAAGCATATACTACCTATCCATTCATCTTAATTCTCCAAAACAGAATTTGCAAACTACTGGACAAGAACTGGTCTTTCTAGACTTGCTTTGTTGGATCCTCATAGTTTATTATTTTTCCATTGCATTAAGTTTGTTTAGTTTGGACACGCTCTCACATATTTTCTACTCCCACTTGTTTTACCCTAATTTTCCTGACTTTGCATTTTATTTTGTGATTTCCACTCTGAAACTTACCCTTTTGTGAAGCTAGACACAGAAAGATATTACATATAGAGACCACATTAATGTCTCTATTGAAGTTATTTTAACTTCAGTATAAGAATATCAAACTTCATTGCAAGACATATTAAAAACAGTTCTATAACAGGTAACATTGTATTTACTGTAAGCATGTTGCTGATTTTGTTTTTTAATCATATAGTATCCTTTCCAGGAAAATCCTTAGGATAAATGTATTTCAGTACTTATAGGAATAATTTTCCTTCCCTAAACAATTCACTTGTTTCTACACTACAGATGCTGTGACTTGGGCTACTGATTTTATTGTCTTTGCTGCTCCTAGAGAACTTAGAACTAATTTGTTGTGTTTCTTGAGCAGGTATGCAGGCCCACATTGCCTAGATTTTGTGTTTTCACATTATTCCTACGTGGGTGTTGGTTTTCTACACTTACTCATTCTTGGTCCCATTTTCTTATTATAAATGCATTTTACTGTGCAGTATTTATGTAGCTATGTAATTCTCCATAAATGCTGTTTATGTGTAGTAAAATGCCTACATAAATCAGTAAGTAAATAGATGTTTTTCCAATTACATGTTATGAGTTCAAACTTTATATGCTTTTGAGTTAATATCCTATTTCTATGTATTTATACTTGGAATAGTGGACATCATTTTTTCCATCAGAATCAAGAATCTGCTACCCAGATTGGGCAAAACCTATCAGCAGAGTGTCTATTCAATTTGATTTTGAGATACTTATTTATGTTTAAATATACTATGTATTACAATAACAAGGGAACTGAAGTCAAATAAATAGTTTTTATTTCTAAACTGAATTTCTTTCCTAGATCTTTGCCTTTTTTAGGAACTGGAGTGTCTGAATGTGGCAGCCTAGAAGGAAATCTGCATGATTATTTATCTCTAGGTTTTGTCCTTCAAAAATAAATATTTTTTGTGTCTTAATGCTCTCAACTATATAAAATATATACCTATGGGCCCATGAATTTTGATGGCATAAATCATTTTGATTAATTTGATCAAATAAATAATTTACTGAAGAGTTTGTTTGGTGATATTACTAACTTGAAATATTCTTTAAGGGTTTTTTTTCCCACCAAATTAGCCTATAGTTTCATTTAATTGGCTTAACTCACCAGTTGTCTGAGTTCAATTGCCTGCTTAGGGCATATACCAGTCAACTGAAACTGTCTTTGTATGATTTTAATTCTCTCTGCCTTGTCTACCAGTGAACATATATGAACTCAGTTATGCACACCCAAGAGTAGAGGTCACAGCAATAAAACTAAGCGTACCTGTGTGTCCTAAACTCTGCAAAACATTAAAACATATATTTGGGCAACTTGACCAATTCAAAAAATGTAATTGGTGGTAACAGACATATTTGCTAAGTAGGAAGAAGTAGGTTAAAAGTTATTTTCAGAATTTGGCCAAAGATCTGTAGTTTTTTTCCCCAAAAGATATCAAAATTATATATAAGACATTGCTTTATCACTCTTTTTCCTACAAATATTTTGAAACTGAATGTATGCACACATTCGAGTAATCCGTTCCTCACTTATGTATCATCTTTATCATAGTACAGTTTATGAAACCTAATTCATAACTCCAAATTTTTTTGTCTTTTTTATTCCTATCTTCAAAGTCATTTTTTTCTTGGAACAATGGATCTCAACTACATAGTTCCAGTACTAAATATCATCCTGTCTAGTGGAGTCTTAAGTTAGGTTTTACCAAAGGAAAAAATGCAATTGCATATCCTTTTTAGGAGATCATGGAGAAGAAAAGGGAACATTTTAAAAAGAACAAAAACTCAAGACAAATGAAACACTTGACTCAATAAAGGTGGCACTAAGGATTTCGTAGTATTGAAAAACTGTTTTTATTTTTATTTTTGCAAACCAACTATTAACTGAAGGAAACTGAAAGTAAACTATAATTTATTGTGGTAATGCAGGGACCCTGTGAAATCTATCCATATGTACCCCTCACATCTTTTAGGCCAGTGACTTCGAATACTTTACTTGTCAAAGCTATTCCAGAGGAATAAATAATGTAATTAATAGCTTTGGATTTCCCTGTATCTTCCTATGGTTTTCACTATTTCTTAAGTTCATTATTCAGTAAGGATCTGTGAAGCTGAAATTATGGAATGATGTGCATTCACATGTATAATGCTGTTTGTGTGTCATCTGTAAAAGTGTCAAAGAATAGCAAATCCGGGATTTTCTTTTCAAATAAGAAAAACTAATGGGGCAAAATAGTACTGAATCCCACAAGATTACATAACACCATGAGGATTGCAGCTGTCACCAGTGTAATGTCCTAATTAGTTTTGCTGGAGGGGTGCAGTGTGAGGGAGCTGGATCTTTGTTGAAGACTGTAGCCGACTTACTTAGAGCACAACATTTATATTGTCTTAGGTAATAGCATCAAGCAGCAATATGAACACTGGGTATAATTTATGTGACCATTTAGAGGTTAGGTTTTTCTGCTGAAGTCACATTAACAAAAATTCTAGTCATTTTTAACATGACAGCTTCTGCATACATTAATAATAACATTCTAGATACATTATTTTGCCCTACAAACACCTCCCCAGCTACATCTTCCAGAAATATGGTAAATAAAAATAAAGTCAATGGGTTTAGGAGAATATTGGTTTTCAGTATTAAATGACAGGAAAAGGATACAGAAATTGAGATGTCTATTCAAGTAATTAATTCACTCTTATACCAGGCTTTCCCTGCATTGCATTATTTTGTTTTCTTTCTGTTAACTGATGCCTTGATCAAATATAACAGGAAACAAAACATAAAGTACTTAAAATTATATGTTTGTATATGTGATGTGTGTAGAGCCATGCTAACTGCAGACTGATGGCTGCCTATGTGGTGAAAGTGTTGCAGTGAGGTGCGGGGTGGTGGGGTGGATGCCGTATAAATGAGAGGCATGTTGTGTTCTCTTCCCTTTCCTCTTGCTGGTATTCTTTGATTCTCCCAATTGTTAGAATAAGTTACTATGTCACATTAACATCTACTAAGAGTAAGTATGAAGCATCCGATATCTTTAAGATAGAATGACTTCCAAATGGAATTCTGACTTTTTTCTTTCACCGGTAGTTTTCGTGAACTGGAGTAACCAGTGATGTGACTTGAACCTTTCCCCCTCTGGCTGAAGGATTCAGAGGCCATCTGAGTAGAATTCTCTCAAAAGGGCAGCACTGCTGGTCTGGTGACCACCAAGTCTAAGGTAACAGTCCTTAAACCCCTATAACACTAGAGGGGAAAAATGAGCTAGGCCTATATACTGATCAGAAATAACTACAAGAGGAGTGTTGACCATCCAAAATAGTCTAGAGTGTGTTGCAGTAACAAACTGAAAGCCTTGGTGGCTTCTAACAACAAAGGTTGGTTTCTTACTGAAGTTCAGTTCCACAGCACCTCTTTTCTGAGAACCAGGCTGATACAGCTGGTCATCCTGGAAAAGGCAGAGACTATGATGAATCATGTGCTAGCTCTTAAAACTTCTGTCTGAAGGGACAGAGGTCACGCATGCGCCAGATGAGTGCCCGTAACCAGTCACATTGCCACACAGGATGTCAAGAAGGGAGAAAGTAAAATTCCCCTCCCGGGCGAAGTAGCAGATACTAGTGAATAATAATACAATCTATTGCTGTAAAGATCTCCATACAAGGCCCTATATGAACTGGTCCTGTGTTTTTTATTCTAAACCATTTCTACTACTTGTTCATGCTGTTCCTTCTTCATTTTCCCTCTTCTGTCACAGGGCCTCTGTACACGTTGCTTGTTTGGCCTAGAACATGTCCCCCCAAATATCTACATGACTCACTCAGTGGGTTCCTTCAGGCCTTTAACCCTACCTTCTCCATGTGGACTTTTCTGGAAACTCTGTAGAGAAATGCAACCACTTCCTTGATATTTCTTATCTTCCTTCCTTGCTTATTTTTCCATTCTCTCTAACATACTATATATGCCATTTATTGTCTAGCTCCCTCACTAGATTGTTAACTGCATGAATGTGGGATGTTTTATTAAAATCTGAGCCACCATCATCTACAGTAGTATCTGCAATGAGGTAGCATGTGGTCGCTGGTGCTGAATGACTGAATTCATAAATGAACGAGGCATTTGATTCTCAGTATAGCTGTTGCCCATCAGCTTAGCTGTCTCTTGCTGAAAGCTGTAGCTTTGAGATCCTTCTCTCTTCCCAACCTAGACTTCTTTTCTCTTGATTTCTCATCTACATGAGACCTTTTTGAGTTATACGGTGATAGAGAAAAGTGATAAATTGGGTTTTTTGAGGTACAGAATGTTTTCAGTCTTTGCCAGTGAAATACTATGTGATTCTAGGTGAGTTATTCCAATCATCTGGGCCTCAAGAAATGTGGAATAATGAAGATGGCTTTTACAATCAAGATATTTGAATGTAAGTCCCAGCACTACCATTTACCACCTTTTATCATCTTAGCAAGAGATTCTGATTTGGTTACATTCTCTAAGTCTAATTTCCACCACCCTACTTTTTTTTTGAAAAATTAGGCAAGGGAAATGATATGTTCTAGTTACTAAGTTCTTGGCCTTAACCTCCAAACCTTCCTCTGCATATGCCGGGCTGGAATCTGTACATGACATCCCTGCTTTGCTGGGTTGTTATGTTAGGTTCTGCCAATAGTGAGCACTAGAGGGAGACCTCAAGCCTGGAGGGAGCAGGGACTGGCTCCTGTGCTTCCCAGGATCCAGGTGGCTCCTGTGAGTCATGCCGCTGCACTTCTTTACCCTGACTATGGCGGTGCATTCCAGTGGCAGCTGGAATCCTGTTTGCTGTTTGCCCTCCGCTTGCACAGCCATCCTCAGCTGCCTTTCCCTGCTCCAGACACCAGCACCAGTCAGAGTTCTTACTTCTGAGGTCTGGGTCCCTGCCCGACAAGGTCCGTCTTGGAGCAGCAGCACCTCCTTAGATATCTGAATTTCAGCTCCACAGGACCCCTCCTCTTGGCTCTTGAATTGCAACCTATTTTCTTTGCTCCTCCAGGCTAAGGGCTTTATAAAATAGCTACCTTTGTGCAACCTTAGAGCTCTCGGTTTACACTCTTCAGTGGCTAACATCATTACACCTAGTTAAACCTTCACCTTAAATTCTCTCTTGTTTTCTGTCCCCTGACAGGCTCCTGACTGAGACACTACCTGTCCTATCAAAGTCATAGGGTTATTGTGAGGATAAGATGAGATCATGTCTATAAAACACTGGACAACTCAGTATTGTCTGAAAACTGAAGTGACTGTTTGGGACTCCACCATGTGGTGTGGGCCTCATGCACCTCCAGTAGCTTCCCCAAATGACATGTAATCAGATAGCAAGTCCAAGAGTTAAAAATATTTAAGTCAGCAAATCATAACCCACCCACTCATCTGTAACCCAGAGGTAACAAACTTCAAGACCAGCTGTTGCTGCTTCTGCTCTGGAAGAGTGGGCGATGGGCGTGGCACAAGTCATACCAGGGGAAAGACGACACGCTGGTTAACAGAACACGTCAGTCCATGTCTGGAGCTTCAAAAGGTCAAGGTAGGTGTGGAGCTCAGTTTCAGGCTGGAGAGAGGGAGCTGAATGTGGAACGAATTATTCTGGAGCGGCTGTGCTGGGGGTGGGGGTGAGGGGTTGGGCTGAGTGAGGTCAGAGGAAGACAGGGATGGGGGAATTGGAATGAGCTGGAGCAAATCACTACAAAAGCAAGGTGATCTCATATTCTAGTTAAATAATTTGTATCGCTGCGGCAAGCCAAACCCGAAACCCCTACAGCACTACCTTGAGGGAAGCGGCCGTATGCATGTTCCCTGTGTGAGTGGTCCTGAGTGCTGTGGTGTTCATTTGAAAGTCAAGGTAAAGGGAATTTCCTCATCAGTCAAGTGATACATGGTACTAATAACAGAGTTAGTAATGCATCATTATTTGACTACAGATTTTAGTACCTGCCTCTGCCACGTACTAACAGTGTGACCTTGAGTAAGCTGTATAACTTTGAGCCTCATTTTTCTCAACTGAAAAGTGTGGAAGGTGAAAATTGTTTCTACCATATTAGCTTTATTGGCAAAGCTTTAGTAAGTCAGTATATGTCAATCCCTTAGAGTGGTACCTGAAACATAGTAAGCAAAAAAACAAGTGGGTAGCTATTACAGATTTAATATTACCTCAGAGGATTGTTATCCGTAGTAAATGTGGTGATGCATATGAAACACCTAGTGTCGTGCCCAGTGATCATTTAGTAAATAGAATGTAGTCAGGCTTCTGAGGCTGTTTGGAATATTAGCAGTTATTCCTTAACACAGAGGGTTCATATGGGTTTCATTATTTCTGAGTAAGAGATAACCTTTCAAATTCTATTTTTTGTCTTCTGGGTTTACTAGATAGGAGAGGAATAAGAAAAATGATACTGAACTGGACATTATGAAATCTCTATTCAAAAAACAGTCCTGTGGCTTTTTTAGCTGTGACAGAGTAAGTTAAATTATTCCTTTGCATTGATAAGGTTCCCAAGATGACACACTTTTGTGGGATCTTGACCTTTCTTATTTTCCACAAGCAAATGCCCATTTGTGACCTATTTCAGTCACCACTGTCTATTACAATGGTCAAAGTCTGTCGAACTTAATGTTAAGCAAGAGAAAATAATTTTGTTATAATGGAGTACACTGAACTTAGGTGCTAATAGAATGGTTGAAAAGGAGATTTGTAGTTGGATATTAGGGATATGGCTTGAGAGTATTCCGGGTTTACTCCTGGCTAGGCATGTTTGGCCTCAGCCCCAGTTGCCCAGACATATTTGATGAGAGCCTTAAGGGCGAGGGTATGTACTCCAGCCCCTGCTGTTTGTACTGCACCTGCTGGAACCTCAGGTGGAGGGACTGTGGTTGGCTTGACTGAAGGAGGCATTGATCTCACTCTGTAATGACCATCAGCTGTGAGGCAACACTCTTCCCACACTAACTCCACTCAGTGAGCACCATGTTCAGGCTGTAAAGACCCACCTAGTGCTTTATCTTCCTTTGGGCTAGGACCCTCTCTCGGTCCCCAACTTGGGGTAAATGAGCTAGTGGAAGGCAGGCAGGAAGCTTGCTCTCCTGTTCCTGAGAGCTGACGAGTCTGTTTACCCTGTGTTACTTCTTTCTCAATTAGAGCAAAAACAATTTATGGCTCTAAATCCAGAGCCGTAGATAAATGTTTACATCTTAAACCCCTGTCTTATAGGTCCTGAGCTATAATGATACATACTTTCAAGAATTATTTTAAGGACAAAATAAATTACATATGATAAGAGTGTTCAAAAACTGTTCCTTTTGCCTTTTTTTTTCTATTATGAGGAATGAGAGAAAAGGAGAGAAAGGGAAAGCCTTCATTTATATGTGGACATATATATAAACAAAAATGTTTTAAATGAAGCTTTGAAATGTAAATGAAACAGCATTTGCAATATGGTTGTATTTTGCTTGTATTCTTGCAAGGAGGGATGACTCCTGCTAGAGAGGGTATAAGAACTATGTCAATCTGAACAAGACACTTTTTCATACAAAGCATCTGGCATTTTTCTGAAGGAACTTGGAAACAAGGAGCAGGTACAGAGTATGGGCTGCTGTCATTCCTTGGAGTGAAACCTAGGAAGTGGTTGTTTTATTAGAATCCCAAACACCTGCCATGGAGAGCGACTCGAAGCTTTTTACACTTTTTCTCACATTAGGGGGAATAACAGTGGTACTGTGGGAGTAATCATTGTAAATGGTCTGCAGTCGTAATTCAGCAGGTGGTTGAAGATGCCTCCACAGGGCTTTGCACTCTCCGGGGTGCACTTAGACTGCTGGACTGTGAGTGACCTCCAGGAATTTTGGGTTCCTAGTCTACAAATCACATCTTTAAGGACCATGCAAATCACCAGTGAAGGACATCAAACTTAGTTGCCACGTTTAATTTTAATTGGAACTCTAAGTACATCAAGCGTTCCATAATATTCTTCTTCTTGTGTTTAGTCAACAAATATTAATGACTATTTTAGGAATTTTCTCCTTATATGCCCATGACATTAATCAAAGAATATGAGGAACTATTGAAAAACATGTTTCAATACCATACTATTTGAAAAGCAAGAGATAAAGGCAAACCTTAGATGCTTTCCATAGTTTGAGACAGTTCAGGGCCTACCCTGAAGCCTAGAAGAGTTTCCATTGCATAACAATAATCATCATTATCAGTAATAATAATAACTATTATTAATTTGCATTACAAAATATCAAATCATGGATCAGCTAGGCACCTAATTATTTTATAAAAATATGAATAATTATTAAATTATTTTAAAGTCACTTTGTTCTGTCTTTTAATTACATAATTTAAAATAATTCCTCTTAATGCTATGTCATGCTTTTGAGTATTTTTTTTGATATATTGAGCTAAGCATTTTGCAAGTACCCTGGCATGTAGACAGGAAGTAAAACACAAGGCATTTGGAATGAGTTTTCTCCTCTCTAGAATGTAAAACTTAAGTCAACCATTTCCTCCCCCAAACCTTTCATTTAATCCCATTGCCATTCCTCTTTATACATGTGAAAACTAAGGCTTGGGAATTTACTCATGCTAATAGCCATACAACTAGTATGGCCAGCTGGGTTTTCATCAAGGGTCAGTCTGCAAAGTGGCTGGCTCTAAACTGCTCCATTAGAGGAGGCACCTGATGGATTGAAGGAAGGAAGCTTTGCTGCCAAGTGACACTCTATATATGTGGTGCTTTTCCCAGCATGTGTATCAGTACACCCTTGAAAAGCACTGTTATAAGCACACTATTGGTGCATTTTTCTATTTCTTCCTTTTCAATGCTGTATAACTTTTCATTGTATGACTATGCCACAATTTATATACTCATTCTATGATAGGCACTTTGGCAGTTTCCAGTTGAGTTTATTACTAATAGTGCTGCTGTGAATATTATTTCATATGTCTTTGTGTGTAGAAGGAAGTTCTGATAGTTAATACACCTAGAGTGACAATTGCTGGGTCATGGAGGATCACTGTTCAGCATTAGAAGATAACACCAAACGCTTTCCTGAAATGTTGCACTAATTTACACATATCTTGGCTGAAACTTGGTAATGTCTGTCTTTTTTATTTTAGACATTCTGGAGGGTTTACTTACAGTAATATGAAAATATTGTAACTGGCATTTCCATCATGACCAATGAAGTTTACCACCTTTTCATGTTGGCCTATTGGATATCCTCTTTTGCAAAGTATCTACTTAAATCTTTTGGCCATTTTTTCTATTTGTCTTTTTATTTTATATTCATTATAGTGCTTTATATTATATGTATGTTCTTAGATTGGTTGCATTTTTAAAATAAGCATCTAAATGAAATAATAAATAAATAAATTTTAAGTGTGTTTGTAAAAATAACAGTTATGACTTAGATGGAAAGCAAGTGGTGGCTGAGTTTTGCACCATAATCTAGGAAAACATTTGCATTCCCATATCCTGTAGGAACTAACTTTCTTGTTCTTGTTTATAATAATTTATAAAAATGTATAGGTCATAAAAGATTATATATAGGGCTATATCAGGACCTTATTCCAATTAGAATATTAAAAGTTGTATGTTTTCATTTTCTACATCCTCTAATGCTTTGAAGGAGGCTTATTATGAATATACTATTGTATTTTTAGGACAGGAAATAATTTTTTGAAAATGATGGTCTTTTCACTCTACCCTCATGTTTTAATGGGTTTATTTTGGTCAGATCTGAAAGAAATTTTCAATGTGATATTTGCAATGTCTACTTTGTTTGCAAATTCCAAAACTAAAACATGCTCCTGATTTCATTATGATTTTTTCTCCATATTCTCCATAAGAGCTCTAATAGTTGTTCAGAGTATTAGAGTTATGCTAACAAAATGCCATTCTGCTAACAAAATGTCAGAGTGCCAGAGTGCTAATATTCCTCAAGTTTCCCACTTTTCTTATATTTCTTCCTTCTTCTAGTTATTCTACATTGCTCAAAAAGTACTCTCATCAATTAAGTCACAGAACATAATCAAAAGTGAAAGAAAATTATATTAAACATACTTCTCTCAGAGTAGAATAATTCAAACAAGCTCTCTTTGAGAGCAGAGCATGAACATACTATGGGAGAGAATATACTTGTTGACAGCATTGATCTCCTAAAAATTGTGAAAGGAAAAAATTGTCAAGGTTTTGTCATAAATGGTGAATCATCAGCAATATTGTTATTTTGTTTTCACCAATTTAAAATTCCCTCACATTTATCATATCCAAAGATCTCAAAGATAATTTCCAGCTGGATATAATGGAATCCACACTGAAATATTAATCAAATTAAAACCAAGATTCTGGGAATCATTGCTTTCTTTAATGCAGAAAGTTGAGCTGCTGGTTTCTCCTCTTGAAGTTTTTTACAAAGCAGGAATAAAAAAAAAGTAAGAACAAAGACTACAGAAAATGTAACGATATGATGATTGCAGTTAATTTTTGTCTCATATCAGAGCACTACAACAAAACCACCTTCTACAACTCAATATTGTTAAAATTTAGATTCTGCATACCTTCTTTATAAGCCCATCTGTAAGAAGCACAAAAGCAAAAGGCCTTTGTTAACTGTGCAGGTTGGATTGTCCTAGGCTTTGAGAATGTGTTTTAAATAGAGAATGAATCATTATGGATGAGCATATTGGTTTTGCAAGTATCTGACTGTTTTGGTACTAAATGCCTGAATGTTTTCCAACTCACTGTACCATAGAAGCTTCTCACACATTGAAATGTCTTACAGTTGTATTCAGAGTAAAGGAAAGTAGGCAAGGAAGTCTGTCCTCCAGTGAGAGTCCCTCTATATATAACATTCATTTGGCTGTCAAAACAGGAAAAAGGCTGCCTGACAAATGTCTAAATATCACAGTGTTTATGTACGCTCATTGTCTGAAGTTTGTGTTTTACATTTACATTTAAACATGTTTATTATATTTACTGCTCATATAAGGATTTTTTCATTTGAGTTTTTAAATGATGTGCATACTATTTTTTTGTGGTTATGAAAAATCACATTTTGTGTGGTAAAGATGAGTAGTCTTTAGTGAAATGGAATTTTATATATTCAGGAGGCTGAAAATATATATAAGAAAGAGTTTTTATATTATTTGATTCATAGCCTTTAGTAAGACTCAATAAAAAACATACAAATATGGCAAAGTATTTTTCTCTTTTTCAAATAATTATCACAAATAGAACTGTTAAAGGTCTGTCTTCCTCTGCTCCATGTAAAATTAAGTAGTGTACTTTAAGTCTGTAAACTTTGCTTGGAATAGATTGGGGCTTAAAAGATACACAAGAGTCTTCTAAAGGCTTCAGGTGCATTCAAATTCTGCACATATACAAACTTAGGGAATAATGTATGAGATAAGCGAAGTTAGGTCTTGGAGTTCCTGTTCTCTCTCTTTCTGGGCCCTTTTCATTTCTTTTCTAGGTTCTCTTACCTCCCAGATGCCCAGTAATCTATTCCCACAGTAGTTGCTTTCTCGTTGAAGAAAAGCTATGTGATTGATCAATTCTTTCGAATAAAGGGATGATGATTATTTTTTCATCTTGTTTCCTTGTGCTATTTGGATTTAAATAAAAGTTTCTCGAATGTGCTGCTTGATCCAAGTACAATTTAATGCTTTAATTCCTTCCTTCCTTCCCTCCCTCCTGACTTCCTTCCTCCCTCAAGTAAGAGCTAACTGGGCTATTCTGTGGGCTCGAGGTATAGAATGTAGGCTGAAGTATCTTAGTTGAGACTAAGTTGAAAGCATTAAACACAAAGAAGGCAAGAGCTTGATTGTGCTGAAGGCTTGAGTTTTGAACAAGAAAGGAATACAAGAAGGAGGCTTGGAGTTGTGTCCAGATTCAAGACATAGTTTCCAAGATTTCAAAGACTGGAGTCACAGAACGAACACTGTAGAGTTCTCTTGTCCTTAGGCTAGTGGCATCCAGAAAGAATTGGTGGTCATATTGTCCCAGACAAATGCCTTAGAGATTGCCATGATTAAAACTCGCACACAGCTTTCAGTCCAGGCCTGTGAACAGCTTTTCCTAGTTTTTAAAGACCCTGACTATATTTGGTTCTTCCAGGAATGGTACCCATTCTGTCACAGGATCGAAGGACTCCTGAAAATCTCTGGTACTTTTCCACTTAAATAAAGCAACCATTTTTTGATATAAAGTTTTCCTAGCAACATGCTTATTTCTTTTCTTTGCTTATTTATTTATACACTGAAGTAATATTTATTTCATTTGTACCCTAGGTGATGGGATACAGTGTCGAACAAGACAAATAAGGTCCCTGTTCTCATAAGAAGTGTTTGGACAATGAACAGTAAGTAACTTATACCACTCAGTTATGATTTTTAATGAAGAGTGCTTCTTACTTCAACAGGTTTGATTATTGATAACTAAGGATCTAAGCTTTGTGAAAGGGCACATCCGAAAGAATTTATTCACTAATAATATTCAATAATATTTTATAATTGATAATACTAGGTACACCAAAAAGTATAGAGTTTAATAAATACATGCTTTAAAAACTATCAAAGGAAATTATTGTTAGATTACCCATCCTTTGTTAAATGCAGTCATATATATTTAGGAATTTGCATCTGTATGTAGGTACCTGAATTAAGAATTCAAGATTAAGGAAGTCAATTTGATTTTTTTTTTAATATGCAGTTTTATGAATATCACCTAATGTCTGGGGCTTTTATCTTTTCATGTCATTATATTTAAAAACAAAAGATTATCGTAAAATCTGGTGTTATAAGGCATATATCAAAGTATCTTCAAAGAAATTCCAAGTCACTGGTGAATCAAATCAGGTCTTTATACAAGGATGGTGGCTATTTGTGGCAGTATTGAATGTTAATGCAGGGTACTTTCCTAGAAAGGTGCGATTCTTTTTTATTGAAATATAGTTGATATACAGTACTATATTGTTATCTTTTGTCTTTTTAATAATAACCATTTTAACATTGTGAAGGTATAAGTTGTGGTTTGATTTGCATTTTCCTGGTGATTACTGATGTTGAGCATCTTTCATGTGCCTGTTGGCCATCTGTAGATCTTGTTTGGAAAAATGTCTGTTCAGGTCCTCTGCCCATTTTTTAATTGGATTATTTGGTTTTTTTTGGTGCTGATTTTTACGAGTTCTTTATATATTTTGGATAATAGCCCCCTGTCAGATACGTCATTTGCAAATTTCTCCCATTCAGTATGCTGTCTTTTCTGTTTCGTGGAGCCTCTTTTGCTGTGCAGAAACTTTTTAGTTTGATGTAATCCCACTTGTTTATTTTTGCTTTTGTCTCCCTTGCCTGGGGAGACATATCCAGAAAAAAATTAGTAATGGTGTTGTTCAAGAGTGTTCTGCCTTTGTTTTCTTCCAGAAGTTTTATGGTTCCAGGTCTTATATTTAGATCTTTAATCCATTTCAAATTAATCTTTCAGTATGGTATAAGACAGTGACCAGTTTCATACTTTTACATGTAACTGTCCAGTTTTCTCAACAAAACTTGGGATTCTTTAAGAAAACAAAAGCTACTCTAAATATCTAAATAAATATGACATGACTGTGTGATAAGGCCTTAGACCTTGATATCTTAAAAACTTTTTAAAAAGTCTGCTGTGCAGAATGCCTTTCTCTACTTTGTCTAACCATTGCTTTCAAGATCAAGCTCAAATTTCATTTCTGACCACAGTAATGTGAACAGAGTAAGTTCTTTAAAACACACTGAATGCTTGACCTATCAGTCTTGAAATGGAAATGTTAAAATTCCTTAGGAATTTGTCAATTTGTCTTTTGACAATTTTTTAATGTATTTTATAAGTTAGAGCATCTTGGTGAGTTTTTCGGTTTCTCATTAACAACCCTCTTAAAATCAATAGATGACTTTTTCCTTTAAATATATTTTATATGATAATAGTGTTACTCTAGGGTTCTTTGGTTAAGTATTTCACTGAATTGTCTGTATGTGCATGTGTGTGCGTGTGTGTGCTCATATGCACGCACATGTATATGTAGATACAATTCCTTTGCTTTCAGTTTTTCTGTGTCAACATTTAGATGTGTTATAACTCTTTGTGTGATAAAAATATAAACTGGCAAAGTAACCCATTTCTATACATTGTGATTACTAATATATGCTAATATCTACTACATTCTTTTAAAATATTTTCTATTTAGTATTCATTCTATGTGATTTCCTTCATCTGATCTCTTTGAAGGAATTGAGCATATTTTTATTCTTTATTTTTCATCCTTTATAGCTTTGGAATTTGTAAGGATAGAATGTATGAATTCTGCTTTATACTGTTATCATATATACATTAGTTAAAAGAGTCATCTCTAAATTCCTTCAATGTACTGCTATGGTTCATATTAATGTTTTCTAATATGTCAGTTGCTGTTGTTTTTAGTGTTTGCAGAAGTGGAGGTCCCTATCAGTATTTACTTAATCTGTCATGTTCCATAGTTCCTGAAGTTTATTTCAAACAACTTAATCAAATATGACCTGGTAATATTGTTCTTGCTGTTTTCTGGACATATTACTTTAACCATGTCCTAGCTAAGCAAAGGTAAAGTTGTATTCTGAGTACACACTGTGTTCAGTGCATGGTAGTGGAATACAGGGATGGACAAGATATGAACCATACAGAAGGCTTTAGCCAAGTATATAGTGGCCTCTTTCATTCTAGGTCAATTGGTATGTATTCCTATCTGCCATATTATAATACCTGTCATAGAGTCTTGCTTATATGATTTTGCTCAGCCTGTATCTTTGATTGAGCGGAAACTGAGTATAGGGAGTGCTGACAGAGTCATAACTCAGTGTGCTAGGTCTTCATCAGGCGGGAGATATTAATATATACTCTTTGAGACAGATGAATATACTGAACCCTCAAGCCCTCTACCATCTCAGCCAAGTTTTCATCTCTGAAGGAAGAATTCCAGGACTGGCATAACAGGCTGAATGGTCTCACTGCAGGTTGCTGGAGAGACTGCTTGTGTAGTCTCTTCAAGGAGGCTCTAATGATTTTCCTGCAAAGGAGCCTCCACGGCACCATTGCCAGATGGAAAGTTTACTAGTGGCTCCTCTCCAGGTTGAGTCAAGCCATGCTTCCTTTGTGGGCTATAGTTTGGGCTAGTTAGTTAATTAACAAGCGCTTAATAAACACCTACTGTGTGTGGAGCATTCTGTGCAATTCTGTTCTCTACTTATGCAGAACCTACTCATACATCACAGCCCAGCTTCAGTCTACTTCTCTATATAGACTAACCCATGTTGATATTCCCTATGAAAATGATCATCTGAACCATCTGGCATTTCAGTATGTTATTACTTGTTTCTTTATTGATATCTAAGTGTAAACTTTAATTTCCTAGTACATCTGTATGCACAAAGACTTTGTTTTTCTATTATTATGGTTGAAGGTTTCTTGATGATTAATTTATTGTTATTTAGGATATTATTTCTCTAGATGTGTTCCAGAGAATGTAGTCCTTCAGATATTCTGGGGAAAGGGTAGATGATGGTAGTCAGTTTGGTTGAGTAAGTTTGTGAAGCACTGCACAGCATTTCCTTCCTCTTGAAAATACATAATACAATTTGAAGACAATTAAGACTGAAAATTTACATGTTAAAGATAAATTTTTAAGTAGGTATTTCCTACAGTTAACTGATTCCTTGTTTAATGCAACCAGGTATTATCTTCAGGAATTACATCTGAATGTAGGTATCTGAATTAGGAATTCAATATTGGAGGTAACAATTTAAATTTGGTTTGGGTTATTTTTTACAATGACAGTCAAATACTTGGATATTTTAACTTTTCACATAGGTATATTTTCAAATGAAAGCTCTCCCCCTCTCCCTTTATTGAACACTATTTAATATCCCTTACTACCAGCATTCTACAGAACAATTTTCAGGAAATACATTTCTGCATTATAGCCAGTTGTTGTTGCCAATGGTATAATGTCGCTACATCTGGGAGGTAACACCTAGCTTATGGCTGTGTTGATTGGGACATCCTGCAAAGATGTCCAGCAACTTCATGCAGGTGTGGGCTAAGTTTACTTAGCCTTTGAAGCTGTGATAGGAATGATGCAAGAAAAACAAGTGTAACACCTATCACCCTAACGACAGTCAGGGTCCATTCAGTTGATCGGATTATCTCTGTCACAGTCATTTTCCTAAGCAAAGAGGGAGCGTCTTCCGGTCAAAACTGTCTAAGTAACAGCTCCCATGCTAAAGCCTTCCAGTAACCTCAGAAGACATTAAACCAGACACTTGCCTTTTCATCAGACTGAAACTATAAGGAAGTATACAACATTATTTAGTCCCACTGGATACATTCTACAGAACACTGTGTCTGAAAAGTCAGAAAGGAGAAAATTACTCTAATGGAAGTGGTGTTTCTATGTTAAAGTTTTCAGAAATTGCTACAGATTTTAAGAAGACATTCAATACTTGATGATATGTCTTACTCCTAATTATATTGGTTAGTGATTTTCATCAGGTTTCTCCATTGTAAAATTTCTGCTTTTCTTTTTGAAATTAGTAAATATTTTATGAGGTTATACTTTGAGACTATGCAAATATTTTGTTTATCATACTTTGACCAGCTAATTTTAGCACTGATTGCTCTTGTCTGTAATACTTATTACTAAAATGTTTACCAAGTAGCATTTCTATTATTCCTGGTATACTTATTTGAAATTCTACTGTAAGTATTAGATGTCCCTTTTACCCTATTTGTTTATGCATTCAATTATTTGTATCAGTATATAAATGGTAGCTATTGGGAGCATCTTTAAGTTGGTTTCTATGACCACCATCCTTTTTTGTTTGTTTTCACACTTCCTCACTTTATAGCACTCTAAGGTGTTCCAGACTCATCTTGTACTTTCCCAGTAATTTCCCAGCCCTATCAACCATTTTTTTTCAAGTGGTTGTGTTTCTTTTTGCTTATGGAAACCAAAATCTAGGCATATGGTATTCTCATACTAGGATGTCATTGCTTTTAGCCTTCTCAATGAAGACAACTAGAAAAGTATTTGTATAAATAGGAACCCTCATATATTACACCTCTACATGTATTTCTTTCTATTCTCATTGTTTTTAATAAAATCCATGAAGTCCAGCTGATATTTCCAATTCCAATCCAACATTATAGAGTTCATCCTAGCCTTTCTCTTCCCATATTTGTAACTCCTGTCTCTGATAATGAGAAACCAGGGTCTTATTATCCATAATCTATTTCTACAAGAAATACTTACATAAGGTAATTTCAAAATTGCTAATCTACGCCAGTGAAAAATCAAATTTACTAATGGGAGTATAGTAAAGCATTTGTGTACAGTTCTTTTTTCTTTAGCCTTACATTTAACTTGCCAAAATATTTTTTTATGAAGTTAGTCTGTTTTTCTCTGACCCCTTCAGTGTGGCTATGTTCCTCATTCGGTCCTTTCCTCATTTTCACTTAGAGCTTCATTGTTTATTGGTTCTGTTCATGAAATATTGCTATGATTCTAAGATGGAGAATTACATAAAGGTAGACTCAGAGAAGTTTCTCTTTCTCCTTTTTTTCCTCTTCTAACCCACTCTGATTCCTCCTTCCTTCCACTTTGTTCCCACCACCCCTATAGGTAACCTATTTGTTTCTGGATTTTATTACCTGAATGGCTTTATGCACAAATGAGCAGATATGTTGATATATTCTTATTTACTTTCCTTTCTTTATAAAAGACTACCTGATGCATTACTTTGCATTTTGCTTTCTGCACTTAAAAATATATCCTGAAAATTACTCCCTATCAGTTAAGATTTCTCTCATTTTTTCCACTGTATATGGATTACTCAACTTTCTTAAGTGTCTATACACACAAACTGATGAGAATGACTAATTTTAGTCAACTGATTATGATGATTACTTACATTTGAATCAAAATGCCACAGAACTTGCTACCTGAATTTTTACCTCTTCCCAGACCTCATACATCACAAAAACATACATGTCTCTAACTTAGTCTCGCACACATGCTGTGCTGGTTCTGATCATGCCGTTCCTTCCTGTTACTTCTTGCTGGAGCTGGCTTCTGTTTCATCTTGCAGTCTCATGTTTGAGTCTGATTCACTAGTTTCTGGTGCCCCCATTCTTCGCCCGGCCCCAGGCATCTTTCATCAGTGTTGGTTCCACCTTGGCAGCACCATGACTCCCAGCCTGCGAGTCATTTCCACTGGCCTGGTGGTCTTGTCTGTACAACTGGACGTAGTCTAGTGGGTCTAATCCAGCTGACTCTACACCAAATTCTCTCTCTTGTCTCTGACTTCTCTACAGCACTCACGCACTCTTAATAAAAATACCTGGGACACTGTCCAATTTGCAGAATAAGGATGGGCTTTAAAATTTAGCACATTAAAAAAAATAGGCTTACTTCTTTTTGACTATATCTTTGTAATGCTTTTATTCTATTCAGTTAGGACACTATTAAAGCAGCTCCCTGATGAAATTCATCCATTATGGTAAATGTTTTTACTTTGTGGAAACCTACAGAAATAGAAAGTATTTTGAAAATAAATGAAATATAGACTATTTTTGAAGACTGTTCATAGCCAGATTCAGCAAAGGTTGATAGCTTGGAAAAAAAAGATTATAGCTCTGTGCTAGAAATTTCTTAGCCTGCATTTCACCTCATTTTTGCAGATGCAGTGATTAAGATACTGTTTAATTGTTCCAGGAAGTCTAACTCATCTGAAACGCAAACCTTCTGTTTATCTAAATAACCCTGAACACACAAATACTGGAACAGTATCTCTACATTTAACTGTCTTCTTACTAAAGTGTGTCATTCTGTTGACACACACAACAGTTCAGACATCAGACTTTGAGTTATATGAAAAGCAGAGGACAGCCATTAGAAGAAATAAGTAGAAAACATGTGCAGTGAATATTTGTGATAAAACAAGCCATTTCATTATCCACATGCAGTTTGAGCCTTTTTACTACTTTACTACTTTCTCATCTTTGGCAGAAATCAATCTGACTCTCTTTCACATCAATAGAACATCTCCTAGATGAACCCCTGAGGTGGGTATATAAAAGGTATCTGATTTTTCCATTAATGCAAAGCTATTAAAGCCATAAATAGGGCTTAACAGCATTCAACATTCATTGCAGAAGGGCTTCTCTCGCAAAGTAGTATACAGAAAAAAGAACAATTTCCCATTAATTCTGGCATTTAAAGGTGGGAGGTGATCTGAAAATTGTACCATGGAAATGTAGGTTCTAAAGATGAAAATGGCATAACAGTGGTCAGAGCTAAAAAATTCACTTTTATTTCAGATAAAGTTTAATTTTTCTGGTACTATAAATGCATACACACATATTTGCTACTCTAAAAATACCCTGTGTATATTTACTCGCTACAGATGTCTGATGAGTCACTGCACAATATGTTTGGGATAAGTAAAAATGATTTGAACATCTAATAGAATAGCAACTAAAATAAATATAGTACTTTAAAATAAATTACAGTTAAACATCCTAAGACATTTTACAGTTAGCTTTGCCTAGTAGATGAATGAGGTATTTAATCTGTCTTTCTTCTCTGCATTTCTTATTGTTTGAGATCCTCATCTGAAACAGAGCAGATGTTGGCTTGCTCTACCAAGCAGTCTCTGAAACAGCTCATCTTCTTTCTAAATGTTCCTTTTGTTGAGACAAAGAGTATAGGGGAAGTAATAGGTTAGTATGAAAAAATGTTATGTCCAGGTGAACATACTAACTACTAAAACCTAATGTTATGATAGGTGTTAGGAAATACAAATAGTAAAAAAAATCATGGTCCTTGCCCTCCCAGAACTTATAGCCTATTAAAGTCCAAGTAAACAAATATGTATGTAAAATAAATACAGCTTGTTAAAAGAGCTGTGAAGGGGCAGCAATAGGATATAAAGAAGGTAATTAGTGGGGGAAGTGGTCAACTCCTGCAGGTAAGTAGTCATGAAAAATGCCTCAGGAGTGTGAAAACTGAAGTTAAGGATCTGAAGTTTTAAGGGGAAACCATATGAAAGATAACAGAATGATCTAGGTAAAGAAAGGAGCTTGTCAGGTTCAAGGATCTGAAAGGCGGCCAATGCAGCTAGAGTATAGTGCAGGGCAGTACAGCTAGGAAACAGAAAAGTGGGAGATAGGAAATTGAAGTTCTCCATCAATAAGATGCACATCGAAAGTAGATGACATCTGCAAGGATGGGGATATGTAGGCAGAGATTGGAAGAGCAGTGTTTTAAGTTTTCATATGTATAGCAGCTCTAGATGATTGCAAAGTTTGGGCTGTGACCTAGGGGACATGTGGCTGAAGTGACAACATTGTGAAAGTTGTCCAAAAGGGAAGAGGTCAAGGAGTGTTAAGAGAAGGCTGGCAATGGATTGTCTTCACGGCTTTTGACAGCGGGTTAGGTCTTATAAAAAGCAAGACTGTGAGCCAAGTGATTTTCAGGCCATCACCTTCTTAACATATGAGAAGTATACATTTGTTATTATGCTAAATTCAAATCTCTATAATTAGTATGTTCTTTACTAATTTCTAAATGGGCAAAACAAACAGCTTATTCAAAACATTGAAGGTTTTTAGCTTTCTTCACAGGCGTATGGGACAGTGGGAAATACACTGCACTTTAACTGAAACTGTCATTTTTACATTTAGCCACAAATAGTCTGTATTGTGGCAGAAACAAATCATCCAGTCTTAAAGTAATCAGAGGCAGTGATTCCCAAAGTTGCCTGAATGTAAGAATCATCTAGAATGATTGTTAAAAATGCAAATCCCTGGGTCTCATCCCAGTTTTACTGACTCACAATTTTCTGGAACAGTATTTAGAAATTTTCATTTTTAATAAGCACCCTAAATAATCTGGCAAGACAGGGAACTATTCCTGTAGTGGAAACACAACACACTATGGATGAGGAAGTAAGAATTCCAGGCCTATTTCTCTGCTACCCGGTTTTTGATCCAAAGACTTAATCTTCCTCAGATTAGAGTTTCCTCTACAAAATCATTATTTTGAGGGCCTTTCATATAAAAATGTCCTACCATTTATACTTCTATGTATGATCTATGTGGGAATTTTTCCATACACATTAAATTAATAGTTAAAATCTTGTACCTTCAGGTAACATTAAAAAAAAAACTGAGAAAATTACAAATGATTTGCTTAAGAATCCTTGAACTTGATGAGCATTTTTCTTACTTTCTGGTCACTTTACCACACCTTTGTGAAAATCATTTAAGAGATTTTCAAACCCTCTTCTTTTCAATCTCCTTAAAAGTTTCCATTGAAATACCTAATGTCAAAAAGAAAACAACTCAGTTAAAATTAACATTCTGACACCCAAAATATGTTTATTAAAATCACTATACTTACAGTCAAAGCAAACCACAACAGGCAGCACAAGAAATATAATTTTTGATAACATTTTAATTAAAACATGTTTTGTTTTAGATTTAAAAACCATGTTTGCCACTAGTAATATAATAGACTACAGCTCCTTAGACAACTATTAGTGTTTTCAAAGCTAAGTTGTAATGTATTAGTGGATTTCAACCAAGAATGTTTTTCCTGAATAAATAAAAACACACAAAAAATTAAAGACCTCATATATAGTAAGTTAAGTGTTATTTTGTGAAATTTCCATTTCGGTTACATGCTCATATCCATATACACATTTTTGTATGCTGTTTTTATATAAAATGAATTTCTCACTGTGGTCATACTGTACTATATAATATACATTACTTAGCTGCTATATTATAAATAACATTAATTAGGATATTAAATAAGTTCCATTCTTTTTTCCCATTTTATTTTCATATACATGTGATAATATTTGTGCAATATTTTCATTGCAGACTATGCACAATAGAAATAATGTAATATCTTCTGGCATACAATTCTTGACATTATTCTAAGTAAATTTTAATACACTTAAAGAAAAATGTCAGTAATTTTGGCAGTGATCATTTTAGTAACTCTATTGTTGCAAATCCTCTTTCAATTTAGAAATTATATCTATTGTCTCTACCTCCTCTTTGGGAAGATTAGTGGAATCTCCATTAACCATTAGGTGAATGTTCATTGCTATGTACAGACAACCTTTCATGACTGTTACTGAGAGCTTTTGGTTGGATCCATTTTTCCCCCCATGTTCCTTTTTACTTTCGTCTCCTTTGCTTTCCCTTCTCCCTCTTCCTTAATACAGTAGTTACATATGCCATACCCCTGACTCAGACTAGTAGTATTAATGGATTCTGTCTTTTGGGAGGATAAATGTATTATCAAATTAGCTTCTGTTAAAATGTATCAAATAGACTGATAATTTTACTGGATCTTCTGCTTAATCAGTTATCTGCTTTTCATAATATTTTATACTTTATTAATTTATCATGACAAATGAGAATACTTTGGGGTTGGGTCAGGTGTAGAGGGGAGGCTCCTAAAACAATCAGCATCACTGTTGTTTAGGGAACACAGTACTGTGTCATTACAGGAGTTAGTTACACAAATTTAGAAGATATTCTACAAGAGAGATAGAGCTGCTTTAATCTGGGAAGCTATAAAAAGAGGATACTAATAGACTTACTAATGCGCAGGAAGGGGAGTAGAGCCAACAAAAATAAAACACAGTACTTATTTCATAACAACACCTGGGGGGGGTGACTGAAATTTTCTTATACAGAGTTTTTCTCTAGCTTACGTGGCATATACTCTTATTTCACAGTTCTCTAAAATTCAGCATATTTAAAATAGAGGACTAATCATCTTTCTTCACACACTAGCATTTTCTCCTGTATCCTTTATATACACCATGAGAAAAATATCTTATTTTTTTGTTCAGTTATCCGTAGAGTAGTGGGTACATATCTGCAACAGAGTTTTTACTGTCTTCCTTTAATGGAAATTAAGAATTACGTAGTCTTTCATAAAACTGAATTTATCATATTTTGAAATTCTGAAATTATAACATTCCTACTTTTTATTTCACAAAGTGATGGTGATGAGAGGGTTTGTGGTGTTTTAGGATCTTACTTTTTATGTGTACTGCTCAGTGTAACCCTGAGCTCTGTGCATAATCAGGGTTATCATATGCTCTTCCTGCTCATTTACTGGTTCCAGTGGTTTGGAGACTTCAGCAAACATAATTACCTGGGACCCTGTTAAAAATATAGATTCTTGTTACTACCTTTCTTCCCCATAAGATTCTGGTATCAGTATCATATCCTTAGTTTACTTTGCAATAATTATCTTGTAAACTGAGTTCCTTAAAAACAAGGAATGTGGTTCATTCAATTAAATATATCCACTTGTTACCAGAAATTTGGAACTTCGTGTGTATTCAGTTTCTTGAATGAATGGGACACATTTGAGTTTCATAATTAATTTGCGAAGGCCTGTCCACAAAACTTAAGTATCACCTTGCTTCTACGGAGTTGTAAACAATTTGCAAAGTGGAGTCCTGGCTATTCAGGAAATTGCCTATATTCTTTCTAGAGCTGCATGCTCCCACTTGAGGGCCTCATCACTGGTGCTCAGCTCAATTCGGCTTACTGTTTTAGGAAGCTCAGAGGTGAGTTAAACTGCTATGTTCTAAATAGTCTAATGTTCTAGCCACAGCTTTTCAACTGGCCCCATATTTATGTCCCAGAACTTACCATTTTATTAAAATTTGTTTGCGATTGTCACGTAAAGAGCAAAGTAACCACTGGTGGTTGCGCTGGATGGCGGGCAGGGCCGGCTGGTTCCAGTTGAGCCAGGCCTGCCCGGGCGGCATCCGGCAGAAGCCAGTTGAGAATACCAGCATTTCCCCTGCGCTGTTAGGGGGTCAAGCAGCAAAGCGCTCCCCGGGGGCACTGTGTGTGAGCCCGGCCAGAGATCGCAGGCCCAGGGGGGGGCAGCTCCACCACCGCGACAAGACACGCCTCAGACCGGGCAAATTCCCGGCCTCCTCTGGCCCCAAGCCAGCAGCCGCCGCCCGCCACCTCCTCTTTTCCTCCGCTGTTGCCCGGGCCGCCCCGCCGGGCCCCAAACTCAGCCCGCGCCTCGGCGCGCGGCCCCCTTGGCCCACGGGTCTGGCGGCTCGGTTGGGACAGGACCGATGTGGCGCATGCGTGGTGGCGCCAGGCGCGGGAGGTTCGGCGGCGGGGACAGCGACGGGCAGGGCCTCCGGGGCCGGGTTCGTGGGGGTGGCGGCATCAGCGGTGGCGGCGTGGGCTGGCGAGGCCGCGCGGGCGGCGCCCGACGGCAGCTGGAGGAGCGGTTTGCTGACCTGGCGGCGAGCCACCTGGAGGCTCTCCGCGCGCGGGACGAGCGGGACCGGCAGAACGCGCGGCTGCGCGAGGAGAATGCCCGGCTGAGGCTTGAGAACCGGAGGCTGAAGCGGGAGAACCGCAGCCTCTTCCGTCAGGCCTTGCGCCTCCCCGGCGAGGGCGGCGACGGGGCGCCCGCGGAGGCTGCAAAGGTGATCCCGGGCCCCGAGGCGGCCGGCACGAACCGGAGGGCGAGAGGCAGCGACCCGGAGGACGAGCCGGGCAGCCCCAGGGCCCTGAGGGCCCGCCTTGAGAAGCTGGAGGCCATGTATCGCCGCGCACTGCTGCAGCTGCACCACGAGCAGCGGGGGCCGCGCCCGAGGAGGGAAAAGGACGGGCCGCCTCCGTGCGCACCTGAGGCAGCGCTGCGCTCCCCGGCCCCGGAGTCCCCCGAGCCCTGGCCGTAGCCCGAGGCCGCAGCCGAGGAGAGGCGGGGCCTCAGCGGGCCCCTCCTCCGCTCACCGCCCCCACCCATCCACCCCGCGCAGGCCGGGCCTCGCCGCTGCGGAACATTAGCACAGCTGTGCGCTCCCGCTTGCCTCCCCGCGCCGAGCTCCCAGGGTCGCTTCGCCTTAGGCCCAAAAAGGTTGAGAAACAGGGCGCCGGGTCCTCTGCAGTCGGCACGTATCCAGAGCATCTGCCTCTGGCCCCGGCCTATTTCCATGGAGAGAGGCCTAGGAACGGAGGGGCGGGTTTTAAAACTGCGAGAAACGGGTGCCAGTCAGCGCCTCCAAATGCCTCAACTTTTCTGGGTATTGAGAGGACCTGTTGCGTTTGTTTACTCTGTTTTGGTTCTTTGAGGGATGAATGATGTATTTTGAGTTGTTTGAGTTTTTCATACTTCACTCCCTAAAACGTCCAGCCAGTATCTCTTATGTGGACGATATTTTAAGTATTTGTTTTTAAAAGTTGGTATTTCTTGGATATCCTATAAAGTACCACCTTTTTATTAAAAAGGTAATATTTATAATTTAGGAACTCATGTCTGCCCCTGACTGTAGTCCTTACATAGCTAATATATACTGATTTCTTTACCCCCAGGCACTTTTTAGTATATGTCTATAAGTGAACCTTTGAATTGGTAAATAAATCTGGTGCATTAAAAAGAACGTAAGAACATCCCACTACTATTCTTCAAAATGTGTTAGATTTTTTCTTTAAGAAACGGGCATTTATGTATTTTTTTTGGGTTTTAATATCTGACTTTGGTTATCCTCAATACGATATTTTTGCTTTATGTAACATCATTTAAAATAAATATTAGTTTATTCATTTTTATTGCATTTTCAGTTACTAGAGCATAGTCAGTTCACAGCTACTTTGCCTTATTTTGTCTAAAACTTAATAATTTTTACTTACGAATTAATTTTGTATCAAAAGCCCCCAAGGTGATTTAAGTCACAATTGTGATTTCAATGGCGGAAAAAAATGTGATTAATTTTAATAACAAATGTTCTAAAATCACTCTTTTTGCATTTTGTTAATGATTAATGCTTTTACCTAATAAGTAGTGAAAAAAAATGGGTGTAAGAGAGTGTAAGTAATGGAAAACACTAAAGTTAAAGGAAAAAAAATCACAAGAAGTTTCTCTTAGAGCTAGAAAAAATATGGGTTTGAGTTTTTGTTTTATGTATGGTGTATTCCGTAAATTTAAGTTAAATAGCATATATTAACAAAACAAGTTGCCAGGGGAAATAGTTTTGTGATTTTTCTTATCCTGGGTTTTGAAGATACTATGCATTTTGCTTAAAGGTAGTTGATACTTAGTTGTCAATATTGAAATCTTCCACTATGACAGAGAAATATGAGAAGAAACTTGGTGAAAATAAAAGGTACATGAAAAACATTTCTATCCCCTTCATTTTCTAACAGTGAAAGAAAGGAAACATTAGGAAATAGGAATTAAAGAGTAGGGAAAAAAAGCATATTGGCCCTACCACTGCCTAATTGTAACTTTGGGTTTAAATTAATGAATCTTTCTAAGCCTTAGTTTTCTCATCATTAAAATGAAAATAACATCTACCTCAAAATGTTATAAAAATTTTATTGAGATGCTATATACAAATGCCTACTTCAGAGTAAGTGCTCCATCAATGAGATATTACAGTCCAAACACAGTCATAAATGCATATTTTTCTAACACATTCCTTTGCTTTCTCCTTGTTTTGCTCCTATGTGACTTTATGAGTGTTAGAAGAGATGCGTATTTTAAATGAGTTGACATTTTTCATTCCTTAAAAGCAAAGGGGAGATAAAGCCCTATATAACAAGGTAATCAACAAAATGTTCAGAAATATTTGCTAACTGTGGCAAAATTGGGAATATGCAACAACCAAGCAAAATACTTAATTTACATAGTTTTTAAACTTTTGTCTTAAAATCATGTACATGTCACTATGGTGAAAAATTTTTTGTAAAATAATGAGGCATGTACACACAAAAATGAGGACTACTTCTAAGCATGATTCCTAAAAAGTGTTAAAAATTCTGAAATCAAAATGCCTCATAAGACTAGTTAACACTAATACATATTTCACCTTTGTTGATTTTACCTGCTGATAACTGAAGAAGCATCATATAGGAGATGCTTTGTTATATCAAAATATACTAGTTAAAGAAATGGGGAAAGCTGATTTTAGAAAAGTTTAACATAGGATCTCGTTTGATCTTAAGTTAAACTTCAGATTATCATACCTTGTTAGAATGACATTTTCAGGATTTCAGGTTTGTTGTGTAATGAAAAGGGCTTATAATCGAATAGAAACTAATAATAAAAATATGTGTTGTATTAGCAAAAAAATTCAGATAGGAGGACTGGCATTTTTTATGGCTGCTACTCACAAAACTATATCTTTTTCTCTAGAAATAATTAGGATATAAATCAAAACTGTAAAATGAGTACATATATAGATCATTGAACAAGCTGTCATTGCTGAACTTCTTGAACATAGTTAATACTTGGAGACTACTTGAAAACATTTTTTGTCTTGTTTAGTCTTTATTTTAATTGAAGTATAGTTGATACACAATCTTATTTTACTTTTTTTCAGTGGTTCAACAGGTACCCAAATTATTAAATCCTCACTCCAACTAGTGCAGCTACTGTCAACATATAAAGATGTAATAGAATCATTGGCTATATTCTCCATGCTGTACTACCATCCCCATTACCAATTTATACTTGAGAATATGTGTGCTCCTGTATCCCCCTCATCCTCTCCGCCCACTCACCCCAACTCCTCCCCCATGGTAACCACCAGTCACTTAGGATCTTTGAATCTACTGCTATTTTGTTCATTTTGTTTTGTTTTTATATTCCATAAATAAGTGAAATCATACAGTATTTGTCTTTCTCCACCTGGCTTATTTCACTTAGCATAATACCCTCTAGGTCCATCCATGTTATCACAAATGGCAGGATTTTTTTTCTTTTTATGGCCAAATAATATTCCATTGTGTATATGTCCCACATCTTCTTTATACATTCATCTACTGATGGGCACTACTTCCTATCTTGGTAATTGTAAATGCTGCAGTGATAAACATAGGGGTGCATATATCTTTTCAAATCAGGGATTTTGTTTTTCTTCAGGTAAATTCCTAGAAGTGGAATTACTGGTTCAAATGGTATTTCTATTTTTAGTTTTTTGAGGATCCTCCATACTGCTTTCCACAACTGTTGTACCAACTGACATTCCCACCAACAGAGTAAGGAGGGTTCCTTTTTCTCCACATTTTCACCAGCACTTGTTATTTCTTGTCTTCTGGATAGTGGCCATTCTGCTTGGTGTGAGGGGATACCTCATTGTGGTTTTAAATTTCATTTCTCTAGTGATTAGTAATATGGAGCATCTGCCCAATGGCCACCTGTAGTTCTTCTTGGAAAAATGTCTCTTCAGGTCCTTCACCCATTTTTTAATTGGGTCATTTGTTTTTTTGGTGTAGAGGCATAGGAGTTCCATATATATATTGGAAGTTAACCCCTTCTCAGATAAATCATTTACAAATACATTTTCCCATACTGTATGTTGCTTTTTGTTCTGTTGATGGTGTCCTTTGCCATTCTAGTTTGATGTAGTCCCACTTGTTCATTTTTTATTTTGATTCCCTTGCCCAACGAGATGTGTCCAGAAAAAATTGCTCATGCTTATGTTTAAGACATTTTTGCCTATGTTTTCTTCTAAGAGCTCTATGGTTTCATGTTTTATGTTCAGGTCTTTGATCCATTTCGAATTTACTTTTGTGTATGGAGTTAGACAGTAATCCAGTTTCATTTTCTTGCATGTAGCTATCCAGTTTTCCCAACACCAGTTATTGAAGAGACTGTCTTTCCCCATTGTATATTCCTGGCTTCTTTACTTTATGGTATATTAATTGACCATATATGCATGGATTTATATCTGGGCTGTTACTCTGTTCCATTGATCTGTGGGCCTGTTCTTGCATAGTCCCATACTATTTTGATTACTGTAGCTTTCTAGTATAGCTTGAGGCCTGGGAGTGTTAATACCCTACCTTTTTTCATCTTTCTCAGGATTGCTTTGATTATTTGGGGTCTTTGGTGATTCCATATGCATTTTAGGATTATTTTCTCTAGTTCATTGAAAAATGCCTTTGGTATTCTAATAGGGATTGCATTGAATCTGTAAATTCCTTAGGGCAAGATGGCCATTTTGACAATAGTAATTCTTCCTCCCTATGAGTATGGGATAGATTTCTATTTATTTGTGTCTTCTTTAATTTCTCTCATCAATGTCTTATAGTTTTCAGAGTACAGTTAGGTTTATTCCTGGGTATTTTATTCTTTTTGATGCAATTGTAAATGGAATTATTTTCTTCATTTCTCTTTCTGCTAGTTCAATGTTAGTATATGAGAATGCTACAGAATTTTGTGTGTTAATTTTTTATACTGCAACTTTGCTGAATCCAGTTATTAGTTCTAATAGCTTTTTGGTGTAGTCTTTAGCATTTTCTATACATAGTATCCTGTCATCTATAAATAGTGACAGTTGTATTTCTTTCTTACCAATTTGGATGCCTTTTATCTCTTTATCTTGTCAGATTGCTGTGGCAAGGACCTCCATTACTATGTTGAATTAAAGTGGTGAGAGTGGACATCCTTGTCTTGTTCCATTGAGTATGATGTTAGCTGTAGGTTTGTTGTATATGGCTTTTATTATGTTGAGGTATGTTCCCTCTATACCCATTTGTTGAGAGTTTTTATCATGAATGAATATTGAATTTTGTCAAATGTTTTTTCAATATCTATTGAGATTATCATATTGTTTTATCCTTTTGTTAATGTGCTGTATCACATTGATTTGCAAATATTGTATATTGTACCTTTCTTGCATCCCTGGAATAAATCCCACTTGGTTGTGATGGATGATCCTTTAGATGCAATTTTTAATTCAGTGTGCTAATATTTTATTGAGGATTTTTACATCTATGTTCATCAGTGTTAATTGGTTATAATTTTATTTTGTGGTGTTTTTGCCTAGTTTGGTTGCAGAGTGATGCTGGCCTCATAGAATGAGTTTGGAAGTATTCTCTCATCTTCTATTTTTGGGAAAACTTTAAGAAGGATGGGTATTAGCTCTTTTCAGTGTTTGGTAGAATTCAGCTGTAAAGCTATCTGATCCTGGTATTTTGTTTATTGGGAGTTTTTTGATTGCCAATTCAATTTTGTTACTAGTAATTGGTTTATTCAGTTTTTCTGCTTTTATTGGGTTAGTTTTAGAAGGTTGTACTTTTCTAGGAATTTTTCCATTTCCCTAGGTTGTCCAACTTATTGGCATATAATTTTTCATAGAATTCTCTAGTAGTTCTTTGTATTTATGTGGTGTTAATTGTAAGTATTCCTTTTTTGTTTCTGATTTTGTTATTTTTTTGGGTGTTCCCTCTCTTTTTTCTTGATAAGTCTGGCTAGGAGTTTGTCTATTTTGTTTATTTTCCCCAAGAACCAGTTCTTGGTTTCACTGATTTTTTTCCTATTGTTTTATTCTTCTCTATTTTACTTCTGCTTTAATTTTATTATATTCCCTAGCTTTGGGTTTCATTTGTTCTTTTTCTGGTTTTTAGTTTAGACTTTATTTGGGATTTTTCTTGTTTCTTGAGGTAGGCTTGTATTGCTATAACTTCCCTCTTAGATCCACTTATGCAGCATCCCACATATTTTGAACTGTTATATTTTTGTTTTCATTTGTCTCATTGTATTGCTTGTTTCTGTTATGATTTGTTCATTGATCTAATGATTATTTAGAAGCACGATGTTTAGCCCCCATGTGTTTTGGGGCTTTTTGTTTTCTTCATGTAATTTATTTCTAGTTTCATACCATGAAAAGATGCTTGGTATTATTCCAGTTTTTTTGAGTTTATTGGCACTCTTTTTGTAGCTTAGAATGTGATCTTTTCTGGAGAACATTCCAAGTACATTTGAGAAAAATGTGCATCCTGCTTTTGTGTGGAGTATTCTGTATATATCTGTTAAGTCCATGTGATCTAGTATGTTGTTCAGGCCTCTGTTTCCTTATTTGATTTCTTTCTGACTGGTCTTCCATTGATGTAAATGATTGTACTGCTATTTCTCCCTTTAGTTCTGTTTTCATTTGTCTTACATATTTAGGTGCTCCTATGTTGTATGCATAGATGTTTATAATTGTGATATTCTCTTGTTGGCCTGACCCCTTTATCATTATGTAATGTCCTTCTTTGTCTCTTGTTACTTTTCTTTGAAATCTATTTTGTCTGACACAAGTACTGCTACTCCTACTTTTTTCTCATTATTTGCATGAAATATCTCTCCATCCCTTCACTTTCAGTCTCTCTATGCCTTTATGTCTGACCTGAGTCTGTTATAGGCAGCGTAAAGATGGGTCTTCTTTCTTTATCCATCTTCCACCCTTTGTCTTCTGATTGGTGCCTTCAGCCCATTTACAGTTAAGGTAGTTATTGATAGGTGTGTACTTATTGCCATTTTATTAATTGTTTTCTGGTTGTTTTTGTAGCTCCTCTCTGATCCTTTCTTCTTATCTTATACTCTTCTCTTGTTATTTTATGATTTTCTTTAGTGTTGTGATTGATTTCTTTAAAATTTTAATGTAGCTATTATAGGCTTTAGGCTTGTGTTTATCATAAGGTTCATAGATAGTTTCCTAAATATATAACAGTCTATATTTGGTCACTCTATATCCAACATAGTCTATAAGTACTTTTTTATTCTTCCTCCTCTTCCACACTTTGTGTTAGATGTCATAATCTGTAGGGGGTTTTTTGTATCCTGTGACTGATTTTGTGTATAGTTGATTTTACTACTTTTGTTTTGTTTTAACTTCATACTTACTTAGTATGTAATTAGTTTACTAGCTTTACTCTGGGTTTATTTTCACTGATGAAAAATATTTAGGCTTAAGAACATTTCCATCTACAGAAGTCCCTTTAACATATCCTGTAAGGCTGGTTTCATCTTGGTGAATTATTTTAACTTTAATTTATCTGGGAACCTTTTTATGTCTCTCTCCATTCTGAATAATAACCTTTCTTGGTAGAGCATTCATGGTTGATCGTCCTTCTGTTCCAATACATTAAATATTTCTTGCCACTCCCTTCTGGCCTGTAAAGATTCTGGTGAGATATCTGCTGATAGCCTGATGGGGTTGCCATTATAAGTAATTTTTTATCCTTCATCTTTTTCATTTTAATTATTATATGTCTTGATGTTATTAACTTGGAGTTCCTTTTGTTTGAATGATAAGCATTCTACTCTAAAAATTGAGTTCTGTGAGGGAGGAACTTGAACAACAATCTATCTCATATCTCATACTTAGCGCTTATAGAAGTTTTTCCTTGGTCTTTCATTTTTCCAGGTTCATCATTATATCTTTGATTTTATCATTTTAAGCAGATAACCTCTATTGAATTTTAAACTTAATGATCTGCCTTTAGTTATGGTCAGGTCTCTGTTACTAATAACCAAAAAACTCAACAATTCGGTGACTATAAATATAATGAAAAATTTTTTTCTCTGTCACATATATTCCTGATTCAAGTACTTTAGGATGTCAGTCCTTGTGGTCATTCAGGGTCTCAGATTCCTGTTATCATGTTACTCTGCCTTACCCTGAGTCATTGTTTAATCTGCATGGTGGAAATAAGTTACTTTCAGATCAAGGTTTTAGCATGTGGTAAAGGGAAAGATAACTTGTAGGAGGTCTGCCCAGATCTGAAAATGACATGAATTCCCCTGGACACAGTCCATTGATAAAACTTCATCATATGATTCATTTAACTTCAAGGAGGCTGAAATAAGTAGTCAAGCTGTAGAATCTTTTGTCCAGATATAATCTCATTATTGTGGAAGGATAAGAGAACAGATTTTGGTGGGCAACCACTTTAATAGAGGCTGGCATCTACTTAAATTTCTTCAAGACTTTATAAGCCCTGGTACAGCATTCTGAAACTACATAACAATTTAAAATAGAAATATTATGTGATTGCTGTACAGATTAAAAAGAAAAAATTCTGACTTTTGTTCTGCTATGTACTATCCTTATGAGTACAAAATCTAAGATGTTGTTTGAAAGAAGCAAGGAAATTCTTATAAAGTATGAAACATCTCTGAATAATGTGTATGTCACATAAATATGGTTTTAACAGCTCATGCTTGGTAAACATTTCATATGTAAATCTAGATTTAGAACTTGAGGGGGAAATGTCTGTTCCTCTTGTTTCTTATAAACTAGCATTCTACAGTTTTAGAGTTGAAATAGAGCTTGAGGAGCTTTAGCCCAGCATCCTTCAGACATTTTTTTTTCCCAACAACTTAACAGCTTTCACAAGGAACTATGTATATATACCTTGCCCTTTATAACTTAGTATATGATCATAGGTAGTATTATTCTCTCATGTTTATGAATGAGGAAACCAATGAAGAAAGAGGATGAATAATTTTTCCAAGGCAAAAAAGAAATTTATTAATTTTTTAAAATTGAGATATAATTGACTTAAAACATTACATTAGTTTTAGGACAAACATAATGATTTGATATATGTATGTATTACAAAATGGTTACCACAATAACAACATTCATCAACAGAGACAGTTACAGTGTTTTTTCTTGTGATGAGAACTTTTAAGCTCTGCACTCTTAGCAACTTGCAAATATACAATACAGTATTGTTAACTCTAGTCACTGTGTTGTTTGTTATTCAAGTAATTTATTTCTGATTTTAATAGGAGTAGTTCTGGCCTTTTCTATTAAGCATGATATGATTGTTCAGTAGTTTCCTAATTTTGCAGGCTTTATCATAGCTATAATTATGCTTATTCCATAAAAAACACTTTGTTTCTCACTCTTTGTGTTTCAGAACAGTTTAAATAGCAATGGAGTTATATATTTCTTTAAACTTTGGTAAATTTCACATTGGGGATAGAATTGTATTTCTTTACAAACTTGGCCCAAGAGGCTGAAGGGAAAGATTTATATTCCTTCATCAGGAAAGAGTCTGTCCCTCTATTTTGCTTGACACAGAAAGGAAGCATACAGCCCCATTGCATTTGGCAGCTATCATGTGATCATAAGAATGGCAGTACAGAGAGAAGGATGAAAATTCTTTCTTGATTATATCATTGCCATTCCAGTTGCTACTCCTAGAGTTTGTCTGTATCTGGACTTCCAGCTATTTGAGAAAATACATTTCCTTATTGTTTAAGCCATTTGAGTTAGGCAATATTTTTAGAAGTCAAAATGGAATACTATACAACAATAAAAATGAACACTACAATGATACACCAAAATATGGGTGTCTCACAGACACAATGTTGGGAAAAGAAGCCAGAGAAGAACATAAAATGGACCAAAAGCTAATATATATAATAATTCAAAACAAGAAAAAGAAAATCATCCCAGCCCAGAAAAGGGCAAAAGACTTAATGGATCCTTTAAATTAATAGAGAAAAACTGAATAGCCAATAAACATATGGAAAGATTTTCAAATTAATAGTACTATAAAACTAAACTTGGATGTCTTACCTTTTGTATTCCATGACTCTCTTATCTCTTATTCCATGACTCAATCACCATTTGTCTAATGGATGAAGGAAAAAAAAATTAGAAATCATTCTGAACATCTTCCTGTGGTCTTTATATCTATCAAATCCTATAATTTTCCCCTCAAAAATGTCTTTCACAGTTTTTCTTTTTTATTCATTTGTAATTTGAGGCCTATGTAAGGCCTATGTAAGGATATGTAAGGACCTTGGGTTTTATTTTCTGGTAGGTGAGCATTGAGGACTACAAATTTATTTAGTTCAGAAAATAAATTGGTGCATATACTATTGACTAATAATCTTCAAAGGAGAGTATGCAGGTATGCTAGGAGCAAGTTAAAAATCTCAGATCTCTTATAGTTATTTTTATCTCATTATTTTGAAACTATTGTTTTTGTATATATTCTAAAATGTTTTTAGTATAGTAAATGATATACAAATTTTGGTTATGTGTTCAAAAATGTTTGATAGATCCTGGTAGAGTCTTAAGTATACTACACTGGGAGTCAGAAAGCTCATTTACAAGATTTGTCATTTATTAGTTCTGGACCTTAAGAATATTAATCTCTAATACACAGATTTTTCAAATATAAAAATTGGGCAATACAATGTATCCAGATATGTATCATAGCTAGGTTTGTTATGAGACTTAAATTAGATATTATATTTGAGTTTAGATTTTATGCTTTAAAATACAGTGCCAAAGTAAGAAAATTAGTATTTCTGAAGGTTAATTTCTTTATGTCCCTTGGCTTTGGGTACAAAAATCATTGTCCATTAAAATTTTTTTTGATTTTTGACTTGTTTGATTTTCCTAACTACTTCTTAGTTAAGGATTAATTTCTCAGAATTTTTGGTAAATAGCTCTTCACTTAGCTTTTTATTTTTTGAAGTGAGAACTCAGGGCAGGTTGGTATCTATCAAGTATTAGAAGTCTGTCAGATTAATCTGCAAGTCTCAAAGCTTATATTACTGAATCTGTGTGCTTTAAAACATTTTCTGAGAATAAAAGCACTTTTCTGCTTTTAATAAGGCACATTAGTAGTACTAATAGTTCTAAGACATGAAAATATCTGACTGAGGTTGATTATGTACTCAAGCAGTAAGCTATAATCAAAAGGTTTCTCAATCTACTCTCCTTCCACAATGTTTTCCATATTAGGGATCCACATACTGAGTTTCTTCCAAAAATGCAGAAATGCAGACATATAATGTAAAATAGGAAATCAGGGAGAGAATATTAACTACCAAAAGTAGAAAGAACAGGATTCACATCAAGTGTTATTTGGGCTGATTCTTAAAAGGCAGAGAATTAAGTAGATGGTCTCTTGGAATGATTATTCAAACTAAGAGAACAGGGATTGGTAGGGAATGCTCTAGGAATAGAGACTGTAATATGACTGAAGTGAAAGGTATATAGTATTGTAGGTAAGTTTGAATAAAGTAGACTGATGTCAGATAGTGTAAGGCCTTAAATTCCAAACCGAATTTAATCTTTTGATAGAAGAAAAGTAAAAATTCTTTGAGCAGGTAATTGATTTAGAGTTGTACAGTAGCTCATGTTATGATAAGATATAGTTCTAAGAAAGCTTACACAGGCAGCAGATAATTATAGGAAAAGTGAAGCTGAAAGTAAGAATGCCAGGAAAGAAATTAGAGTAGAGTGGTTTAGCTAAGAGGGAATATGGCTAGAACACAAAGTCATTTTGAACACCATCAAAACTCTTAGGGAAAAATATGTTTTTTAATTAATTTCTTCTAAAAGCAGAGCCTGTGACAAGACAGTAGATAAGGATGAGTTATATGGAATAAACATGTACAGTTATATAAAGAGCAAAGAGTGAACTTGTAGAAATGCATACATTCAAACAACTAACAAAGGCCAACTAAGAGGAGTAACAAGAGTAGGATAGAAATATAAGGGGAAATACAGGAGATTGTAATTGCCAAACACCCAGGGAAGATAGATTTGATACTATAAAGAAGCTAAACAAGATGTGATAGAATTCAAGTAAAAAATGGTCCAATTGAAAAGGATTCAAGATGGCAGCGCGACAGGTGACATGGAGAACTCCTCCCAAAACCAAAAATAGTACAAAAATATAGTTAATTAATACAACTAACCCTAAAACAGCAAGAAGAAAGAATGCTGAAACAGACTGCATAGAGACATCACAAAAAAAGCAGACCTCGAGAACCAGGGTAATGTAGGAAAGCCTTAATCCGGCGGGACCCAAGCCCTACCCCACCCCAGGACACCGGAGGGAGGAAGAGAAACAGAGCAGGGAGGGGGTGGAATCCTGGGACTGCTGAACACCTAGCCCTGGAGATCTGCTTTGTGAGCGGAAGCCTATATTGTGTGGTGCTCTAGGCTTTGGGGACCTTGGACGGGCGGAGGACCTGGGAGACTGATATTCCAGCCATTTGTTGAGGATGGGATACACACCTGGCTGCTCTGTTTTAGAGGAGGGGCAGGAGGTCTGAGAGACTTCCAAGCAGCGAGAGGGCAGGTGAAGGGATGGGGTTTGCATGGAGCTTGCTGCACAGAAGAAGGGAGAGCTGGACAAGGTTGGGCTCGCTCTGCCCAGCTGGTTGGGAACTTTGAGGAGCTCCAAGTGCGCCCTGCCCGTCTGCCTACTGAGCTCCGAGGCCCTACACTGTGACACACAGCCTGTTGAGCCTTCCTACTGGCCTGCAGGCACCTGATTGCCAACCAGGAGTCACTTGTTGGCCTAACACCAGCCAGAGGGAGATCCTTCCTACAACAGCTAGAGACGCAAATCACAGGCTTAAACGTGTGTGCTTGGCCCACTGGTTCTGACGCCGGAGACAGGCACTGCAGACGGAAATCAGGAAACAGATCTTTCCTCCCCCCAGGCACCAGCTCTGATCCCCTATGACCCTCAACCTCACTCTAGGGGCTGAGCAGCTCCAGAGATGGGTTTCTGTGCACTAGTGGGCACCACAAAGAAATATGAAACATCAAACGAACATGGTTCAGACCAAAATATCACAAACCCCAGAAAAAGGGCCAAATGAAACTGAACTCACCAATCTTCCTGAAAGAGAGTTCAAAATAAAAATTAAAAACATGCTTATGGAGGTACAGAAAAATATTCAAGAACTCAGAAATGAATTTAAGTCGAAGATCCAATCATTAAGAATTTCCATATCTGAAATGAAACATAAAATGGAGGGATTTAAAAGCAGATGAGATGTAGTAGAAGAGATGGTAAATGGAATAGAAATCAGAGGAGAGGAATACAAAGAAGCTGAGGCACAGAGAGAAAAAAGAATCTCTAAGAATGAAAGAATATTGAGAGAACTGTGTGACCAATCAAAACGGAACAATATTCGCATTATACGGGTACCAGAAGAAGAAGAGAGAAAAAAAGGGTAGAAATGTTATTGAGGAGGTAACTACTGAAAACTTCCCGAATCTGGGGAAGGAGATAGTCTCTCAAGCCATGGAGGTGCACAGATCTCCCAACAAAAGTGACCCAAAGAAGACAACACCAAGACATATAATAATTAAAAGGGCAAAGATCAAGGATAAAGACAGGCTTTTAAAAGCAGCTAGAGAGAGAAAAAAAGATCACATACAAAGGAAAACCCATCAGGCTATCATCAGACTTCTCAACAGAAATCTTACAGGCCAGAAGGGAGTGGCATGATGTATTTAATGCAATGAAGCAGAAGGGCCTCAAATGAAGAATACACTACTCGGCAAGGTAATCATTTAAATTTGACGGAGGGATTAAACAAATTTCAGATAAGAAAAACCTGAGAGAATTTACCTCCCACAAACCACCTCTACGGTGCATTTTGGAGGGAGTCCTATAGATGGAAGTATTCCTAAGGCTAAATAGATGTCACCCAAGGAATAGACAAAGAGGACAGAATATGATTCATAACATACAAAGAAGGGAGGAGGAAGAAAAAGGAGGAAAAAAAAAGCTTTAGGTTGTGTTTGTAATAGCACACAAAGTGAGTTAATTTAGACTGTTAAATAGTAAGGGAATTACCCTTGAAAGTTTGGTAACCACAAATCTAAAGCCTGCAATGGCAGTAAGTTCATACCTATTGATAATCACTCTAAATGTAAATGGTCTGAATGCACCAATCAAAAGACATAGAGTTACTAAATGGATAAAAATACAAGATCCATCAATATACTGCCTACAAGAGACTCACTTTAAACCCAAATACATACACAGACTGAAAGTGAAGGGATGGAAAAATATATTTCATGCAAATAATCATGAGAAAAAAGCAGGAGTTGCAGTACTTGTGTCAGACAAAATAGACTTCAAAACAAAGAAAGTCACAAGAGACAAAGAAGGACATTACATAATGATAAAAGGGTCAGTCCCACGAGAGGATATAACTATTATAAACATCTATGCACCTAACACAGGATTACCTACATATGTGAAACAAATACAGAATTAAAGGGGGAAATAGAATGCAGTGCATTCATTTTAGGAGATTCCAACATACCACTAACTCCAAAAAACAGATCAACCAAACAGAAAATAAGTAAAGAGACAGATGCACTGAACAACATATTAGAGCAAATGGACCTAACAGACATCTGCAGAACAGTCCATCCAAAAGCAACAGGATACACATTCTTCTCAAGTGCACGTGGAACATTTTCAAGAATAGATCATATACTAGGCCAAAAAAGAGGCCCAGCAAATTCAAAAAGATTGAAATAGTACCAACCAGCTTCTCAAATCACAAAGGTATGAAACTAGAAATAATTTACACAAAGAAAATGAAAAAGCCCACAAGCACATGGAGGCTTAATAACATGCTCCTAAATAATCAATGGATCAATGACCAAATAAAAACAAAGATCAAGCAATGTATGGAGACAAATGACAACAATAATTCAACACCACAAAAGCTGTGGGAAGCAGCGAAGGCAGTGCTAAGAGGGAAATATATTGCAGTAAAGGCCTACCTGAGGAAAGAAGAACAATCCCAAAAAACAGTCTAAACTTACAATTAATGAACTAGAAAAGGAACAACAAATAAGGCCCAAAGTCAGAAGAGGAAGGACATAATAAAGATTAAAGCATAAATAAAGAAAATTGAGAACAATAAAACAATAGAAAGAATCAATGAAAGCAGGATCTGGTTCTTCGAGAAAATAAACAAACTGGATAAACCTTTAGCCAGACTTATCAAGACAAGAGAGTCTACAAACATAAACAGAATTAGAAATGACAAAGGAAAAATCACTATGGACACCACAAAAATACAAAGATATATGAGAGAATACTATGAAAAATTATATGCTAACCAACTGGATAACCTAGAAGAAATGGACAACTTTCTAGAAAAATAAAACCTTCCAATGCAGACCCAGGAATAAACAGAAAATCTGAATAGACTAATTAGCAGCAAAGAAATTGATTTGGTAAACAAAAAACTACCTAAGAACAAAACACCTACACTAGATGGTTTCACTGCTGAATTTTATCAAACATTTGAAAATCCATCAACATCACCCACTACATCAACAAAAAGTAGGACAGAAACCACATGATCATCTTAGATGCTGAAAAAGCATTTGACAAATTCAACATCCATTCACGATAAAAACTCTCAACAAAATGGGTATAGAGAGCAAGTATCTCAACATAATAAAGGCCAAATATGACAAATCCACAGCCAACATTATACTTAACAGTGAGAAGCTGAAAGCTTTTCCTTTAAGATCGCGACAAGACAAGGATGCCCACTCTCCCCTCTTTTTTTTAATTTTTAATTTTTCTATTATTAATATACAATTACATGAGCAACATTATGGTTACTACAATCCACCTATAATCAAGTCCCCACAACATACCCCATTGTAGTCACTGTCCATCAGCATAGTAGGATGTTGTAGAATCACTACTTGTCTTCTCTGTGTTATACTTCCTTCCCTGTATCCCCCCACCCCACTCCCACCCCTGCTACATTGTGTGTGCTAAATCTAATACCCTTTTTCCCCCTTATCCCTCCCTTCCAACCCCTCTCCCCCACTCCGTCTCCCTTTGGTAACTGTAAGTCCATTCTTGGGTTCTGTGAGTCTGCTGCTCTTTTGTTCCTTCAGTTTTTACTTTGTTCTTATACTCCACAGATGAGTGAAATCATTTGATACTTGTCTTTCTTTGCCTGGCTTTTTCACGGAGCATAATATCCTCTAGCTCCATCCATGTTGTTGCAAATGGTAGAATTTGTTTTCTTCTTATTGCTGAGTAATATTCCATTGTGTATACATACCAAATCTTTATCCATTCATCTACTGATGGACACTTAGGTTGCTTCCATTTCTGGGCTATTGTAAATAGTGCTGTGATAAACATAGGGGTGCATATGTCTTTTTCAGATATTAGATCTAGTAATTTTGGCGTGGATTCTTTAAGGTTTTTCATATACAATATCATTTCATCTGCAAACAGTGACAATTTGAGTTCTTCCTTGCCCATCTGGATGCCTTTTATTTCTTCGGGTTGTCTGACTGCCGTGGCTAGGACCTCCAGAACTATGTTGAATAATAGTGGGGAGAGTGGGCATCCTTGTCTTGTTCCCAATCTTAAAGGAAGAGCTTTCAGCTTCTCGCTGTTATGTATAATGTTGGCTGTGTGTTTGTCATATATGGCCTTTATTATGTTGAGGTACTTACCGTCTATGCACATTTTATTGAGAGTTTTTATCATAAGTGGATGTTGAATTTGTGAAATGCTTTTTCAGCATCTATGGAGATATTAATGTGGTTTTTGTTCTTCTTTTTGTTGATGTGGTGCATGATGTTGATGGATTTTCGAATGTTGTACCATCCTTGCATCCCTGGGATGAATCCCACTTGATCATGATGCATGATCTTTTTGACGTCTTTTTGAATTCAATTTTCTAATATTTTGTTGAGTATTTTTGCATTTATGTTCTTCAGGGATATTGGTCTGTAATTTTCTTTTTTTGTGGTGTCTTTGCCTTGTTTTGGTATTAGAGTGATGTTTGCCTCATAGAATGGGTTTGGGAGTATTCCCTCCTCTTCCACTTTTTGGAAAACTTTAAGGAGGATGGCTATTAGATCTTCACTAAATGTTTCATAAAATTCAGCAGTGAAACCATCTGGTCCAGGTGTTTTGTTCTTAGGTAGTTTTTGATTACCAATTCAATTTCTTTGCAGGTAATTGGTATTCAGATATTATGTTTCCTCCTGGGTCAGCCTTGGAAGCTTGTATTTTTCTAGAAAGTTGTCCGTTTCTTCTAGGTTATCCAGTTTGTTAGCATATAATTTTTCATAGTATTTTCTCATAATTGTTTGTATTTCTGTGGTATCTGTAGTGATTTTTCCTTTGTCATTTCTGATTCTGTTTATGTGTGTAGACTCTCTTTTCTTCTTCATAAGTGTGGCTAGGGGTTTATCTATTTTGTTTATTTTCATGAAGAAACAGCCCCTGCTTTCATTGATTCTTTCTATTGTTTTATTCTTCTTGATTTTATTTATTTATGGTCTAATCTTTATTATGTCCATCCTTCTACTGACTTAGGACCTCATTTGTTCTTCCTTTTGTAGTTTCATTAATTGTGAGTTTAGACTGTTCATATGGCATTGTTTTTCTTTCCTGAAGTAGGCCTGTACTGCAATATATTTCCCTCTTAGCACGGCCTTCGCTGCTTCCCACAGATATTGTGGTGTTGAATTATTGTTGTCATTTGTCTCCATATATTGCTTGATCTCTGTTTTTATTTGGTCATTGATCCATTGATTATTTAGGAAAATGTTATTAAGCCTCTATGTGCTTGTGGGCTTTTTTGTTTTCTTTGTGTAATTTATTTCTAGTTTCATACCTTTGTGATCTGAGAACCTGTTTCGTACAATTTCAATCTTTTTGAATTTGCTGAGGTTCTTTTTGTAGCCTAGTATATGATCTATTCTTGAAAATGTTCCATGTGCACTTGAGAAGAATGTGTATCCTGTTGCTTTTGGATGGACTGTTCTGTAGATGTCTGTTAGGTCCATCTGTTCTAATATGTTGTTCAATGCCTCTGTTTCTTTACTTATTTTCTGTTTGGTTGATCTGTTTTTTGGAGTTAGTGGTGTGTTGAAATCTCCTAAAATGAATGCACTGCATTCTATTTCCCCCTTTAATTCTGTTAGTATTTGTTTCACATCTGTACGTGATCCTGTGTTGGGTGCACAGATATTTATAATAGCTATAATCTCTTGTTGGACTGACCCCTTTATCACTATGTAATGTCCTTCTTTGTCTCTTGTGACTTTCTTTGTTTTGAAGTCTAATTTTTCTGTTACAAGTACTGCAGCTCCTGCTTTTTTCTCCCTATTAGTTGCATGAAATATCTTTTTCTGTCCCTTTACTTTCAGTCTGTGTATGTCTTTGGGTTTGAAATGAATTTCTTGTAGGCAGCATATAGATGGGTCTTATTTTTTCGTCCATTCAGTAGCTCTATGTCTTTTGATTGGCGCATTCAGACCATTTACATTTAGGGTGATTACGATAGTTATGTACTTATTGCCATTGCAGGCTTTAGATTCTTGGTTAGCAAAGGTTCAAGGGTAATTCCCCTACGATCTAAGAGTTTAATTTAACTAACTTCGTATGCTATTACAAGCACAACCTAAAGATTCCTTTTTTTTCCTCCTTTTTCTTCTTCCTCCATTCTTTGTATGTTATGAATCATATTCTGTCCTCTTTGTCTATTCCTTGGGTGATATCTGTTTAGCCTTAGGAATACTTCTATCTATAGGTGTCCCTCCAGCAGTGTAGAGGTGATTTATGGGAGGTAAATTTTCTCAGCTTTTACTTATCTGAAAATTGTTTAATCCTTCCGTCAAATTTAAATGATAACATTGCCCGGTGAAGTATTCTTGGTTCAAGACCTTTCTGCTTCATTGCATTAAATATATCATGCCACTCCCTTCTGGCCTGTAAGGTTTCTGTTGAGAAAGCTGATGATAGCCTGATGGGTATTCCTTTGTATGTTATCTTATTTCTCTCTCTAGCTGCATTTAAAAGTCTGTCTTTATCCTTGATCTTTGCCATTTTAATTATTATATGTCTTGATGTCTTCCTTGGATCCCTTGTGTTGGAAAGTCTGCGCACCTCCAGGGCTTGAGAAACTATCTCCTTCCCCAGGTTCGGGAAGTTTTCAGTAATTACCTCCTCCATAACACTTTCTGTCCCTTTTTCTGTCTCTTCTTCTTCTGGTACCCCTATGATGCAAATATTGTTGTGTTTGCATTGGTCGCACAGTTCTCTCAATATTCTTTCATTCTTAGAGATCCTTTTTTCTCTCTGTGCTCAGCTTCATTGTATTCCTCTTCTCTGATTTCTATACCATTTACCATCTCTTCTACTACATCTAATCTTTTATATCCCTCCGTTTTATGTTTCATTTCAGATATGGAATTTCTTACTGATTGAATCTCCATCTTAAATTCGACACGGAGTTCTTGAATATTTTTCTGTACCTCCATGAGTATGTTTATGATTTTTATTTTAAACTGTCTTTCAAGAAGAATAGTGAGTTCAGTTTCATTTGGCCCTTTTCTGGTGTTTGTGATATTTTGGTCTGATCCAGGTTCTTTTGACATTTCATAATTCTATGTGGTGCCCTCTAGTGCCCAGAAACTCTAGTCTCTGGAGCTGTCTGCCCCTAGAGTGAGGTTGGGGGTCATAGGAAGCAGCGCTGGTGCCTTGGGGCAGGAAAGAGCTGTTTCCTGATTCCTGTCTGCAGTGCCTGTCTCCAGTATCAGGGCCAGTGGGCCAAGCACACAGGTGTAATCTCTGTGCTTGTAGTCTCTAGCTGTTGTAGGCCGGGCCTCCGGCTGGCCTGACGCCAACACAGTGACTGCCAGTTTGCGAGCAGGTGCCAGCAGGCCAGGAGGAATGTGCAGCTATCTGTGTGTCACAATTGGGGGCCTGGGAGCTGAGTAGGCAACCAGGGGGATGGAGCATCTGAACCTCTGCAAAGTTCCCAACCCTCTGGGCAGAGTGCACCCTGACCACCTTGTCCACCTATCCGTTCTCCCGCTTAGCAAGCTTCCTGTAAACCCTGCCCCTTCAACAGCCCCTTGCTGCTTGGAAGCCTGTCAGATTGCCCGCCTTTCCTTTTTCCTAGAGGAGCCCAATGTGGATCCCCGTCTCCACAAATGGGTGGAATCTCAGTCTCTCGGGCCCTCTGCCTATCCCAGCTCCCCAATCTCACCAACCTCTTGAGCATCACACAATGTAGGTTTGTGCTCCAAAGCAGACCTCCAAGGCAGGATGTTCAGCAGTCCCAGGCTTCCACCCCATCCCCGCTCCATTTCTCTTTCTCCCACCAGTGAGCTGAGGTGGGGGAAGGGCCCGGATCCTGCCGGATCCCGCCAGATCAAGGCTTTGGTACGTTACCCTGTTCGTGAGGTCTGCTCTCTTCGTGAGGTCTGTATGCAGTCTGGTTCAGCCTTCTTTCCTGTTGCTGTTTTAAGGCTTGTTGTATTAACTGTATTTTCACACTACATGTGGTTTTGGGAGGAATTCTCTGTCTCACCTCTCATGCCACCATCTTGAATCTGCCCATCATTTTTCAATTAATGGTTATTTTAAGTCATTAAGTTTGGGGGTAGCTTTTTCTGTATAAGTAGATAACTGATACAGGGAGAAATCTTTGCAGGAGCAAGTTTAGCATAGTGACTATAAGAGGCAAGCTATTAGATGATAAATTGCTGAGGAGTTACCAGGAATTAGGAATGAATATTTAAAAATAAATATCTTCTTGAAGGAAGAACAGAGTAGCAAAATCAACTGAAGGTATTGTTATTTTTATTATGTGTAGGGAATAGGTTTGACTGTATTTTAAGGAAATGAGAATAATCTAATGGAAAGTAAGATGAACAGGCAAATGGAAGAAGATATAACTAAGATAATAGTCTCACGATGGGTGAACTCAAATTCACAGATTAAAACACCTTGGCAAAGGAATAATATAAATTCTTCTTAAAGAGAAAATGAGAAAGGGCAGGTGATGATATAGAAAAATAATGAAGTTGGAGGGAAGTAGATTGAGAGAAGTCGTGTCTTTCAATAAAGCAGTAAAATTGTTGAAATAAGTTAGCTAATTTTCTTTTCTAAAAGTAGGAAAATACAAATATTGATTAAAGGTATTCATCAACATTGATTAAAGATATTTAAAATATAGTTAATTGGGGAATAAATAAAAATGATGGCTGAGTTGTTCTGAGAGCCCAGGTGAGTCTGGATATAAAAAAATACACTACAAATGTAGAAATCATATTGGACATGAGGAGGAAAAGCATGCAAGAGACAACTCTGAAAGATAATTGAGATGTACAAGAGAACTTTTTATTTCTAAACTTGAATTTCACTAAATAGTATTTTTGGTAAGTCAGTTCTGATTATTTCTTTCTGTTATGTATCTTGAATTAATCCTGTTAGGATGAGAAGAATTAATATAGATCATGCATGTGCAGAGTTGAAAATTTCATAATTTTGGAGTCTTAGTATGTGTGCAGGGTGAAAGGGAGGGACTAGTATGGACTTTGCAACTAGGATTTGTGTTGGGAGAAAAAATATAAAACATTAATTGAAATGTAAAGAAAACAATGCCCTCTCTTTACTTATCACGCTTAACATAAAGATTGTGAGGTTGATGAGAAAAAATTCCTGGGTCCTTTGTGGCAAACTATCTCTATGTCTCCAGGATGCTGAACAGACACAGATATTAATAAAGGCAAAGGATAAAGTGAAGGTATACTTATACAGGAAGGGAAGACTGGATTTTTATGGCAGTCTTTCAGGATTTATTTTCCTTAACCTGCAGTAAGGAAAATCAATGGGACTCAATATATTTACTTGTAGTATAGTAACATCAACTCATAGAATTCTTGAGAAAATCAAATAAGATGAGTGTATGTGAAAGTGCACTGAAAAATTTAAACCCTATACAAACAAAAAGGATTTGCTAAAACTAAAGGAAATAATATTTAAGATGATTTTATTAAAATTGATTTTTAAATGATATAAGGAAGAAGCCTCATATTACTTAAAAATAATGGTATGGTCAAAATGATCAAAGCAATTAATCTAAAACATTTGTCATAGGAGGTTAAAATAATTCCTTGAGTGTTATATTTTTTAAGAAATCTGTGGATACACTCTTTCACTGTATTTATTCAATATTCACTAAAGAAACATAAAGTTAGATTACTTCTAACTCCACAAGATTTACATATATTACTGCTTCTATCATGCAATATTTATAGGAAATATTTTTCTTATCATTTTTTGTGCTGCTTGAAAGTAAGCCTTTCATGATGAGGATTATTTGCTCTGTTGGTCTGTGGATATTGATATATTATAAAACCAGTTGACACATAATTTTTGAGCATTGATATATTTTCTCTGCTGTCTTAAGCAGGGAAAGAAACAACATAATTCACCCTAATAGTTTATATTCTAGCATTATGGAGATCAGGTCTCAGTGAGAAATTAAAAAAAAAAATAGCCCATTATTCTATTAACAAAAGTAACTATCATTTACTTGTGAAATGTATGATGAGTACCTGCTTTGTGTGGGCACTGTGTCAAGTGCTCGTTAATATTGCAAATATAGTCTGGTCAATATCTTGGAGAACTTACAAAGGATCAAAGGTAGATAAATAATACCTTTTAACAAATTCAACATACCATTGTTTTTGTATTACAAAACTTATTTTCACATTCTTATTTAGGTTAATTGGGAAGACAATATGGAAAAAGAATGTTACACAGAGGTAATAAAATAGTAATATGGGTAGGTGGCTGTGAGTTGCTGTAACTGAGCTTTTCTAGTTTATGTGCACAAAGGTCTATTTTCCCATTTTATTCTCTTGATCTGTATAATTTCTCACCAGCTCATTTAATTTTAGAAATAGCTTAAAAGTGAATATATTACCCACAATGTGGAAAGGATAATTTCTTCAACAAATAGTGCTGTAAAAGCTGGAGAGTCACACACAAAGGAATGAAATTGGACTCTTATGCCATATACAAAACTCAACTCAAATGGTTTAAAGACTTAAATGTTATACCTGAAACCATAAAATTCCTAGAAGAAAATATAGGTGAAAGCTTCCTGACATTGGCCTTGGCAATGATTTCATGGATCTGACACCAAAAGCACCAGCAAGAAAAGTAAATATAGACAAGTAACGTTACATCAAACTAAAAAGCTTTTGCACAGCAAAGGAAACCATCAACAAAATGAAAAGGCAACCTATGGCATAGGAGAAAATATGTGTAAACCAATATCCATAATATATAAGGAAATCCACAACTCAATATAATAATAATAATAATAATAATAATAATAATAATAATAAATGATCTGATTAAAAAATGGGCAAAGGATTTGAATTGACATTTCTCCAAAGAATACATAGAAATGACCAACAGATATATGAAAAGGTGCCCAACATCACTAATTATCATGGAAATGCAACTTCACACATGCTGGGATGGCTATTAATAACAACAATAAAATATAACAAGTGTTAGTGACGGTGTGGAGAACAGGGAACCTTATACACTATTGCTGGGAATGTAAATCGGTACAGCCTCTATGGAAAATAGTACACAGGTTCCTCAAAAATATTAAAAGTAGAACTTCCATATGATTCAACAATCCCGCTTTGGGTGTATATCCAAAGGAAGTGAAATCATATGTCAAAGAGATATCTGAATTTTCCCATTCATTGAGACATTATTCCAAATAAGTAAGGCATGTAACAACTTAAATATTCATTGATGATGAATGGATAGAGCAAATGTGATCTCTACATCACAGCCTTAACAAAGAAGTAAATCCCAAATTTGTGACAATATGGGTGAACCTGGGCAACATATACTAGGTGAAATAAGCAGACGCAAACGGACAGACATTACATGGAATCTACAAGAGTCAGACTCATAGCAGCAGAGAGTAGAATGCTGGTTTCCAGGGGCTGAGGGGGAGGGAAATAGGGAGGTGTTAGTCAAAGGGTATACACTTTCAGTTACAAGAGATGAATAAATCCTAGAGATCTACTGTACAGCATAGTGCCTATAATGAACAGTACAGAACTGCATACTTAAAATATTGCTAAGAGGGTAGATGTGAATATTCTTATCACGAAATAAATAAATAAAAGATCAGGAGGAATCTTCTGGAGGTGAAGGATATGTTAAGGCACAGCTTGTGGTGATAGTTTCATAGGTGTACACTTATCTTCAATCTCACCAAACTGTATATATGTACAGCTTTTTGTATGTCTGTCATACCTCAAAGAAGTTTTAAAAAACAGTCCTTGCTCTTAGAAGCTTTCACTGAAGTAACATCAATATCTATATTCTTGAAGGACGATATTATATAAAGACACATCAGGTGTTTCACTTGATTGCAAGTTCTCTAAGGCAAGGATAATATCTTATTCATTTTGTGTCCCTGGTAAATACTGAGAATATTACAGATGAAAAATAATTATTTTTAACTTTTGGGAAAAAAAAGTGAAGATTTCCAAACTAAATGGAAATAGATTACTTTGCTCTTCTTCCAAAAATGTATTTTGAAAGGAAAGAGATGAGTTTTCCTAGAGACGTATCTAATTGTTTGGCAATAATTTGTGGTCCTTCAAAAATAGGACTAATTATCATCAAGTAGGCAGGGAAGCTTAGGTGGCAATTTGTAATTTTAGCCGTTTTTTACTTGCAGCATTTTAAAGTTGCTACAGCAGGAGGTAAAGTAGAAAATCATGTTTATTTGAATAGAAATTTTTTAAATGCTGTATTATGGAATCTCTGAAGTACAGTTAGCAGAAATGAAAGTATCTGTCCTTTGTTTATATTATTTAAACTTTCTGTGTATTCCACATAGTGGTGATTTGGATTTTGATTCCTCTAATACCCTCTTAAATGTACTCAAGTCTTAAATTTGTATTCACTTACAGCTATAGTCTAATGCACTGGCCAATACGGTACCCCTAGTGGTTGAGTATTTGAGTAGTCTGAACTGAGATGCACGGCAAATGTAAAATGCACGCTGTATTTAAAGTACTTAGAAAAAAATAAATAATCACAATACTTTTATATTAGTTGTTGAACTTATGGCATTTTTTGACATACTAGATAAAGTAAAATATGTTTTTATTAAATTAATTTTCTCTGTTTTACTTTCTTAATGTGGCTACAAGAAAATTTATAAGCACACATGAGGCTTGCCTTATATTTCTGTTGAACAGTCCTATGAATAAGTACAGAATATAGTGTGAGTATTTTTTCCCCCTTGAGAATACCTATTTCATTCCTGGAGCCTTACATTACAGTAATTTTTACAAACCGTATCACACAGTTTAGGTTTGTATTCAAGTGCTCATCTGCTAAGACCATAAGCTCCATTTTAAGAGAGCTGCTAGTAAGCATCTCAACACTGTTCTGCAGTTTATTTTATATCAAAAATTTATCCCACTTACTTGCAACAAGATTTTGCCAAAATTTACCATAACGTATATTTAAACATAGCAGTTACAGATGAAATCAAATAGAAACAAAATGATAGAGGAAGAACAGGCTTCATTCGGAGATAAGATGTTTATTACAGTTGGTTAGTCATTTTCACAAGAGGAAAAAGGAAGGCATGACCATCAGTCTTCTTGGCATATGGTATAGTAAAATCAGAATTTCAAATCATCCATTTACCCATTATTAGAAACTGAAATTTTTATAAGATAGCCTCTGAATCTTTCTGTATCATGAAAAAAGTGGGGTACAGAAACCTTGTCAGTCAAGGAGAATCAGATCTTTAAGAATCTATTGTTGCTGTATGTAGTTATCCTGCTGATGACCCTACTTACGTGGTTTCATTTGTGCATTTGCATCTCTGTTCTGAAATAATGGTGACATCATGAAAGTAACAGTAAGAGCCCTCTTCTTCAAATTCCAGAGCATTTGAAAAATCAGTGGTGAAAAATTTCAAGGTTATCATGAATGATCAAAAAATACAAGGATTGATTGATTCAAAAAGTATAATGAGGTCAATTAAAAGTTGTGCAGTACAAATAGAGAAAAATGTTTTAGCAGTTTTAAAGAAAACCTGAATTATTGAAATGGATCAAATATGAGAAATTTAAAAATGCATATATTTTAGTCAAGTCTGAAAGAGATATAAAATTGAAGTGAGCAGTGGGAAATAAGAAGTGGTAAAAATGGTATAGGAGAGGTAGCTGAGGGGCAGAACTTCCTTGTAAACTCTGAAAAAAAGTTTAGATTTTGCTTTAAATGTGATGTTAAGTCATTGGTTTTGAGCACAGGAAATATAGAATATCATTTTACATTCTATAACATCAGACTGCTCTGGGGGCCAAGAGAGAAATCAAGGTAATGTCTTATAGACATATACATGAAGATGTGTTATAAATACTTGAATATGGAATTTTGAAGCTCAGGGACTATATCATGGCTGGATATGTAACTTTAGGTACTGACATACAGCGAGTAGAAGAAATCTTCAGGGGAGTAAGGAAATATAGAAAAGACAAGGGATCCTGAATACCTAAATATTTGGATTTCACTTAGAGATGCTGAAACCAGAATAGGAAACAAGGAGCAGCTTGTGGAGTAGAACAAAAACCAGTAGCATACTTCATGGATGCCAAGAGCCTGTCACAGGAATGGGGGTAATTATCAAGTGTGTCAAACACTGGATAAGTTGAGTAAGAAGAGAACACAAATGCAGTAATAAATGTGTCATCACAGTGGCTTGACATTAACAAGAGTGGTTTCAGTGGTGCAGATTGAAAGAAAGATCGGCAGATGACAAAGTAAATCCTGGATGGACAATTAGTAGCAACATTTTCAAGACTTTCCCATTTAAAGGAACAGCACCATCAACAAATGGAATAATAATTGAGCAGACTCAGGATTACAGAAACTTGTTTTTTTGCTTTATTCTTTTTTAAATGATGGGAATATACAATAGAGAAGGAAGATTGGTGATCCTAGAGCAGATAAATAGAGGGTGTACCTCCTCCAAAGAGGCAGGGTAGCCAGGGCCAAGAGGAGGGGAGCCTGAGCATATGTGACAACTGGCCTTGGAAGAGAGTAGGGACACTTCATTCTCTGTCATAAGAAGGAAAGCAGCTCATACAGGTGAGGCAGCTGCTTTATTGGAAGAACTCTGAAGGCATTTCTTTCTTCTTTTTTTTTATTTTCTCAACAAAAAGTGTGAAAAATGGTCATCAGCTGAGATGGAAGGAATAGTTTCATCTATATAGTATACAAAGTATGAAGTTGTTGACTCTAATAAAGAGAAACTGAACCTGTTTTCAAGGTTGTATACTACATTTTCCTTCCAAGTAAATCTGCTGCTATTTACATGATTCTAAATGACTGGAGGATTATCTACAGATCGGATGTTTGATAATTCTATATCACTTCTTACACTATATGGTTTATGAGTGGGATGTGGAGGCTAGAATATACACCAAATTGTCACTTCACCCACATTTTCCTTATTTCTTGAGTCATCAGTATTTAGAGCAAAACTGGAGGATAACCAAGAGATTATCCATACAAAGGCAGGCTGAGGTTTAAAATAAAAGAGGTTAATGCTTACATTTCCCAGAAACAGTGTTTATGTAGAAGTTGAGCATAGATTCTATTCCTGTTCATAGAATATAAAAAACATGTCCTAACTGGAGTAGGCCAAATAAATGCATCTATTTTATTTCCTCAGAGCTACAGATAATTTGATAACAAAAGGCACACGTGAAGATTGGTACTTGAATTGTGATTATCATATGCTATTGCAATTTATTTTTAAAGTAGCCCCATTTTTATGTGACAATTTCACACTGAATTATAACTTGTGTATTTGAGTGGTCATTCTCTACCTGTTAGAACTTAAGGTAGTATTGGAGTTCTTACCTGATGAATCTTTAAGATCTTTGGATATGAGGAGAATCTACAAATATTACTTTAAAAACACCAAAACCTTAATTTTATTATCTTTTTGCAATAGCTTATACTGTTCAATTTGGCTAATTGGTGTTATGACTCCACTCTTTATCACTTTATTAATTAGATTTGCAATTTGAATCTGTTTTGGAATAATCACTTTGTAATTTTACTTTCTTTTAATGTTAAGGGCTTTCTTAAAAGGTGTTTCTATAAAAAGTTTACAATATGTTCAATTTGGAGACATAGGAGACAGTTGATCCCTGAAAATCAGTGGGTACTTCTAGGTATAACATGATAAATCTTGGGCTCTTGAGTCAGGCAATCCTGAATTCCAGTGCTGCCATCTCCTTTGAGTTGTTGTTTGACCTTGAGTAGGTCACTTGACTTCTCAAACTTGTGTAAAATGGGGAAAATCATCGTACCTGCACAGTAGTTGTAAGGATTAAACATGTCAAAAAGTATTTTAACACCTGTGTGCAACAGCAGCAATGGCAGTCGCATTTGTGGAAAGCAGCATAAGTGGAAATTTCTTCATGGAGGGGGAGGTTCTCAGATGTTTAATTTCCTCATCTTTCTTAGTGGACTTCTCACTTTTCATTGTTAAAATGAAAATTTATTGCAGGTAAATGTAATTTGTATTTTATTTCCTAATATTTGATGCATAAAACTATATATTTAATGTATGTGCAAGATATGAACCACAGCAGTAAAACTGACAGCTATGAAATCATCACCCTTCAGAACTGAAACACAGCAAACATTACTTCATTAAATCGGTCTTTACTATCCGTTCCTCCTGATTCATGGTCAGGAGTAATTGTTATTTTGAAATTTGGATTTATCATTCTCCTTTTTAAAATTATACTTTTGTCATACATAAAAGTACCCCTAAAAATATTGTTTATTTCGCTTTTTTGCTTGTAGAGTTTCTGTTGACAATATTTTTGATCAATATATTCCTAAAATGTATCCATGAATTGCGTATTTTGTGCTTATTTTTATGATTATAAAATATTCCATTAGTAAATACAACAAAATTTTGTTTAGTCTTTTTTTGAAGGTTGAGTTTCCAATTATTTTGCTGTTAGAAACTATACTGTACCTTGTACATGATTTCTGATTAATTAGTGCATGTATACCTCTTAAAAAGGTAGAATTGCAGGGTCCCTTTCAATTTTCAAGATTCTATTACATTTTATTTCAAAGTGATTGCACCAGTTACACTTGAATAAGTGTTATATCAGATTACTTGGTGACCCATAAACTTACCTTCAACTTAAAAAAAAAATTTTGCTCTATCACAGATCTCTCCATTCATCTATCCTGTCATCCATCCATCAATTCATCTCATTTTTGATGCATTCAAGTAAGTTGAGGATGTCATTATTCTTCACCACAAACACTTCACCATGCATATTATTAAGTAGAGCTCAATATCAATATTTGTTTAGGTAAGCTTTTTAAAGTAAAATAAGCATACAGTGAAAGGCACAAGCTTTATATGTGCTATTTCATGAATCTTAATACATGCACATACCTATTGTGTAACAGAAATGGCTATTAATTTATAGAAGAACATCACAACACCATCATGCCAGAAAATTCTCCCATGGCTCCTCCATGTCAATTTCTGCATTCCTCCAGGAAGCAGTGACTATTCTTATTTTTTCCACCATATACACATTTCTATAGAAATGACATTTTTTGTGTATGGCTCTGTTTGGGTCATTGATCCTTTATATAAGTTTCAGATTTAACTTGTCAAGTTCCAAAAAAGTCTATTATAATTTTGATTGATATTACATTGACTCTATATGTAAATTTGGAGAATGAAAATAACAAGTTATTCTCAAATAAATAAATTAGGAGATAAACCATAAAAGTGGTATATACAATCACTTGAATCTTCCTTAATATATTTCAATAAAATTTTATATTTTTCTATATACCTTTTAAATATCTTTTGTTAAAAATTACCTAAGTATATTTGATAGCTATTATAAATAACAATGATTTTGATTAAAATGATGATTGTATTGCATTCTCTGTGTTCTCCTGGTGTAGTATATTGCCATATATTCAGGCACACTGTTAAACATTTTCTCTGACTTTTTTTTGTAGATTCTTTTAATGTTTTTATGTGTAATAATAGTATCTATGAATTAGTAATGTTTTTATATTATTAACAATTTAGTAAGTTTATTTATTTGCTTTTCTTCACTGTGCTAACTAGGGTTTCCAGAAGTATGTTAAATAGAAGTAGTGAGAATGTTCACACTTTTCATGTTCTTGATTTTAAAAGAACTATGTTTTTGGAGGATACACTTTCTCTAAGGTTTCTTTTCCCTGTAGTTTTTATTTTGTTGACTTGCTATTGAGTGTTATAATTCTTCCATAAAAATTGAGATGATCATACAGTGTTTTCCTTTAATTGTCTACGAAGCTGAAAGTCCTATCAATGTTGAGCCACCTTATATTACTGGATTAACTGGGATCAATCACATGTACTGTCTTTTTTATGCAATGTTGAGTGTAGTTCTCTAAACAGAATTTTATCATTGCACATCAGATGTGCTCTTTCCCACACTTCCTTTGTATGCTACCCAAGCTGCTTCTCTTATTTCAACCTGTTTGTATTTACCACGGCCTCAAAGTATATTAAATATCCCTCAATTTAATCAACTTAACCAATTATAATATATTTGGATCATCTTAAAGTAGTTTGACCTTTTCCCCAGAAATAATTGTATTTTTGGGGTAATGAAACAACCTAGAATAGACAAAGGCAAAGTTTTCTTATTTGGGACATTCTAACAAATAACACAAATGACCCATATGACACTGAATGATTCCAGACAAAAATGCAATTTGACTCCCTAAGCAATTTCAGAATAGGCAAAATTTGACACAGGTTTATAGAAATCTGAAAAACAAATAAACAAACAATACTTCTCCCATAATTTATAATAGGGTAGGAAGTTTATATGTTCATGTTTCTGGTGTTATTTTTACTCTGGTATCTGAAGCAAACAGAATAACTACGATGCATTCCGGTCTTTCTAATCATATTTGACCCATTACAACTATTGTGTGTGTTCCCTTTTTCATTCCCCCACTTTTACTGTATTACTTCCAATTGTTCTTTGTTATTTGGAAAAAAAGGATACCAGAAAGTATTCCCCTATATGAATCCTGTCTATTATTATTAAAAAGGAGTGGCCTACAAGCACTTCATGAATTCTTTTTTACTCTTTCCATTACTACATTATTTTCTTTCATTAAGTAGATCTGGGGGATAGCAATATAAAGCTATATATAATCACAAACTACTAAAATCAATTATGTATTTTCATAGTAGTATTAACTATGAAATAGGAGGCAATATGCCTTTTTGAGGAGGAGTAAGTTCCCTTACACCTAACAGTCATGAAATATTATTATTATTATATAGATATAAATAACAATACGGTTTAAGGTCAATTTTAGTAGGCATTATTATCAGCAGTTTTCAGTTCCTGCTAAAAATGGAGATTCTGAATTCCATTTCTGCTTTTGTAATTATAAAAGAGATTTTCTCAAATAATGTTCTGGTTTATTTTCCCATAAAACTAATTCTGACTTTCAGTATTTTGGTGGTATTTTGATAGCATTGTTTCAGCATTATTATACAAACATCTATGCTATTGTATTTTTTTTTTCAGGGTCTGTTGTGGGTCCATGCTAATATTTTTTTTTATTAAGTATCATTGATATACACTCTTAAGAATGTTTCACAAGAAAAACAATGTGGTTATTACATTCACCCTTATTATCAAGTACCCCCCATACCCAGTTGCAGTCACTGTCCATCAGTGTTGTAAGATGCCACAGAGTCCCTATTTATCTTCTCTGTGCTACACTGTCTTCCCTGTGACCTCCCACACAACTTGTGCACCAATCATGATACCCCTCAATCCCCTTCTCTCCTTCCCTCCCCACTCTCACCCTCCACCCCTCCCCTTTCGTAACCACTAGTCCCTTCTTGGAGTCTGTGAGTCTGTTGCTATTTTGTTCCTTCAGTTTGCATTCATTGTTATAGTCCACAAATGAGGGAAATCATTTGGTATTTGTCTTTCTCCGCCTGACTTATTTCACTGAGCATAATACCCTCTAGCTCCATCCATATTGTTGCAAATGGTAGGATTTGTTTCTTTCTTATGGCTGAATAGTATTCCATTGTGTATATGTACCACTTCTTTATCCATTCATCTACTAACGGACATTTAGGTTGCTTCCATGTCTTGACTATTTTAAATAGTGCTGTGATAAACATAGGGGTGCATATGTCTTTTTGAATCTGAGATCTTGCTTTCTTTGGGTAAATTCCTAGGAGTGGAATTCTTGGGTCAAATGGTATTTCTATTTTTAGTTTTTTGAGGAACCTCCATATTGCTTTCCACAATGGTTAAACTAGTTTACATTCCCACCAGCAGTGTAGGAGGGTTCCCTTTTCTCTGCATCCTTGCCAGTATTTGTTGGTCTAGTCTTTTCTATGTTGGCCATCCTATCTGGTGTGAGGTGATATCTCATTGTGGTTTTAATTTGCATTTCCCTGATAATTAGCAATGTGGAGCATCTTTTCATGTGCCTATTGGCCATCTGAATTTCTTCTTTGGAGAAGTGTCTGTTCATATCCACCAATTTTTTAATAGGGTTATTTGCTTTTTGGGTGTTGAGGCATATAAGTTCTTTATATATTTTGGATGTTAACCCCTTGTTGGATATGTCATTTACAAATATATTCTCCCATACTGTAGGATGCCTTTTTGTTCTGCTGATGGTGTCCTTTGCTGTACAGAATCTTTTTAGCATAATGTAGACCCATTTGTTCATTTCTGATTTTGTTTCCCTTGCCCGAAGAGATGCATTCAGAAAAAGGTTGCTCATGTTTATATTCAAGAGATTTTTGCCTACGTTTTCTTCTAAGAGTTTTATGTTTTCATGACTTACATTCAGGTCTTTGATCCATTTTGAGTTTACTTTTGTGTATGGAGTTAGACAATTATCCAGTTTCATTCTCTTGCATGTAGCTGTCCAATTTTGCTAATATGCCATTGTATTTTTCTTTGTTTTTTTTATGTGAAATTTTGCTGTCTCTACTCTCCAAAATAAATGTAGAATAGAGGGTAAAGTCTTTTCTTCTTTCTAGTCTTCCAAAACCCTTCAAAAAACAAATTATAATATGGCTTGTATTAGGGGTTATATATCAAGTGTGCACTTAATATATTGTGTCTTTCTGATTGATTTACCTTTTAGTGAAGTGGAATCTGGTAATCAGTCTAATGTAATTACTTTAGCGATGTTCCAGACACCAAATTGTGCAGTAGAAGCATGGCTACCAGTAATCCATCCCAGGAGCTACTAGTGCTGTATTTGTGAAAATATTTGTATTGAGTTTTTCATTGCTGCTATAACAAATCTATAAAAAAGACTTGGTGGCTTAAAACAACACAGATTACAGTTCTAGATGTTTGAAGTATGAAATATCTCCATAGGCTAAAATCAAGGTTGTGGCAGGGATGTGTTTCTTCTGGACACTCTGGGGAGAGTCTGTTTCCTTGATTTTTCTGGTATTTAGAGGCAGCCCAATTCCTCGATTCAGGGTACATTAGCCTTCAAATCCAACAAGGGCTCAGTGGCCAATGGAGTCTTTGTCATGATGTCACTCTGATACTTACTCTCCTGCTTTCCCTTTTCACTTATAATGACCCTTGTGATTACCTTGGGCCAGGATAATCTCCTTATATGTTATTCAAGATAATCTCCTTATTTTAAGGTCATCTTATTAGTACTTAAGTCCCCCTCATTATGTAACATAACATAGTCTCAAGTTCCAGAGATTAAAACATGCACATCCTTGGGGGGGGCCATTATTCTGCTTACCATAGACTCCATAAGTCTAAATATCATGCCTAGCTTTAGACCTTTAAAATGAAGGGCTGAAAATATCCTCTGTACAATTTGTATCTGAAACATGTTTTTCATTATTCATCACATTCAAATGCTGCAAAACTTTGTTTTTGGTTGATATATTTGGATAATTATCCTTAGTTCTCCAATTGATTTTGCATAAGTTGAAATAACATAGATTTAAGCTCTTAACCAAACATAAGAGTTTCAGCTTTAGAATCATATTAATTTTAGAAAGAAAGGACAGTAAGGGACACTTAGGAATATTGATTAAGAAGGTTCTAAAAAATTTAAAAGCAAATACAATTTCAGAACTTAATGCCTCAGCTTCTGTGTAAGACATATTAAAAATGACAGCATGGTTTGCCACTACTATGTTTTCTTTAATTTTTTCTGACCTTATTTATTTAACTTTTCAGGGTCAAAAAAAAGTATTAGGTATTTGATTTGAGAGTATAAATTTTTAACTTAAGGGTTTCTGACTTCAACTCTGTCAGGACCTCCTGACCTTATAGCTTGAAATAATTTGATTTAGTCAGCAAACATGCTGGTCATTGTTTCATGTATAAACAAAAGCTATTTTTTGTCTTTCAAACCAGATTTAAAATTCACTGACAAAGTAGAAATAGAATTCAGACTGAGTATCATGGAATAATTAGCATTATATGCATGTGGTGATAAAAATTACCATTTGCATTGATGCTGAGCCAAGACAGATTGCAGCACAAGCTCCTACAAGATTTAGGAGGCCCATCCAGTTGTTTATCTTCAAGGTCTCAGGTACGGTTTTGCCAATTCATTGGTTTGGAGAATGTATTTGATGAGACCTGAATGCTTAGAGACATAGGTCAATGAATTATGATTCGTGAAGGAGTCTTTATTTTGTATGTTGAGCATAAATTTGGAGCAAGAGTAATTATACTTAAAGGTTGTTTTAATTCGTAAGCACATAAGGAAGCTTTAGAGTACTGGTAGTTTGCATCCTACCAGGTAGGCTGAAATAGTGATTTCTGATACAATACTAAAATGATGTTTGCACACTTTTTAAGCATACTCTTTTAAGTCAAATTGCATGGCTAACTACTGAGCCCCAAGCATCTGTTTCTATATAGGTTTTGTGTACTCAATGAACATCTTTTTACTGAGAAAAACTTCCTAACTTTGTTTGGAAGGGATATGCTTGATCATCAAATTAAACCTCCCAGTTTACATGTTTAAGCAACCTAAGCTTTGCAAAAAAGGTTGAAAAAATCCAGAATCTCTATATTGTGCATTCATTATGTGAATGAGCTTTTAATTTTTTTTATCAGTTTTGCTTTAAATTTGTTTCTTTGGCTACTAAGGACTTAAACTTGAATTTGAATGTTAGCTCCACTTTTTTAAGATCTCAAATTTTTCATGTCCTTGAATATAAATAGAAAATAATAACACCTGTCTTTCTAAATAATGACTAAAAGATAACATGCTTAACTATCTTGCGTAGTATCTTGTTCATAGCAGACATATGAACTATTCTTTCATTTTTGTTCTGTGCTGTCTTTTCCTTCTTTCTTCAACTTTTTAGTTACCAGGGTGGTAAATTCAGGTCACTTTTTCAACTTGCATTGTATTGCTTTCTGCTTAGACCTTAAAGTTGAATAGGGAAAACTAGTTGTTGACATTTATTGTGATGAAATAAAAGATTTAAAAAAAAAGGTTTGAGGTTTTGAATATAAATATCCCAGGGGAGAATGGAAATTAGAGGTCCCCAATCCTTGTAAGCCAGAGATAAGTCCTCAAGGTGGCGATCTAGGATGTATCCATTAAACCTAGAAGAATAAAATAATTTCTTAAATCACGTTAATGGCTTGTTTAGCAGCACTGGCTGACTTAGAAGTTTATATTTCTAAGTAGTCATGGACTATTCTCTCAGGAATTAGAATTTCCTTCCCTTTAATTCCTGTGCATCTCAGAAAGCACTGATGTTCTTGAAATATAATACTGTTAGGTGAGAAATCTTTTACTAAAGCAGACTCAGTGAAGTTATTTGAGAGCAAAATTAAAAATGTATAAGGAGACTTGTACACTTTCCTCATATCGTGATACCTGCACTAGCATATCTTCAGCATTAGTCACTTGTTAAAGAAAAGAATTATTCAAATTTAAGACATAAGTCTCCAAACTCTAGTTAAAAGTTCACAAGCATACAGTATTTATTACTTATTTGTGATGAAGTTTAAACTTCCTAAGTTCAGAGAACATTTTTTTTATACATTTCCAAATGCTTCAGGTTATTCTTTATCTTCTGAAAAATTAGTAATGTGATTTTTAAATGTTATGCTATCCTTTTTAACAAATCCAAGTATGAAAATTCTTTGAAAATGAAAATCTACAAACAAATAAATGAAACATACTATCAGAATAATGATAGATATGATGGTGATGAGGATGATGGTGATTATGAAAAAGATGATAAGAAAAGCTATAAAATTTGAGGTGGTACAGAAATGAGCAGAATAGTAAGAGGTGTGATACCTTTTGTTAATAAGTTAGCATAGCAGGTAGACTGGTATAGGTACAGATAGTAAAATAAAAATTTACTAGTAAATAAAGAAATTTATCATTGATGTTGCTACGAGAGGTAGATGAAAAAGGTGCCATTATTATCACTAGTATAATAATGGTTAAGGATAAAATATTTGAACACAAAAAGCAATAAAGCACTTTGCTTGATGGAGTTTAGAGGAAAGAAGTAGCTTCTTCTTGAGAAGGAGGATCTGGAACTGTAAAATAAGGCATCAAACCAGAGGCTTTTGCAGGGTAGAAACTACACTTTCTCATCACTAAATAAATGTGAGGATAAGAAAGAAAAAGAAATCAACCTGCTCAAAGTTCTTAACTTTGAAAGACTAGGGTTTGGGTGCCATGAATAGAAATTTAAAAATCAAAAGGATATTTTAATAGAAGATAAATAGCTATAAAGCAGACTTGTTTTATGGGAGTTTGAGGGAAATAGGAGCTTTAATTCTGTTTGGAAAGTGGACTATGGTATTTAAAAAACAGGCATCAAACCTGAGCCTCTAAGGAAAAGTGATGAGATTGAGGAAGGGGATCAAGTGACACTTAGGCATGAGAAGAGGCAGCAGGACGTATGTTAACTCTTGTCTGTAGAGGTTTGCCTAAGATGTGTTAAGCCAGGTAAAGATATCAAGGGGTTCAGCAGAGGAAGGAGGTAAAAATTCAGATTTAATGTCATCGAAGGGAAGACAAAGAGTACAGAATATGATTCATAACATACAAAGAATGGAGGAGGAAGAAAAAGGAGGAAAAAAAAAGAACCTTTAGGTTGTGTTTTTAATAGTATAGGAAGTAAGTTAAATTAGATAGTTAGATACTAAGGGAATTGCCCTTGAATCTTTGGTAACCACATAGCTAAAGCCTGCAATGGCAATAACTACATACCTATCGATAATCACCCTAAATATAAATGGTCTGAATGCACCAATCAAAAGATAGAGAGTTACTGAACGGATAAATATACAAGACCCATCTATATGCTGCCTACAAGAGACTCACTTCAAAGCCAAAGAAATACACAGACTGAAAGTAAAGGGATGGAAAAAGATATTTCATGCAACTAATAGTGAGAAAAAAGCAGGAGTTGCAGTACTTGTATCAGACAAAATAGACTTCAAAAAAAAATCACAAGAGACAAAGAAGGACATTACATAATGATAAAGGGGTCAGTCCAATGAGAGGATATAACTATTATAAATATCTATGCACCCAACACAGGATCACCTACATATGTGAAACAAATACTAACAGAATTAAAGGGAGAAATAGAATGCAATGCATTCATTTTGGGAGACTTCAACACACCACTCACTACAAAGGACAGATCAACCAGACAGAAAATAAATAAAGAGACAGAGGCACTGAACAATACATTAGTACAGGTGGATGTAACAGACATCTACAGACCACTCCATCCAAAAGCAAAAGGATACACATTTTCTCAAGTGTACATGGAACATTTTCAAGAATAGATCATATATTGGGCCACAAAAAGAACCTCAGTAAATTCAAAAAGATTGAAATTGTACCAACCAGCTTCTCAGATCACAAAGGTATGAATCTAGAAATAAATTACACAATGAAAACGAAAAATCCCACAAACACATGAGGCTTAATAACATGCTCCTGAATAATCAATGGATCAATGACCAAATAAAAACAGAGATCAAGCAATATATGAAGACAAATGACAACAATAATTCAACACCACAAAATCTGTGGGATGCAGTGAAGGCTGGGCTAAGAGGGAAATATATTGCAATACAGGCCTACCTCAGGAAAGAAGAACAATCCCAAAAGAACAGTCTAAACTCACAATTAATGAAACTAGAAAAGGAAGAACAAATGAGGCCCAAAGTCAGTAGAAGGAGGGACATAATAAAGATTAAAGCAGAAAGAAATAAAATTGAGAGGAATAAAACAATAGAAAGAATCAATGAAAGTAGGAGCTGGTTCTTTGAGAAAATAAAAAAAATAGGTAAACCCCTAGCCAGACTTATCAAGAAAAAAGAGAGTCTACACATATAAAAAGAATCAGAAATGAAAAAGGAAAAATCACTATGGATACCACAGAAATACAATTATGAGAAAATACTATGAAAAATTATATGCTAACAAACTGGATAACCTAGAAGAAATGGACAACTTTCTAGAAAAATACAACCTTCCAAAGCTGACCCAGGTAGAAACAGTAAATCTGAATAGACCAATTACCAGCAAAGAAATTGAATTGGTAATCAAAAAACTACCTAAGAACAAAATCCATGGACTAGACGGTTTCACTGCTGAATTTTATCAAACATTTAGTGAAGACCTAATACCCAACCTCATTATAGTTTTCCAAAAAGTAGAAGAGGAGGGAATACTCCCAAACTCATTCTATGAGGCCAACATCACTCTAACACCAAAATGAGGCAAAGACACCACAAAAAAAAGAAAATTACAGACCAATATCCCTGATGAACATAGATGCAAAAATACTCAACAGAATATTAGCAAACCGGATTCAAAAATACATCAGAAAGATCATCCATCATGATCAAGTGGGATTCATCACAGGGATGAAAGGATGGTACAACATTAGAAAATCCATCAACATCATCCACCACATCAACAAGAAGAAGAAGAAAAACCACATGATCATCTCCACAGATGCTGAAAAAGCATTTGACAAAATTCAACATCCATTCATGATAAAAACTCTCAGCAAAATGCGTATAGAGGGCAAGTACCTCAACATAATAAAGGCCATATATGACAAACCCACAGCCAACATTCTACTTAACAGCGAGAATCTGAAAGCTTTTCCTTTAAGATCGGGAACAAGACAAGGATGCCCACTCTCTCTGCTTTTATTCAACGTAGTACTGGAGGTCCTAGCCATGGCAATCAGACAACACAAAGAAATAAAAGGCATCCAGATTGGCAAGGAAGAACTCAAACTGTCCTTGTTTGCAGATGATATGATATTGTACATAAAAAACCCTGAAGAATCCACTCCAAAATTATTAGATCTAATATCTGAATTCAGGAAAGTTGCAGGATACAAAATACACAGAAATCTGTTGCATTTCTATACACTAATGATGAACCAGCAGAAAGAGAAATCAGGAAAACAATTCCATTCACAATCGCATCAAAAAGAAAAAAATACCTAGGAATAAACCTAACGAAGGAAGTGAAAGACCTATACCCTGAAAACTACAAGACACTCCTAAGAGAAATTAAAGAGGACACTAACAAATGGAAATTCATCCCATGCTCTTGGCTATGAAGATTTAATATTGTCAAAATGGCCATCCTGCCTAAAGCAATCTACAGATTCAATGCAATTCCTATCAAAATACCAACAGCATTCTTCAATGAACTAGAGCAAATAGTTCTAAAATTCATATAGAACCACAAAAGACCCCGAATAGCCAAAGCAATCCTGAGAAGGAAGAATAAAGCAGGGGGATTATGCCCTCTGACTTCAAGCTCTACTACAAAGCTACTGTAATCCAGACAATTTGGTACTGGCACAAGAACAGACCCATAGACCAGTGGAACAGAATAGAGAGCCCAGATATAAACCCAACCATATATGGTCAATTAATGTATGATAAAGTAGCCATGGATATACACTGGGGAAATGACAGGCTCTTCAACAGCTGGTGTTGGCAAACTGGACAACTAAATGTAAGAGAATGAAACTGGATTACTGTCTAACCCCATACACAAAAGTAAACTCAAAATGGATCAAAGACCTGAATGTAAGTCATGAAACCATATAACTCTTAGAAAAAAACATAGGCAAAAATCTCTTGGACATAAACATGAGCAACTTCTTCATGAACATGTCTCCCCAGGCAAGGGAAACAAAAGCAAAAATGAATGAATAGGACTATATCAAACTAAAAAGCTTCTGTACAGCAAATGATACCATCAGTAGAACAAAAAGATATCCTACAGTATGGGAGAATATATTCATAAATGACATATCTGATAAGGGGTTGACATCCAAATTATATTAAAGAGCTCACGCACCTCAACAAACAAAAAGCAAATAAGCCAATTAAAAAATGGGCAGAGGAGCTGAACAGACACATCTCCAAAGAAGAAATTCAGATGGCCAACAGGCACATGAAAAGATGCTCTACATAGCTAATCATCAGAGAAATGCAAATTAAAACCACAATGGGATATCACCTCACACCAGTTAGGATGGCCAACATCCAAAACACAAATGACAACAAATGTTGGCAAGGTTGTGGAGAAAGGGGAACCCTCCTACACTGCTGGTGGGAATGCAAATTAGTTCAATCATTGTGGAATGCAGTATGGAGGTTCCTCAAAAAACTCAAAGTAGAAATACCATGTGACCCAGGAATTCCCTCCTAGGAATTTACCCTAAGACTGCAGCAGCCCAGTTTGAAAAAGACATATGCACCCGTATGTTTATCGCAGCACTATTTACAATAGTCAAGAAATGGAAGCAACCTAAGTGTCCATCAGTAGATGAATGGATAAAGAAGATGTGGTATAATACACAATGGAATATTATTCAGCCATAAGAAGAAAGAAAATTCTACCATTTGCAACAACATGGATGGAGCTAGAGGGTATTATGCTCAGTGAAATAAGCCAGGTGGAGAAAGACAAGTGCCAAATGATTTCACTCATATGTGGAGTGTAAGAACAAAGAAAAAACTGAAGGAAGAAAACAGCAGCAGACTCACAGAATCCAAGAATGGACTAACAGTTACCAAAGGGAAAGGGACTCGGGAAGAGGGGTGGGAAGGGAGGGATAAGGGAGAAAAAGGGGTATTACTGTTAGCACACATAAAGTAGCCAGTGTTGGGGTGGGCTACTTTAGGCAGTGTAACACAGAGAAGACAAGTAGTGATTCTATAACATCCTACTACGCTGATGGACAGTGACTGCAATGGGGGTATGTGGTGGGGACTTGATAATAGGGGGAGTCTTGTAACATAATTTTGTTCATGTAATTGTATATTAATAGCAAAAAAACTGTATAAAGAAAAAAAATTCAGATTTAAAGTTTAGGAGAGGACTTAGAGCTGGAAATACTGATCCTTGAACAATCTAGGGGACTCTGGCCTCTTGTGCAGTTGAAATTCCACTTAAAATTTTTGAGTCCTCCAAACTTATCTGCTAATGGCCTACTGTTGACTGGAAGCCTTACTGATAACATAAACTGTCAATCAACACATATTTTATGGGTTATATCTATTATACTGTATTCTTACATTAGAGAAAATAGTTTTTCAAATTGTTGAAAATCTGCAAAAATTTTCCCAATGTATATATTGAAAAAATTCACATATAAGTGGTCCTGTACAATTCAAACCCATGTTGTTCAAGGGTCAACTGTAGAGAATTCTGAGCCATCTGAGGAGAGATAATAATTGAAGCTTCATGACAGGCCATAATGAATTATAGATAAAATAAAGAATAAGACAAAGACTCCAAGGCTTAGGATGGCCCAAATTGAAGAGCTTAGAAGAACAGGGAGGCAAGCGAGTACAGAAAACAGAGAAAAGAATCAGAATAGTGATAGACAAACTAGAAGAGCGTACTCAGAAACAAAACCATGAGAGGAGAAAGGATTTAATGGTAGTCAACATTAATTGTGTATGTAATGTTGTCAGAATGAATGAATGTGGTTGAACTGGAAGTAGATATTAGCTGTGTGTGAATACTGCCACTTCTACCCTTAACCTCCAGCAACTGATAAAGTTATTATCTGTAAATATCTTTTCATATATTTGCATACCTTTGTCCTTGTCTTTTGTGGTTATTTCAGAAAAGAGGAATTCATATGTGCTTCTTTTTGATTTCACGTATCTTTGTACATACTTTCTCTAGTGCCTTGTACTTGATTTTATATTCTGTTGTAACCAGTTTTTCTTTGCATAAATGATTTGCTTACAAGAGCTTTGATTTCTCAGGTGAGCACTAACATTTCTAATTAAATGTGTGTTTAGCATCTTTCAGAGAAAAATTACTAATGCTTCCATTAAAATTTGTAAGCTGTACATGTCTACACTAGTAACAATAGAGTTTGGTGACTTTTAATCTTTGGATAGAAAACTCCTTTTGATAATTATCCAAGAAAGTCTTGGAGAATTCTTGTTCTTTAATTACTGTAATACTCTTTTTTGATGATTTTTTTAACTTAGAGTGATCAAGACAATTTTTTCTCATAGATTAAAAGGAAAAGTCAGGAACAAAGTTTGTCTCTAAACTACTTCATTTTTTCTATTTCTTAATATTTTAGCTGCTTCTCTATTTCCTTCTGTGCATATGTCATATTTATCCAAATTAACTGTAAGATTATTGTGGGCAGAGAACGTTTTTTCCCTTTTCCACCTAGTCATGTGGCAGCACAATATACATGAAACACAATAGTAAGTTGAATGTCTGTTGAATGGATCCAAAAGAATCTTCTACATTTATATATCCCTCTGTTTCTCTTAATTCTTAATTCTCTATCATTTACACACAATTCAGAATTCATCCCAATTCATTTTTATGACTTTTTGTAAGACAAACATCAAAATGGCAGTATTACATACATGCTTAAAAGGAAACTCTTTACCATGTTATCAACAAGGTAAATATTATCAACTCACAACTGGAGAAATCAGGTAAAAGTGGAGTACTGTAAGTTAGAAAAAAATTGATAAAAATGTATATCCCACAGAAAGTAAGTAAAAGGTCAAGACATTGCAAAATAGGAGTGGGATATGAAAGCACGCTTTATTTTTTGTTTATTTTTCATAACTAACAAATAACTCATTCTTTTTACCTCTGACAGTAACATTTGTGCAGAAAGGTCATTTTCATTAACCTTAGGTTTGTAATTTCCAGGCTTCCTGCCCAAAGGCATTGCTGTTATTTACAATTTTTCTTAGTCTTACACAAAAACCAAACAACCATCAGTGTAAGGCTAATATATGTTAAGTGCCTTAGGCACATTTCAATTAAGTATTAACATAGATTGGAAAATTTTCCAAAACATTTAGTGAATATTACTTTCAATCATTTTCATTAAAATTAATAGCAAGTATTAAAAAGTAATACACCAGGTTGCTGAGGGAATTGAATTCTTAGCTTCTAAAGGGCTACTTGTGCTAATGTGGAAAGAATTTTAGTACAATTCAGACACATATTACCTGTTCCCATTAAATCTTGCATTTAGTGTGGGTAGAGGATGGGAGTTATGTGCAAATAATTTTGTTTTAATACTTTTGTATAGTGACTTCAGGTTTTAATGAATTTTTACTAGATACCAAAAATAATGAGCCATCATGTGAACAAGCTGAAAAAAACCTCAAAGTACATTCATCCATTATTAATGATATTTCCCAGTAATACTTAAGATAAAGTATGAGCTTTGATAAATCAGTTTATAGAAGTAAGGAGAAGAACTGTCCAAATAAAAGGCTGTACCCATGTAGAAATACTAAAATCGTTGTAAGAGGAACCAACAATTGACAATTATGTCTGTGAGAATTTAAAAAAAGTATAAATAAGGAATGAACTAAATGGAATATATTGTTGAAGTATCAAAATAAATCAGAAATTATTATGGCCCAAATTTACTTCTCAAAATAGTTTTATGTAAAATATGAACTTTAAAATAAAACAAATTCCACTGGTCTTCCTTACTTAGTTACCCTTTATTTTCTTAAAAATGAAAAAGTCTCCAGCTGCATACCAGTTTACAGTACCATTGGTATCATGGTATATAGTACTAATGGTACTATTGGTATTTCAGAAGTGATATTTTATCAGATTCAGTCATTATATATATAAATGTACATACCTATCTATATATGTAATACCTATAGATATAATTTTCAATTGTAGGTAGTGATTGTCAACCTTTTAACAATATCAGACATAAACACTGATGATCCTTTATTTCTTGGATTTAAGTCAGTGCTGTAGAAGGACCACACAGAGGAACACGAACAAGTTGAGGATTTTTAATAGAATTTTGTAGGGCCTTCTAATCTAAGAAGTAGCCTTTAAATGCATTGTTAAGATGGCGCTCTCCGGATGAGCATGGGGTGGTGGCCAGGCATTTTGGCGGGCTATGACATTAGTCTACCTGTGTTCCGGGTATCTCCCTATTGGTGGCTTGAGTCTTCCGTGAACGTGATCAGCTCATGGACACCATTTGCTTGCATTATGTGCCTTCCTGCGTGAAGAGCTTGTGACTGCTTGACCTTTATGCTGATTGGCCCATGAATGTTATATATACTCTGCTGTTTCTGCAATAAACGAGTTCCTGCTTTGACTGAGCTCCCTGTCGAGTCTACTTGTCTCCGGTTCAGGCCTAGGGGCCGGAGGCTGGTGATCGGGCAGACAGTCGGCACTCAGCTTTCCGGGTCCTGCCTTGCTGGGGCGTGTCTCCCCCTTCCCGTTCTCTCTGCAGGTTCAGAGGGGGCTCGAGGAAGGCTAAAAACCCCGACAGAATTTTGCTGCTGGAATAGCAGCAGAATTTTGAATGTCAGTATCATTCAAACCTGTTCTAAATTTCCTTCAGTGTAAGAGATAGGGAAAAGAAGATACAGAACACAAAATAAAAGAGCATAAAAAGAAAACTTTTTCTTGCAGTAGGGATGGCCTTTTTATATTTGTCAATTTTCTGGATGTTCACCTTTCCCAAAAATAGTCACTGAAAACAATTAAACTTCTACTCCAAGAGGCAAAGTACTGAGACCAGAAGAATAATTAGCTCAGAAAAAATGGTAGGATTAATTATGACACAGCATGTGGGTGAGATGTGATTGTCAAGGTGAGGCACCACTGGCCATGAGTCTAGAGTAGTGAATGTGGAATCACCTGCTTTGCGGAATCACAGGGTCCAGACTGTAGAACAGACAGTAGCTTAGTAACTTGGATTTCTCGTGAGGGTCTAAGAGTGTAAACTCTCAAGTCCTTAGGGAAGCAGGGTTACAGGACAGAAACTATGAGAAACTACTGGAAACTATAGCATGAGAAAAGCATCCAGGTTCCTATGTCCCATTCTTAGTATTTCATTAGAAAAGTAAGGCTGGTTATGTAGTGTGTCTAGGAGAGACTCCGACAGAAAATGTCATCCCCACGTCTGGAATAACTTTTTCCTTATCCCCTTGTCCACTACAGAAACTCATTTTAACTCTTCAAATCTCTGGGGAAAATGTCATTTTGCTTCATCTTTGTTCATTCTCCCAGTTCTCAAGTACATCATTCCTCCCATCGTCTCCCATAGTGCTACACACACACACACACACACATGCATGCACACACGTGCATGCACACATGTACATACATACATACATATATATACCCTATATCCACCCACCCACTCCTCCCTTCTCTTTCTCTCTGTCTCTCACCATTGAACAACTCAAAGAAAGGGTCCCTGTCTATTTAACTTTGTATGCTTGGTTCTCTAGCACAATGCCTGTCACATAATAGGTGCTCAGATATATTGAATGAATAAATCAATCCTTTAAACTGGTAGATATATAGAGTGAAATTAAAGGATAACAATATCAGAACAATACGAATGGTTTTTAAGGTAAAATGGCTACCATATTTGAAAGTGATTCTAAGTAAATTCCAACAGAATTTGAAAATTTTCTAGAATCAGTATGCTTTATGGATAATTAATACAGACAGAAGAAGATGACTGATTCATATAAGGCTAAATGGGGAACACTAAGAATCAGTATTTGCCACATTTGCCAGTATTTTACTAATCCTTTTACTAGTGGGCAAATGAGTATGAATTAATTTGTGCTAAATATATCCTAATTAGTCATATTATAATTACATAAAGGCATGTAAATTACAGTTTGATAGATCATTATGAAACTCTTCCATAATAATAATAGTTTGGTTGTTCTTAACTAAGTTTATGTAGGTCCACATTTAAAAATCAAAAATGTTCAACTGTGTTTATCTGTGTTATAAACCTGATCTCTTGTCAAATTCTGTAGTACTGCGTAGATGACTAAAGAGAGGCAGTCTTCAACTGGGTTACTGCCAAAGAGTCACATTTTATGCTGTGCTATTTTTATTATTTGAAATTAAGTAATTTATATGAAATATTAGATGGTTAATAAGTAAGCAGCATATTCAGCATGAGTTAAGTATCTTCTATCTAAGGTTGCATACTGATAACAGACTGAGAAAATTATCCTGCTTCATGTGAGTAGGCAGCCGGAGCCTGAGCACCATTTGTTGTTGCTGTTGTGTTTTCCTACTCTTGTGTTTAATTTGATCTCTCTAAGGCTCTGGTCTCCATTTCCATAAAAGCTTTTTCTTATGTGAATTAGGCGATTTTTATTAATGAAGAAAAGACCTCTGTAGAATTTTTCCTGGAAGCCAGCATCAAATTGTTGACTTCTTTGCAGTGACCTTCTAAGTATAAGGATAATGCATCATTACTAATCTATACTGGAGTTGAACTTATAACCTTTAGACCAAGAGTTGTATATTGGAAATCTATATTCATGATTCCTGTATTTTAGCAGAGTATTTACCTCTTGGGTCATCTCTGAACAAACAGGGGGAATTCATATGAACACAGCTGTAGGTTGGTTAAAATCCTTACAACAAAATTTATATGCAATTCAATTACTTTAAGATTGATGCTGCCTATGAAAAAATGTGACACACATACTACACTGGAGTACTCTAAGGCTCTTTTACTGAGTAATCATGGTGGATATCCCATGCAACTAACTCTTTTTTGTATAAAGTTCCAATTTTATTCTTCATTCTTAGTAACTTTTCATTTGGTTTTGTGCATATATCATTTATTGCTCATGGGAACTCTACAGGAAGAGAGTGGATGTGGTTTGTGAAAGAATTAACTTATTTTTAGGTCCTTAGCAAAATACCATGAAAATCTCACCCACATTTACATAAATGTAGGAAACTCAAGTCCACCAATTAAAAACAAAAATACTACTGAAAAATAGTTTTAATTATCTTCCTCCCTAACCTTTACACTAGAATATTATTTGTTGTATCACAGGCACCCAAAATACTTCTTGGAATTTAGTAAGCATTCTATAAATATTTGTTGAATAACTTGCATAACATAATGGAAAAAGAATCCATTAGATATGACAATAAGTCACTGGTAAGTATTGCTAGAATCCTCTTATGAGAGTACAAATGCTGGGCTGCTCTGGGGTAATGAGTATATGGGAAATGAGGAATCACTCAGATTTTATAAGGTTTTGCTGTATATTTCCAGAATGTTCCCATAGACTTTGACTTGTTCTGAGTCTTATACAAGATAATTTAAACTGTCTCTTCATTATTCTACTGATTTAATACCTCTCTGTTAAATGGCAGGACTTCAGAGACACTCCCCTAACATGCCTCCCTTGGGGGTCTCCCAAAGAGGGAGACATCTATTCTTACTTGTAATACCTCCTAGATTGCTGTACTAGCTCATTCCTTTCTCCAGTGTTCACTTCTCTTTCCAGTCTGCAGGGAAATGGCTTTCTATGATGGTGTTCAGGTTCTCTGAAAGGAGGCCCTACATTAGAAGGTTTAATGACTCCAGTGACACAAGTCTTTAGTTGTATCATACATCTCTCTTCTTCCCAGGACATGTAGGTGCTCCCTGAGGACTGAGTTGAAATGGTTTCAAGTGTAGCCTCATACTTTACCTAGAAACCACTTGTCCTTGAACCTCCAAGGCTGGGCTACTGAGATTGGTCCACCTTGCAAGTTTATTTCCCAGTTTAGCCAGAGTTGTCTTAGGAGGCCCAGTCCCTTTCCTATTACTTGGTTTCTTTCAGGAGACACAACATATCAAACATGTACACACCTGATCCTGTTTATATTACAGCTTTTCTCTCATGGGACTCATGGGTATTGTACAAAATCATTTTCTGTTTTGTTATTATTGCTATCATTCTATACCAACTACAGAATCTCTGTCTGCCAGGGGCCACTATGGAGCTATCACTTTTTTTAGTCAGTCATGTGTCTTAGCTCTGCTTCATGAATGACATTTTCTTGAGCTAAAAAAATCAAATATATTTGCTTATAAATTAGCTCTTCTGTGTGGAATTTAAGATAGTTTATAACAAAATGGATATTTAATAAATTAGTAAAATATATAACATCAGAACCAAGTAAAGAGATTTCAACACAAATAATCTGATTCATAGTTATCTCTAAGTTTTCAGTAGGTCAGAATATAAAGGAAAATACACATAAGATGCATAACTCAAGTTACTAGAAAATAGAAACCATAACTGTTTTTCAGGGGAAACAATATATAAGTAATTTTAAACTTGATTGGAAATAGGATGCATTGAGTGACAGCCAATATCCTAAATAAAATGTTAACACAAATTCAACAATTAATCAAGATGCTTAAAAAACATATTTAGTTTGTCAGAAATCATTTTTTCCCCTGAAAACCTTTTAACATTGTGGTGAACATACGAAGTACTATATTGCCAAAATTACCCAGCTCACAAAGATTTCATGTCTCCGCATCACGATGAATGGGTAGATGGCTTATTTAATTCATGATGACTTATTTAAATTCAGAAAATATTTCTTATATGCCTATTATTAGTGCAGCGCCCTGCTATCTGCTATGAAGTATGGCAAGCAGCTAAGGTGGGAGCTTATCATACATGGAACTTTCAATTTTATTTAATCCTCTGTCCTCAGTAGCAGAAAGGAAGAATTGTATAGTCTTTTATTGACTAGGGATTAGTGGTTTAGATGATGAAAAAGGGCACAGCTTCATTTTTTATATTTGTGGGTTTGATCACTGCAGGATTGAAGGTGGGGCAGTGAAACAAAGAGAATAATCAAGGCTCGGGATTCTGGCCTTACCCCTGGATGAATAGTAGTGCCATCTACTAAGATTGACAAATGGCTGGAAAAATCACAGAATCGTCTTTTGTGCATCTTAAGTTAGAGATGCTTATAAGCATTCACATCTTACTTAGCCTTTGTAGCATTCAGTGGAGTCTAGCACTTAATCACTTTAAAAGTTTTGCTTTTCTTGACTACTCCTTTTTCTCTAATTATTGTTTCTCAGTATTTTAGTCTCCTCACCACTTAAATGCTTCTTTTCTCCTGTGGTCATCTGTCTTCCTTTGTTATCACAAACCACATAAGACTTCAACAACTGTATGCTCATGACTCCAAATCTGTCTTTTTACCCTAGGTCTTTCTCCTGAACTCTGGAGACACATTAATTACACTCAACCTCATATAAACATGTCTCATACTCTACTCACCAACTTTTCCCAAGTCCCTGCTCCTCTTCCTCAGTGAATAATGTTAAATATCATCTGAGAATTAACTGTATACAAGACACTCTGCTAAACATCTTATATCCATTAATCATTGAACCATAACAACTTACTGAGATAGGTATTACCCCACTTTATATGTGAAGAAACTGAGGCACTTAACCACTTAGGTGGCAGACCTGACGTCATAATCCTCTCCAGAATCAAGGTTCTTAACCTCTACGCTACACAGCCACAGCACCTCTGCCTCCACCTCTATCCTGTCAATTATGTCAGAAACCAGAGAGTCATTTTTGCCTTCTCCAAAATGTCATATCCAATATGCCACCAAATCCTCTTAACAGATCTTGGATCTGTCTCCTTTGTTCTGTCCCCACTGTTAATGGAGTGGGGAACTTTAGATCTTCAGTGTTTCTATATCTTCCTTAGATGGTTACTCTGTCTTCAATCTCTTATCTCCTCCACAGTGCTGCAAATAAGTTCTTTATAAAATGAAAATCTGACCATATTCTTTCCCTACTTACAGCTATCCATTATCTTCTCAATGACAGGCAGTATGGCATAATGGTTAAGAATTCAGGCCAATGGATATGGGACTGGTTCTTATTTTGCTACTTATTTATATATAAATAACTCAAGTTACTACAAAGTAGAAACCATAACTGTTTTTTCTCTATCCTAAATAACCATATCTTAAATGGAGATGATAATATCACCATGTTAGAGAAGTACATGGGGCATTAAATGAGAAAAGGCATGCAAAATATTTAGGAGAGTACCTAGCATATAGCAAAAACTTAAACGTTGTGATGATTTATTGTTATTATCACTATTTTAGTGTCTAAGGCAAAAATTCAAAATAATTCAGGCCCCCATGATCCCTGTGTACTCCCTCAGTCTTATCTTTCACTACCACAGTCATACCACACACACTCACCAGGCCCAGGGGAATACTGTATGTCTCATATATCTGTGCTTTTTGCTCAGTTGCCCTTTCTGCTTGCAACCCTTTTTCCTAGCTTAGAGATCTGGCAAAGAGTTTCTCATATTTTAAGACTTGATGTAAGAAACACATATCACAAAGTGCTTCCTGATTATTCCTTCTCACCATTTTTTTCTCTCTGATGTCCTTTCTGTACACCACAAATTTCTCTCATAACGTCCATGATATTTAAATGCAGTATTTGTTTACAAATCATTATTCTTCTTTTAGACCCTAAACTCTTCAAGGTCAAAGAGTTTTACTGCATTTTATATTCCCAGTATTTGTATTGCTTAATATTCCCTTTTGCAGTCCCAGTACAGAGCACAATGCCTAGAATATAATAAACAGACACTAAAGATGTGAGAAACATATGTAGAATAGCCACAGAACTCTAGATAAGGCCTGGACCACAAGCCACCTTATCAGCTCATCAAGGACGCATGAACAAGCATACTCCAAAACAGCAGACTGTCCAGTTGAACTGCAGACATGTGAGAAATACTACTTGGTCACTGGGTCTTTTAAGCATGAGATCTGGGGTATTTGTTTCATGACAATGACTAACTGATACAGATGCATAAACAAAACACCAGGAAAATAAAGTAATTTAATTTATTAGAATTTCCTGAGAACAATATAAAAAGATCTTGAAGAAATAGTTTGTCTTTGTTTCTAAGAGAAGAAAAATATTTAATGAAGAGAGTAAAAAACTCACAAAATTAGGGCTTTTTCATTCCAATTATAAATGTTCAAGCTCCAGTTCATCACTCCCTCCTCCTCCGTTTTCTTAGCAGGGTATTGATGAAAGTCATCAGAGACTCAGAGGCATCCAGTTATTTTGTAATAGTAGAGAGCAACTGTGTGTGATGAGTGTCTAGGGCACAATGGAAGTCAGTATAGCTGCATGTACGATGTCAGGATTTTTCACAACGCTTCCCAATTAACTTCCAGAGAGCCTGACTACAATATCACCAGCTGCTCACTCAATCAATTTCTACACATTTTCCTGAGCTAAATGGGGCTTGCATGACTGAATTTGCATAGGAGTTTTCTCCAATTGCAGTGTCATACTAGCGGGTAAAGTATTTGGAAATGACTTTTTCCTGCTTTGTGGGACATTCTTTTTGTTTTTTTTCTTCACTGTCTCCTTCTCTAACATTGCTTTGCATCTGTAAGGTTTGTAAGTCCGGAATGAGAGCCAAAAACCAGTAATGGTTGGAATAAGGTGAGTTCCCCTCTTTTATAAAAATTTATTCATTTATTCATATTTTTGCTAGATACAGCTTGATTGCCTATCATGGGTAAGGTACCTTATAAGGTGCTAGGCAGACAATGAAAATAAGAAAGCGTTCTTAAAATCATGGAATTAATGTTTTTGGGAAGAGTCTGGAAATACAGAAGTAAACAACAGATAGAGAGGTTCTAGCTTAGGGAAAGTAGTCAGAGAAATCCTCTGTAAGAAGGTTCCATTTAAGCTGAAGGACAAGAAAGAGCCAGAGAGGGAAGACTATGGGGAAGAGAATTTAAGGCAGGTAGAGAAACAATGCTGAAACTCTTTTGTGGAGAAAAGTTCACTCGATGTAGAGCTGCTGGATAGCCAGTGTGACTGGAGTATAATACTGTTGGGTTAGTAATAAGAGATAAAATGGGAGAGCTAAGCAGACAGAAGTTCATGCAGGGCCCTGAAGATCATGCAATAATTTGCATTTTACATGACCTGGGCATTCAAATGACTCTTTCTGCTTGTCTTCATTTTCCCAAGACAATAGATCGGAGGGATGCAAGAGAGGAGGTGAAGACACTGACAATCACAGTGATAAAGGTGAAAGGTGTGGTATGAGAGAAATGATAGTAAAGATAGAAGGAAATGAAGGGAGTATGCTATATTTTGGAGGTGGAGATGGCTAAACTAGCTGAATAGATGTTTTAGAGGTGGGGTTCTTTGCATACAAATTATGACTATAAGCATCAATTTTGGCTATAGTACTCTACCAGCATCAAACTACAAGAGATGCTTCCATCCACCACAGGACATCACAGCTTACCAAGATCAACAACTTAGGCTGCCTCCTTTTCATAAAGGTAAAATTACAGCCTGACAGGTAGAGGTAAAATGTTTCGAATGAGTCCATGGAAGAGAACTATTTAGATGTATAGAAATGGTGAAGATGTGGAAACAAACATTTCTACAGACAAAAACTATTACTAATAGTTCATACTAAGCAACATACTGAGTGTCTAAGTGACTAAGTGACTAGTTCATACTAAGTGGTGAGGTAAGAGGAAATCAAATAAACCTCCAGACAATGGAAAATTATTTACTAAAAGTGGAAAATAGCATGACACTCCAACTGTTATTTTTCAGCATATACAATGCATAAGTGGAACTAAATGCTCATGTTCTGCAACCCAAGTTAAAATGCAACTATATTTATAGAAGATTTGAAAAAATATGAGTATTCCTAGGATTTAAAAAATGCATAGATGAAAAAGACTGTGAATACAAAGATCACAGAGACTTAATATAATTGTGGTGAAAGAATAATGGTCTTCCAAAGATTTTCACATCCTAATCTCAAAGTTTGTGACTATGTCACCTTACATGGCAAAAAGATTTTGCAGATGTGATTAAACTGACGACATTGAGATAAGGAGATTATCCTGAATTATCTAGGTGAGCCCAAGGAAATCCCAAGAATCGTTAAAAGAGAAAAACAGTGGGGTCTGAGTTAGAGAATAAGATATGATGACAGGACTAGATTTCAGAAAGAGGAAGACTTGATGATGTTATGCAGCTTGTTTTTAAGATGAAGAAAGAGGTCCTAAGTCCCATGAGAAATTCAGGTGCCCTCCGGAAACTAGAAAAAGGTAAGGAAATAGATTCTCCCTATAGCCTCCAAGAGAAATGCAGCCTGGCCATCCTAGTTTGGACTTATGAGCCCCAGAACTGTAAGACAATTAAAATTTTATTATTTAAAACCACTAAATTTGTGGTAATTTGCTATAGCAGCAATAGCAAACTAACAATAATGAAAAAAGAGGAAGTAGGAACAAAGTATTATACAAAAATAGACATTTAGACAAAACTAAAACTGGTATTGAAGTATTATTTAAAGCAGAATGAAATTAAAATGAAGCTATAAGAGAGGATTGTGGATTCTGTGCAATATGGTATCTGGACTATAAACACAAAATATTCAAGGAACACTTACAATATCACCTGAAGAAAAAGAAATCCATACTTAATGCAAAGCACTTAACTGAACCATTTGGAAGTTACCTATAAATGTTGTACAAGGATTATTGTTAATAAGAAATTATTTTTAAAAAATACTTTTATCGGTGCTTCCACTAAGCTTTTACATTCTATAACCCAGACCACTGTAGTCAAAGATCCCAAGGACTTCAGTCCACTGTCACTAACAGATATCAATTGGAAAGTTCCACACAGTCAATTCATAATAGAAGACTGGGATTTTATATATATAAAAGAAATATATATATATATATAATCTTTAGTGTGTCTTAAATATATTTCAAGAGGAGTATTCTGAACATGAAAAGAAATACTAAAATCAATAACCATAGTTGTTTATTGTGGTTACTTGTGTGTTGTTCAGTGTTGCTTTTAGTTAGCAGTGCTGTTACGGTTTGGTCCTATGATAGTCAATTCAAGAGTAGCTTGAAATCTATGAACAAAGAATTTCTAATGGAAAATTTCAGGCGAATCTTTTATAGGTCACATTCTCCCCACTGAAACTATAGCCTGCTTAGGCAACAGTGTGAAATAATAACTCTTTTAAGACAATTACAAGATTTTCTATTTTCCCTAGTTCTTTTGAATTTCAGCCTTTCTGAAATGAAACTCTGAAAATGTACCTGTATATTTTCCAAGAAATGGGGAGGAAGAAAGAGGGCTTTTCATCAATAGTTACCAGTAATGGCAGTACAGATACCCCAAACCAGGGTAAACATGTGATTAATAAAATTGAATCACTTGTAAATCAGTGGTGAAGTGTCAGGTACTTGAATAGGCTGGAGGATTTATTCTAATGAAAGAATGGCAATAAAGAAGCATTTACAACTGAAATGGGGATGCAAGTAATTAAGAGCTCCTTTGAATGCAGAAGGATAAATGAAGGAGTTGGGTAAGGCCAGAGTGTTAATAGGAGTTTAAAAAACAGCTGCAGACCATTTGTCTTCTCTATTGGCTAACTTTATGGATTTTTTTTTAAAGGCAGCATTCCATTGAAAGCACTATGGTAAACATAAATATTTGTCCAAATGGTATGATAATTACTTCTAGAATCAGATATCAAATACAAAAGTAACATAACATTTAAAAGTCAATGGAGGCTCTCCTCTCCCTGAGGTCGCCTGCACTTTCCAAGTGTATAACCTTTAACTTTAAACTATCTTTTCAACCTTTCACGGAGGGGAGAGCTGCTCTCTCTGAGGTGGCCCACACTTTCTAGGTTATCTCCAACCTTTCAGGGCACCTCTCCTTGCTGAGGTTGCCTACTGCACTTCTTCTCTCCTTAAGTAACTTTAAATAAAGTTTTAACTCTATTTCAAACAATCAAAAAAAAAGTCAATGGAAAACAAAAAAATTTTTATAGTGCCAGATTGAATATAATCTTTAAAATTATTAAATGATATAATACAGAAACAACACGTTAGGTTTTTTAAATCAAAGCTACAAAAACTGAATTTTTAAGGACAGATTTAAGTTCCATTGGCTCACATTTTAATATTTAGGTATGTTAGCTTAAATCTTACTATCCTTTCTGGCCTGACTCAAATCTTTGCCCTAACATCTTTGGCACTGTTGTCACGACTCCTTATTTGGGCTTGTAATTTGTACTGTGTAGTTCATACACTTTTTTGGAGGGGGGGGTATCATTAATATACAATTAGATGAGCAACACTGTGGTTACTAGACTCCCCCCATTATCAAGTCCCCACCACACCCCCCATTACAGTCACTGTCCATCAGCGTAGTAAGATGCTATAGTGTCACTACTTGTCTTCTCTGTGTTATACTGCCTTCTCCATGCCCCCCCCTACGTTATGTGTGCTAATTGTAATTCCCCTTATTCCCCTTCTCCCTCCCTTCCCACCCACCCTCCCCAGTCCCTTTCCATTTCGCTTTGGTAACTGTTAGTCCATTCTTGGGTTCTGTGAGGCCGCTTCTGTTTTGTTCTTTCAGTTTTTGCTTTGTTCTTATGCTCCAAAGATGAGTGAAATCATTTTGTACTTCTCTTCCTCCACCTGGCTTATTTCACTGAGCATAATACCCTCTAGCTCTATCCATGTTGTTGAAAATAGTAGTATTTGTTTTCTACTTATGGCTGAATAATATTCCATTGTGAATATGTACCACATCTTCTTTATCCATTCATCTACTCATGGATACTTAGGTTGCTTCCATTTCTTGGCTTTTGTAAATACTGCTGCGATAAACATAGGGGTGCCTATGTCTTTCTGAAACTGGGCTAGATAAATTCATAGGAGTGGGATTCCTGGGTCAAATGGTATTTCTATTTTTAGTTTTTTGAGGAACCTCCATATTGCTTTCCACAATGGTTGAACTAGTTTACATTCCCACCAGCAGGGTAGGAGGGTTCCTCTTTCTCCACATCCTCACCAGCATTTGTTGTTCCTATTCTTTTCTATGTTGGCCATCCTAACTCGTGTGAGGTGAAATCTCATTGTGGTTTTAATTTGCATTTCCCTGATAATTAGTGATGTGGAGCATCTTTTCATGTGCCTGCTGGCCATGTGAATTTCTTCTTTGGAGAATTGTCTGTTCATATCCTCCGCCCATTTTTTAATCGGGTTATTTGCTTTTTGGGTGTTGAGGGGTGTGAATTCTCCATATATTTTGGATGTTAACCCCTTGTCAGATATATCATTTACAAATATATTCTCCCATACTGTAGGATGCCTTTTTGTTCTGCTGATGGTGTCCTTGGCTGTACAGAAGTTTTTAGCATGATGTATTCCCATTTGTTCATTTTGTATTTTGTTTCCCTTGCCCAGGGAGATGCGTTCAGGAAAAAGTTGCTCATGTTTATATTCAAAAGATTTTTGCCTATGTTTTCTTCTAAGAGTTTTATGGTTTCATGACTTACATTCAGGTCTTTGATCCATTTTGAGTTTACTTTGTGTACGGGGGGATTAGATAATAATCCAGTTTGATTCTCTTGCATGTAGCTGTCCAGTTTTGCCAACACCAGCTGTTGAGGAGGCTGTCATTTCCCCAATGTATATCCATGGCTCCTTTATCATATATTAATTGACCATATATGCTTGGGTTTATATCTGGGCTCTCTCATCTGTTCCATTGGTCTATTGTTCTGTTCTTGTGCCAGTACCAAATTGTCTTGATTACTGTGGCTTTATAGTAGAACTTCAAGTCAGGGAGCATAATACCCCCAGATTTATTCTTCCTTCTCAGGATTGCTTTGGCTATTCGGGGTCTTTTGTGGTTTCATATGAACTATTTGCTGTAGTTCGTTGAAGAATGCTGTTTGCATTTTCATAGGCATTGAATCTGTAGATTGCTTTAGGCAGAGTGACCATTTTGACAATATTAATTCTTCCTATCCATGAGCATGGGATGGGTTTGTGTTTCCATTTATTGGTATCTTCTTTAATTTCTCTCATGAGTGTTTTGTAGTTTTCAGGGTATAGGTCTTTCACCTCCTTGGTTAGGTTTATTCCTAGTAATTTTATTCTTTTTGATGCAATTGTGAATGGAATTGATTTCCTGATTTCTCTTTCTGCTAGCTCATTGTTAATGTATAGGAATGCAACAGATTTATGTGTATTAATTTTGTATCCTGCAACTTTGCTGAATTCAGATATTAGATGTAGTAGTTTTGGAGTAGATTCTTTAGGGGTTTTTTTTTTGTATAATATATGTCATTTGCAAACAGGGACAGTTTGACTTCTTCCTTATCAATCTGGATGCCTTTTATTTCTTTGTTTTGTCTAATTGCCGTGGCTAGGACCTCAAGAACTATGTTGAATAAAAGTGGGGAGAGTGGGCATCCTTGTCTTGTTCCTGATCTTAAAGGAAAAGCTTTCAGCTTCTTGCTGTTAAATATAATGTTGGCAGTGGGTTTTTCTTTTATGGCCTTTATTATATTGAGGTACTTGCCCTCTATACCCATTTTGCGGAGAGTTTTTGTCATGAATGTATGTTGAATTTTATCAAATGTTTTTTCAGGATCTATGGAAATGATCATGTACTTTTTGTCCTTCTTTTTGTTGATGTGGTGGATGATGTTGATGGATTTTTGAATGTTGTACCATCCTTGAATCCCTGGAATAAATCCTACTTGATCATGATGGATGATCTTTTTCATGTATTTCTAATTTGGTTTGCTAATATTTTGTTGAGTATTTTTGCATCTATGTTCATCAGGGATATTGGTCTGTAATTTTCTTTTTTTTGTGGTGTCTTTGCCTCATTTTGGTATTAGAGTGATGTTGGCCTCATAGAATGAGTTGGGGAATATTCCCCCCTTTTCTGCTTTTTGGAAAACTTAAATGAGGATGGGTATTAGGTCTTCACTAAATGTTTGATAAAATTCAGCAGTGAAACTATCTGGTACAGGTGTTTTGTTCTTAGGTAGTTTTTTGATTACCAATTCAATTTCTTTGCTGGTAATTGGTCTATTCAGATTTTCTGTTTCTTCCTGGGTCAGCTTTGGAAGGTTGTATTTTTCTAGAAAGTTGTCCATTTCTTCTAGGTTATCCAGTTTGTTAGCATATAATTTTTCATAGTATTCTCTCATAATTCTTTGTATTTCTGTGGTGTCTGTAGTGATTTTTCCTTTCTCATTTCTGATTCTGTTTATGTGTGTAGACTCTCTTTTTTTCTTGATAAGTCTGGCTAGGAGTTTATCTATTTTGTTTATTTTCTCCAAGAACCAGCTCCTGCTTTCATTCATTCTTTCTATTGTTTTATTCCTCTTGATTTTATTTATTTATGCTCTAATCTTTATTATGTCCCTCCTTCTACTGACTTTGGGCCTCATTCATTCTTCTTTTTCTAGTTTTGTTAATTTTGAGTTTAGACTTGATTTGGGATTGTTCTTCTTTCCTGAGGTAGGCCTGTATTTCAATATACTTCCCTCTTAGTATGGCCTTCACTGAATTTCACAGATTTTGTGGTGTTGAATTATTGTTGTCATTTGTCTTTATATATTGCTGAATCTCTGTTTTTATTTGGTCATTGATCCATTGATTATTTAGGAGCATGTTATTAAGCCTCATGTGTTTGTGGGATTTTTCGTTTTCATTGTGTAATTTATTTCTAGTTTCATACCTTTGTGATCTGAGAAGCTGGTTGGTACAATTTCAGTCTTTTTGAGTTTCCTGAGGCTCTTTTTGTGGCCTAGTATATGATTTTATTCATTCACTTTTAATTTGTATACATCTCATATTCCAAAATAGATATAAATTTCCTATCATGTGTAAAATTTTCAGTTTTTGTATTCATGGAAGAAATATCAATTAGGAATGTTCAAATGACTGAGAAACCTCATGCTTACCTAAGCAGGAAAAAAGAAAAGAAAGGAAAGATATGTATTGGCTCAACTAAACAATTCCCAGGTGGATCTTCCAGTTGTTAAAACTCACTAAGCAGAGGGCATTAGATGGCAGAGGTTCTAATGCTGTGGTGTTCTACATAAGCCAACCAAAATCTAAGCCTGTAAATGACTTGTCTGAGAAAACAGTAAGGACAACTGATCACAGTCAACCAATGAGGATTTAACTAATATCCAATCAGTAATTTCCTTTTTTGATTTTGTATTTTCTTTATAAAAGTCTTTCCCCTGATTCTTGTCAGAGTTTCTAACAACTTCTAGTTTGTTAGTGCCCTATTTGAATCAAATGTTTAAAATGCTACAGTTTATCTGTTAACACAGGTAACATTAGATTTAGGGTTAAAAAAAATCTTTTTATCAAAATCTAATTTTTCTCCCTCCATTTTTAACTCTTCTTGATTGGTGAAATTTGAGCTGACTCTTACTTCATGATGCCAGAGCTCCAGGCTTTCCTTTTCATACCCAGAAGGAATAGCTGGACTATCTGTATCATAAATACCACAGGAGAAAAAAAATGTCACTGTTATTTATTGTCTCTTATGTTGATACCCTTAGTATGCCTAAACTAATTATTTTGGCCAGAGGTATATAACAAAATGTTTGGGGAGTCTTAGTTCACATATACCACATCTGAGCTAGGCATGGAGAGAGTCTAATTTCAAATACAAGTGCTGAGGATGGGGAGACAAGGTAGACCCACAGAGAGAAAAATTAGGTTCATTTACCCAGAAAGAGAATGGAAGGATTCTGGGTGTACAAACAGATTTATCTTCTGCAGGAAAAAAACAAAAAAATACTTATTTTTGAATAGAGGCATCTTGGGGGGAAATTCCAAGAAGTGCATGAGAGTGTGTTTTATGGGGAAAATAAAAGTGAGAAAGTAGGTTTGTGTCAGACTGTGACAGGTCTGAATGCTAGGTTAAATATTTGAGACAATATGCTTTTGCTGGTGGGCAACCATTGATGAGGTTTCAGCAGAAGAGTATCATGTGTATAAGGTTATCTTTTCCTAGTTCTTATTAAAGTATGTAGAAATGAAGGTAATGTAAATGTTTCAGTTACTCTGAACCTGATGTAAACATTACATGATTTTTTTCCTTCCTTGTGAGTTGGCGAGAATAGTCATTTTAAAGGAAATTATATAATTTGCTTCGTTCATGTAAATAGAGAAGTTAGACATTTCTTGCTCTGTGTTTCCACATAGTGCTCATCAATTTTAAGTCACACTCATCAGAATATAAAGGCAAAGTGTACAGACATTAACAGGGATACTTTTCATAGAGAAACAATATCATTAAGTCAACACTCAGCAATTTAAGAACATACTTATTTTGGCATCGTTAGGATAACACCTTTCCTACACATCAGGAGCCTTTTCTATACCTTATCCCCCTGAACATAGGATTTTATAACAGTGGCTTTGCCTATTAGATCAGAAAGAAAGCAGAAGCTTTTTTCCTGAGTTGATTAGTCCCCTTATTACTAAGGGTACAGTGTCCAGGCACAGATGTACAGAAAATGTTTCTTTAACATTCTCAAGGTTGAACAGCATGCTGCTTCCATGTTTCCATTTATTTAATTCCATTCTCTTTTGCTGGTATCCCAATTCCTTCATCTTATATTTACAATTAATAATTCCTTTGAATTATGTTGTGTTATATTTGTTGTATGTACCACAGTCCTTTGCTTTTTGTCTTATTTTATTTTCCAGTGGTCAGTAAATGTTTATTGCATGAATGTCCAAATGATAGTTGGAAGAAATCATTCACTCTATAATGCCTTAGCTAACTTCCACTTTGGTTTTTAATTTGCATTGGAGGACTACTATAAACAAAATTTCGTTGACAACTCAACACAATTTACAATAGTATATTTACTTCTTAATTACATAGAGTACTCTTGTAAATCTGATTTTCATTTTGTTTTGTTTTTTTTCCTTTTTGAATTTAACTGAGTTGAACTGGATTTTTACTTAAGTTATATATTGGCATTCTTTAGCCTAGTGCAGTTACTGGAAAACTTTATTTCTTTGTTTTAAAATTTTAACGACCATCCCTACTGATGTCAATTTTTAAGTGCACGTGCACACACACACACACAAACACACACAGACACATACAGAAGGGATTGAAGGTATTTGGTTTTATTAACCAAAATAAGAATATTAACTTATGTTGAGTGGAATTTAAGTCTCAGTTTACTGAAATGTAAAATATGGATAAATAATAGTACCTCTGTGATAGGTTTGCATTGAATTTTAAAGATAATCTTTTCATAGCACTAACATGGATTTGTGTTATGTAAGTAGTCCCCAAGTGGGAAGTAGTAGTTTCATAATACCTAAAGCAAACAAGCAAAAGTTAGTATGTCCTTACTACCCAAAGCCATATATAGATTCAATGCATTCTCTATCAAAATTCCAATGGCATTTTTCACAGAAATAGAAAAAAATCCTAAAATTCCTATGGATCCATAAAAGACCCTGAATAGTGAAAGGAACCTTGACAAAGAACAAAGCTGGAGGCATCACATGTCCTGATTTCAACTTATATCACAAAGCTATAGTAATCAAACCAGTATGGCACAGGCATTAAAAACAGACATATGACAAATAAAATCAAGGGCCCAGAAATAAACCCACGTGTATATGCTTAACTAATATTTGACAAGGGAGCCAAGAATACACAATGGAGAAAGGATAGTCACTTCAGTAATTGGTGTTGGGAAAACTAGATGTCCACACAGCCAAAGAATGAACCCTTTATTACATCACTCAAAAAATTAGCTCAAAGGGGATATGGACTTAAGCTTAAAACTTGAAAGTAAAACTCCCAGATGAACTGAGGAATTATGACTGTAAAATCCACTAAGAATGAAATCAGTTCTCTCTCAGATCTCAAACATACAGAACAAGATATTCTCTGGCCAAACCAAGACGATCACAACAGTTCACAGTCCTACCCCCAACATTTGCATTTGTACCTTAAATAACTGTATATTTGGGTGAAGGCCAACATTTCAAGTAAAGTAACTTCTTCTAGAAAATTATCTCTGGTTTTTAAGGACCAGTTTCCAAAGTTGCCTTCCTTTTACATGGCTAAACAGATATCTGTAATATCTTTACATCTTTAATGTCTCATTTTGCAGCAGTAGTGTACAGAAACAGGCAATAAGGGATGGCCTTTGTAGTTAAATGGCCCCTCCTGGTGAATTTCTATAAGCAGTCAGTCACTTTGGATCTAAAAAAGTAATAATAATTTCCCCAAATTGCCCAACTAAGGCTCTTGCCTTAAAAAATCAGATAAACAACAAGCAAACATAAATACTGTCCTCACTGTTTAACGAAGTTCATACCCCATATACATACACACTTAAGAAAATAAACAATTTCAACACAGTATAATACCGTGGATAGATCACAAAATAATACATTAAAAAATATAAGGCAAAATATCAGCAAAATTAACATACTTTTAAAGGTTAAAATAAATAGTAGGATAAAGTAATAAAAAACATAAATCAGGCTAGATTAGAACTAAGGTACAAAAAATGAATTAGACTAAAGACTGAAAAATAAAAGCTAAGATAAACTCAGTAAAAATGATTGAAATATAATAAAACAGGTGGAAGGAAATATCTAAAATATGATAATATCAAGTGATATATAAATTTATTTAAAATTTTTACATGCAATTGATAGAAATTTGGTTGGTTAATATTACACTATAATGCAATTTAAAGCTTTTTAAAAAGGTTCAAAGAATAAAATATTAAAATAAGCTACAAAGAAGCAACTAAGACATTTTAATAATTAGAAATTAGTTGAAAATCCAAAAGATAATGGTTATTCAAGCTCAAAGGCTTAAATTTCATATAGTCACTGGTTTCAGAAGACACAAGCACATTTTTTCTTATAAGATTCAGTTCAATATACTCCAAAGAAACAAACTTGCAGAGAACTGATTAGTGGCTGACAGAGGTTGGGGAGTGGGATGTGGATAAAATGGGTGAAGGGGATCAAAAGGTACAAACTTCTAATTATAAAATAAATAAACCATGAGGATGTGATGTATAGCATTGCAACTATAGTTAATACTGTATTGCATATTGGGAAGTTGCTGAAAGAGTAGATCTTAACAGTTCTCATCACAAGAAAAAAAAGATTTCATAACTGTATATATGACAAGTGTTAGCTAGACTTACCGTGGGAATCCTCTCACAATATATGCAAATATCAGATTATATGAAATTAATATAATGTTATATGTCAATTAATTTTGATTTAAAACACACACACACACACAGTTTGCTGTAACACAGATGTTGGAATAACTTCCTGAAAGTCAAGACTCAGAGGTACAGAATGGGACTCTGATTTTCACCTCTTATTTCAAACGGGTGCCTCTGGCGTCCCCGTTGAAATGGAGCCTCCTAAATAAGTTCTCAGAAGGCACCCTCAGCTCTTGTTTTTGGAAGGCCTCCTGCAAACCTGCTTCTCTTGACCTGTTAATTCTCTTTGCTCCAAAATGCTCTGCTCCTGAATTTCCAATATCATTGAATCCGTTTTTGCAAGAGCCTTTGATTTCGGAAAGATTGATTTCAAGGTATACCGTAAACTTCTCATATTAATAGTGATATTTCTGAAAATGAGAAGAACCTCAAAACCGAGCTCTAAGAAAATAATTGTTAAAGGATCATCGTACAGCCGCTTTGCAGATGAGGGAATAAAAACAGGAAGGTCAAATAGCTTGCTAAACAGCACCTAGTTTAAGAAGTAAAACTTGAGTATAAACCCTCAGTTTTTTAATTCAATGAGTTTTCTAATCTGACACAATTTTTACTTTTAGAATGAAATAACTTAGCCGTGAGATATTTTTCCTGGAAACCTTTCCTCATGGAAACTAACAAGTCTCAAGTATAAAATGACATTATACACAAAGATAAATTTAAAGAGAAATGATACTTTTGTCCTTGAAGATTTGTATATTTGGACACAGAATCAAACAAACTTTTGTGGTGTCATTGAAAAATTTTGTTTTATCTGAGGATTTTTGCAAAATGCTAAATCACCACAGAAATGTATAGAAATTGATTTTCTTGTATTGAAACATCAATAAGTTTATAATATAGGACAAATTATATTAAAATATTTTAGAAAATGACAAGGCTCAAATACTACCAAAAGGTGAAATTCTAAACCTTGGGAAGGTAGCAATTGCTCCAATTTCATAATTATCCCAGACTCACTCGCTGAAAATTTATAATTGATTTTCATGCCCTGGGAATTCTATTTTTTCATGAAACTTCAAGAATATCAGCTTCTCAGGACACATTTCCTATACTAGGGCCAACTTGCTAAAACAGTTAAGGGACACGAGTTTTGTATTGTGCCAAATTAACAACAATTAATAATGAGAATATTCAGGTAGTGAAAGTGAAAGGAAGTGTGAACAATCAGCAAAATAACTGCTGTCACTCTTGACATTTCCAATTCTAGACTCAAGGGGGATGCCAATTAATACCTGAAAATAAAATTTAAAAACCCACTTAAAGGCTATTATATAGTAATGAAAACACTTGTTAAAGAGCCCAGAGTACCAGTAGCCTTATGACCCAAAACAAGATGACTACCATTATCCTCATACTGTACCTCATGCAATTAACGGAAGTACCAATTAGTCCCTAGAAATGGCAAATCAGGTATACTTTCAGCTTTTAAATAGCTAAATGAATTGGAAAAGACAGAGAAAGAAGTGACAAGTTGCAGTATAAAGCTGCATAAAGCAGGTTTAGACATAAGACATTCTTATTAAAATTTCATAAAAAGAGAAACAGCCTGAAAAGGATTGTTTTAACAAGTTTGAAAAATAGTCTCTGGTAACCTGTTCTAATGTCTTATATTTCTCTGGTTTCCTTTTCCATATACATTTTGCTCTGATTTTGTAAAATGACATTTAATTTCTATTATGTGACTTTGGCTTCCATTTACAAGTTCTAATACAGCACTCAGTGATGGAATACTTTTATTTTGAAACTGAAAGAAAGGCAAAACATGGTAAAATGTTATCACACTAGATTATAATTTTGTGAGGATATGTAATAAAGCTAAGTCAACTGCTCTGAAAACAGTCACACTTCAGTGGCTTAATATAACGAAAGGTTATTTCTCACATCATAGTCCAAGGTAGGGAGAGAGGTACAAGGGAGACTGCGACATGCATCATCAGGAATACAGGCTGTTTTCATTTAGATTCTCAGAGTCAACTTGAGTGCTCAGGCATAAAGGAGAAACAGAAGGAGCACATGGGAGACGTTTATGGGCTGGGCCTGAAATGGCATTTCACCCCTACATGCATCCCATTGTTCAGAACTCAGTCACATAGCAAGTTCTAATTATATGGGAGACTGGGGAATGCACTCTAAGTGCCAGGAAGGAAATGAAATGAGATTTGGTGAACACATGACTACCTCTGCCATTGCCCCACCTTCTATTCATCAAATGCATACCTTACTCTGTTTACCACAGCCAGCCAAGTAAATGATAGATACTCAAAATACTCAGGCTATCATTTATTGGGAACTTTTACATAACAGGCATTATACTTAGACATTTCAGTCATTAATTCACTAATTTTTTCATTCAAAATGTTAATTTGGCATTGATATGAGACATTTGCTGGGCAATATGCTAAATATGATCAAGACAATTTATTTGCTCTGCCCTTTGGAGTTTATAGTTCAAGAGAAGACAAACATTAAAGTGTGTTCTTTAAATAAAATAAATACATCCTGCAAAGTTCTAAGAATTTTTTTAAAGACTGATGACAAAATAATTGGAAAGAAAAGTCATTTAAATAAAAACATTCAGGTAAGGTAAGTTCTCCGGAGATGATGTTTAAAAAGAGACCTGAAGGATGAGAAGAAGCAATTTTGTGGAGAGCCAGAGGAAGATTACATGGCAAGTAATATCTTTCAAAGTTATTTTTCAGGTAACAAAAGCTTAGAGTTTGCCATATTTCCTCTTGAGACAGATTTCTAAGGGATTTATTTTCATTAGAAGGAAATGAAACACAGAATGGAGGTCTGAGATGCAAAACCAAATGATAAATAAAATGATAAAAATTTACAAAAATCTCAACAAATATTGACTATATTAATTGATAATAAAATCCTATATGCTTTTTAAAAATTAATTACATCATAAAACAAATGGGATGGTGTAGCTGAATTTAGTGGTTTAAAGACTTTTCAGTTATTCTTGAGGACAAACATATTCATTAACCTTTGATTTAGATTAAGGAATGACGATGCAATTTCCAAGTTATCGACATAGTGTATACAAGTTTCTTACACTTAAAGGTAAATAATGGTATAATAAATAATAATCCAAAAGAAGTTAAGAGAAAGAGAAAGAAAAAGACAAACCTACAAAATTACACAGTGCAATTCAGTTCAGACCCATCACTTATTGCAATGTACGACTAGAATAAATTCTCCAGTTACAAAAAGGTTAGGAAACAGAACTTTAAAAATCCAGAATATGCCCTTTACAAAAGCTATCTCTCATATATGAAGATTTTAATTCAGTTTAATTCTAATATATGAAGATGTCTTATCAGAAGATTAAAAAAATTAAAATTTACATGTACTTCATAGTATATAAACAGAAAAGTGGCAGATTTACAAAGAGTAACATAAGATCATTATCATAATGAGGAATTTTAACACCTGCCTAACTGAAAGATCAGGCAAAAACTCGGTATATTATTTGAGCAAAAAAATTACAAGTACTCATAGACATGGACAACTCTTAGATTACTAATTGAAAAAATGAGAATATTACTTAAAGTAGGAAAATAAGACCTCAAACAAATGGGATTAACGGAATAGAGTGATTTTTTAAAGTTACATAATACTTATTTTAGGAGAGTTTGTTAGAGTACTTAAATATCCCCTACTTTGTCCCTCCCTGGTGAACTCTAATGAACTCCTTTGTTTTCTGTATGAATGAACCAAGTCTTTTATAGCCTATGTTTTAAAAGATGTATCTTAATTCGTTCCATTTCCTCCCTGCCTAGTTCAAAGCATCGTTTTTATTTGAACTACTGCTAAAACCTCCTAACATCCATTTGCGCCCTCTATTGACCATTTTTCACATACCCCTGAAGAGATTAAAAATATTAAAAAATATATATATGTGTATATTTGTATATATATATATGTGTGTGTGTGTGTGTGTGTGTGTGTGTGTGTGTGTATCAAATCAATCTCTTGTCTGAAATCTGTTACCTCTTCTTGCACGTAGAATAAAATATAGTTTCTTTACCTTTACCCAGCGTGGTCTTCAATATTGCCGCCCTCACCTGGTAGCCTCCTCCCCGCTGTTCACTGTGATTCAGCAGTAAGGGTCTTTGCCTCTTTCCTCTGTCACACCAGGCTCATCTCCCCACATTCAGTCCTTTGCTATGGTTGGTCCCTTTACGTGCAATGTTCTTCCCCTAGCTCTCCACAAAACTGCATCTTCTCAGCCTCAGGTCTCTTTTTAAAACATCATTTCCAGAGACCTTACCTGAATGTTCTTAAATGTGTGGTTTTTCTTTCCTCTTTCTCCTCTTTTTTCTCCTTCTTTTCCTTGTTTTTCTGCTTCCACCTATGTAGGTAGGCATGGAAGGAGCAGGTTAATTTTTAGCTTCCTCAGTGAGACTGTATTCCTGTTATGTCCTTTTATTCACCCCATACTGGATTAACTATTGGTTTTTCCTATTCATGCTCCATGGAGCTCTGAAAATAAACTCAAAGTTATAAGTTACTGGAAAAGGAAAGATGAAAGCCAGCTTGAGTAATGATCTTTTCTTGTTCCTAGTCTCATTTTGGTTTTGGCTAAAAAAGATTCCTTACTATATTGCCTGCTAAACAATTAATTTGAAAAAGGTCATTTTAATATTTTAACTAGAAGTTTTAGATGTTTTCTTTAAGAACATCAATCAGAGGATATAGTCTGCAAAACAGTAAAGATGACTTGAAGAACAAGACCTCATAGTGAATTTGAGTTTATATTTTAATCAGGAAATTTAACATACAGAAATTTTTCTTTTACTTTGTTTTTGAGAATTCTTCAAGAGTAAACTATTCTTAATTGAGAAAAATAACTAATAATGAAGTAAATACATGTAGATGTGATAAACAAAATCAAACTGTAAACAAAATTAACTTCAGCTGAGATCCACAAGGAGCTTGCTCACATAAAATCACCTGAGCCTCTGTTGCTTCTTGTTTTTGCTGTTTTGTCATTGCTGAACTATAGAAAAAAATGCAGGATCAGGCCAGCAGCTTGAAAAATTATCAATTAAATTTTCTCATTAGCTATATTTGGTTCCTTAATTGGCCTTTTTGACTGTGTAATTTCAAGTGATAATTATTTGTGGCACTAGCCCATTCCTATATCAATGTTATCTCTTAATTAATTCAAGAAATTGACTTAACATTTTTTTCTGTCTTCAGACATAGAAGTAATTTGTGAGTTACCATTCCTTAGACAGTGCAGTCAGCAGCACTTTGAAAAATGACAGTAAGAAAGTCTAATCTCACAGACTTATACCACAATAGCATTGATAATAATCTTGGAGAAGCTCTACTACTGAAGAATTGTACATATTTAGTGTGAAATAGAAAAACATGGGATTGTAGACTTAAAGGATGAGAAAAGCAGAAAACAAAATAGAATACGTTAATTCATCTTCAAGACAGAACTCTCATATCTCAAATGCAAAATTGTTACTGGACTAAAGTAATACGTTGAATATTTTGATTTCAACAGAGGAAGCTAGCAATGATTGCTTTGTACTCCACATTTCCCACTAAATTGCTGAATTGCCCAGAGAAACACAATGAAGGAAGCAATGTTTCAATGGTCAGTAATTTTCCATACCCGAATAGGAATTTCCACTCCTCAAAGTGAAAATTAGCTATGGAGGAGAAAAAGTATGGTCATCCAAGAAAAGGTTAGAAATTGCATTCATTCATTGTAACTTTGGAATTTTACCTTAGAAGCTACTTCCCTTCCTCTAAGTCCTTTCCCAAAAGGGCAACTCTTGACTGCTACTGCTCTTACATCCACTCTTTGAGTACCTTTACAGGCAACTCAGTACTACAAAAGGCAGAGCTGTTTTTGAAGTTGCTAAATTGGCATAGAGAAAGATGAGGCCAGAATTTCTCACAGCAATGTCTTAAGGATTGGTGTTTCATAGTCACTCTGGTAAAGAAAGAAACCTAGCAAAAAAAATTCTTCAGAGCAAGATAAGGAATCAGGAAGATCTCAGAGTCTCTCTGTAGGCTAACAAACTTAAACCATAGAATAATAAATAAGAAAAACTTTAGGGTAAACTTGTTATGTAAATCTCAAACCAAACTTAACAAGTAAAGGTGATAACTCTAGAAAAAAAATGTATAAAATCAGGAATAACACAACAATTGAACAGTGGCCTTAAGCAAGGGACAGTGTAATAAAGAAAAATAAGATGTGGTACCTGAAAAGCAAGGAACAAAACTATTATTATTAAATGAGAAAAAAACTTTATACTGAGAATAATCCAACAGAATCAACTGAAAAATTTTTTTAATATAAAGTTTAGCAAGGGTAGTAAAGCAAAAATAAAATAGCTAATAGATATGTTCATCAAAGCCAGTCAGATTTAATTCCTATGAATTAAGTTTGTAAGAAATATGAAGGTCCAATATGAAGAAGACATGACTAAACAGAAATAAATGCCATGTTTTGGGTCTAAGATTAAATTATCATGTCAATTTCCCATAAATTAATTTTTAAGTTGAATTCCATTCGATGAGATTTTTTTCTTTCTTTTTTCAATGGAAACATAATTCAAATGTTTAGCCTAAAGTACACATTCAGTAACAGCTAAATACATTTTGAAAAAAATAACACTAATACATGTTCTTAAAATAAATCTAAAGACATGAATTTCAATGATTTAGCTATGTGAAAGGAAATGGCACAAGAGTAGATAAATTGGTCATGAAAATTAAAGAAAATTACAAATACCCTATTATATATAAAAATTTTATTTCATGTCAGTGAAAAGCATAAAAACTTAAATAAATAGCTATAGGACAATTGGTTAATTAGGTTAAGTGTGAGAGGAAGATTTACATTGCCTGGCCCTTAGTATATTCCACATATATTGAAGCTTTCAGTGTAAAAATAATAAAGCATAAATAAATATCTAAGAAAACACAAGAAAATATTTATCTGATTTTAAAATAATGAAGCCATTTAAATTTATTTTTTAATTGGAATAAAGTTGATATACAAGATTATATTGGTTTCAGATATACAACATAGTGACTTGATAATTATATACATTACTAGATTCTTGCCACAATGAGTGTAATACCAAGATATTACAATTTTGGTTATATTCTCTATGTTGTACTTCCATTCCTGTGACTAACTTATTGTACATTTTGCAGTCTGTACTTCTTTATTCCCTTCACCTATTTCACCCATCCTTCCATCCCCCACCCTATGGTAAACAATACTCTGATACCTGTATTTGTAGGTCTATTTCTGTTCATTTGTTTTCTATCTTAGATTCCACATACAAGTAAAATTATATGGTATTTTTTGTTCTCTACCTGCTTATTTCACCTAACATGATACCCTTTAGTTCCATCCATATTGTCACAAATGGCAAGATTTCCTTCTTTTTATGGCTGAGTAATATTCCATTGTATGTATGTACCACTTTGTCTTTATCTGTTAATCTATTGATGGGCACTTGGGTTGCTTCCATATCTTTGCTTTTGTAAATAATGCTGCAGTGAACATAGGTGTGCATATATCTTTTCAAATTCATGATTTTGTTTTCTTTATGTAAATTCCAGGAGTGGAATTGCTGGGTTTTATGGTATTTCTATTTTTAGTTTTTTGAGGAACCTGCATAGAGTCCTCCACAATGGCTGCACCAACCTACATTCCCACCAACAATGTTCCCTTTTCTCCACATCCTTGCCAACACTTGTTATTTTTCATCTTTTGAATAGTAGTCTTTCTGACTGGTGTGAAGTGATACATCATTGTTGTTTTGATTTGCATTTCCTAACGATTAGTGATGTTGAACACCTTTTCATGTGTCTATTGGCCATCTGTATGTCTTCTTGAGGAAAATGTCTGTTCAGGTACTGTGCCCATTTTTTAACTGGATTTTTTTAGTTTTTACTTTTTTAGTGTTGAGTTGTATAAGTTCTTAGTATATTTTGGATATTAGTTCCTTATTGGATATCTCATTTCTAAATATATTCTCTCACATGGTAGGTTGCCTTTTTGTTTTATTGTTGGTTTTCTTTGCTGTGCATAAACTCTTTAGTTTGATGTAATTCCACTGGTTTATTTTTGCTTCTGTTTCCCTTGCCTGAAGATCTGTATCCAGAAAGAAATTTCTCATGCTGATGTTCATGAGATTCTTGCCTATGTTTTCTTCTAAGGGTTTCCTGGTTTCATGCCTTACATTTAGATCTTTAATCCATTTAGAGTTTACTTTTGTGTATAAGATAGTGATCTAGTTTCATTCTCTTACATGTAGCTGTCCAGGTTTCCAAACACCATTTATTGAAGAGACTGCCTTTTCCTCATTGTATATTCCTACCTCTTTTGTCATAGATTAATTGACCATGTATGTGTAGTTTTATTTTATTTATTTATTTATTTTTGTGTGTGTAGTTTTATAACTAGGCTTTCTATTCTGTTTCACTGATCTATGTGCCTGTTCTTGTGCCAGTACCATACTGTTTAATCACTGTAGCTTTGTAGTATACTTTGAAGTCAAGGAGTGTGATACCCCTAGCTCTGTTCTTTTTTATCAAGGTTGCTTTGGCTATTTGGGATCTTTTGTTGTTCTATAGGAATTTTAGGATTATTTGCTCTAGTTCACTGAAAAATGCTATTGGCATTTTGATAGGGATTGCATTGACTGTAAATTGCTTTGGGCATAATGGCCCTTCTGACAGCATTAATTTTTCTTACCCATGAGCATGGGATAGATTTCAATTTATTTGTGTGTTTTTTAACTTCTTTCACGAGTGTCTTACAATTTTCAGAGTACAGGTCTTTCACCTCCTTGGTTAGGTTTATTCCTAGGTATTTTATTCTTTTGATGCAATTGTAAATGGAATTATTTTCTTAATTTCTCTTTCTGCTAGTTCATTGTTAGCATATAGGAATGCAACAGATTTCTGTATATTGGTTTTGTATCCTGCAGCTTCACTGAATCCAGTTATTTGTTCTAATATTTTTTTGGTGGAGTTTTTAGGGTTTTTAACATGTAGTATGTCATCTGCCAACAGTGACAATTTTACTTATTCCTTTCAAGTTTGTATGTCTTTTTTTCTTTTTCTTGGCTGATTTCCATGACTATGGCTTCCATTACAATGTTAAATAAAAGTGGTGGGAGTGGGCATCCTGTCTCCTCCTGATCTTAGAGGTAAAGCCTTCAGCTTTTTGCCATTGAATTGGCTGTGACTTTGTCATGTATGGCCTTTGTTATGTTGAGGTGTGCTCCCTCTCTACCCACTTTGTTGAGAGTTTTTATCATGATGGATGTTGAACTTTGTCAAATGCTTTTTCAAAATCTATTGAGATGAACATATGGTTTTTATCCTTCCTTTTGTAAATGTATCACATTGATTGATTTGTGGATATTGTACCATCCTTGCATCCCTGGAATAAATCCCACTTGGTTGTGATGAACAATCCTCTTGATGTAGTTTTGAATTCAGTTTTTTAGTATTTAGTTGAGGATTTTTGCATCTGTGTTCATCAGGGATACTGGTCTGTAGTTTTTTTTTTCATAGTGTCTGGTTTGGGTAGTAGAGTAATTCTGGCTTTATAGAATGAGTTTGGAAATATTCTCTCCTTTTCTGTTTTTTGGAATACTTTAAGGATAGGTGTTAGCTTCTCTTTAAATATTTGGCAGAATTCACCCATGAAGCAATATGGTCCTACACTTTTGTTTGTTGGGAGTTTTTCTGATTCATAAGTTCAATCTTATTATTGTTAATTGGTCTGTTCAGATTTTGTGTTTCTTACTGGGTCAGTCTTGGAACAGTGTTTATTTCTAGTAATTTATCCATTTCTTGTAGGTTGTCTAGTTTATTGGCATATAATGTGTAGAATTCTCTTATAGTTCTTTAAATTTCTGTGCTGTCAGTTGTAACTTCTCCATTTTCATTTCTGATTTTATTTATGTTCTCCCTTTTTTCCCGACAAGTCTGGATAAGGGTTTGTCATTTTTTTTTAATCTTCTCAAAGAACCAGTTCTTGGTCTCATTGATTTTTTTTCTATTGTTTTCCTAGTCTCTATTTTATTTATTTCCACTCTGATCTTTATTATATTTCTTCTACTAACTTTGGGCTTTCTTTGTTCTTTTTTTCTAGTTCCTTTAGCTGTAGGATTAGACTGTTTATTTGAGATTGTTCTTGTTTTTTGAGGTAGGCCTGTGTTGTTGCATACTTCGCTCCTAGAACTGCTTTTGCTGAATCCCACATATTTTGAACTGTTGTGTTTCTGTTTTCATATGTCTCCATGTATCATTTGATTTCCCCTTTGATCTGTGCCTTGACCCATTGATTATTTAGAAGCATGATGTTTACCCTCTACCTGTTTGTGCTGTAGGGTTTCCCTTATCTGTTATTCATTATTTTGCTGTTTTTAAGATTCTCTCTTTGATCTTCAGGTAACACTTCACGTAATTCCTGGTTTGGCCCCAGTGAGTTCCTTGTTCTTCCTTACCTATATGTGTCTTTGTGTGAATCTCTTTAGGTTCATGTTTGGAGCACTCTCTGCTTCCTGGGCCTGGTAAACTATTTTGTTCCCCAGGTTAGAGAAGTTTTCAGTTATTATCTCTTCAAATAAATGTTCTACTCCTTTCTCTCTCTCTTCTCCTTCTGGAGCTCCTATAATGCAGATGTTAGCATGTTTTATGTTGTTCCAGAACTCTCTTACCCTATACTTATTTAATTTTTCTTCTTTCTGTTGTTCAGCTTGAATATTTTCCATTACTCTGCCTTCCAAACTGCTAATTTGTTCTTCTTCACCCTCTAGTCTGCTCTTCATTCCCTCTAGTGTATTTTTTATTTCAACTATTGAATTCTTCATCTATGATTGGTTCTTTTTCAGATTTTCTATCTTTTTGTTGAGGTCCACCTTGAGTTCCACTATTGTTTTCTCAAGTCCATTCGATATCTTTATAACTATTGTTTTAAACTCTTTATTAGGAAGATTGGTTAACTCTGTTCCCTCAGGTTTTTTCTTTTTTTTTTTTTTCCTTATTCTGTCATTTGGAGCATATTCCTCTCTCTCCTCATTTTGTATGACTTCCCATCTTGGTTATTTGAATTACTTGAAAGGACTTTTTCTCCCAGTCTGGAAGGATTGGCCTTGTGTAGGTAAGTACCCTGTGGAGGCTGTATGCCTTGTAGCTTTGGCAAGCTGGAGGCCAGTCAAGTATGAGACAGGGTTTTCCTGGTTGGGGCTCCCAAGGCATGGTCCTAGAGGTGTGGCCGTGGGGGCCCTTTGGAGGGGTTTCTGGGTGGATACCTGTGGGTTCTACACTGGCAGGGGAGGGTGGTGGGCCAGGAATGAATCAGGGGCAGCACTTCAGGTAATTCCCAGATTGGCTCTAGCTGAGTCCCCTGTGCCTCCTCAACCATATGCCTGTGCACACTCTGGGCTGCTTGGGGTGGCTCTGGGGTGCCAACCAGTGGCATGGAGTGGCATGGAGTCAGGCTCTGTGCATGTTCCGCCTTGGCTCCTGAACTTTCTGGGCTGCTCTAGGGAATTCCTACATCAGCGTCTGCTGGGCCCCAATTGTGACCTGGAGAGCCCAGCACAAATGTTCCCTCCTGTGCACTGTGCTCTGGAGAGTTGCCTCAGTGACATCAGTCCACAGATTTGTGCACCCTCCCTGTGAGCCGAAGAACTTTCTGGTCCTGCTGATGGGGTCTGTGCTGTCGAATAACAGCAAGCAACAGGCCAGACTATTGTATCTTGCCCAGATCCTGGTCTCAGCTGCACTAAGATGTGTGGAAGTCAGCAAACAATGGCACTGGCCAGGTCCTCCCTGCTTGCTGATTGTGTCCAGTGGTGTCCTTGCATGGAAGGCAGTTATTGCTGACACATGGGTCCATTCACTGAGGGTCTAGCTGCACTTTCAGCCACCAGGCTTTTTTCCTCTGCCTCAAGGCCGGGGGTCCATGCCTGGCTCTCTCACTGATATTCTTCTCCCCCAACTCTGCTGGTGGCTGTGCTGCAGTTCCCACGGTTATGAAGTCATTTGGTCATGGACTTTGGTTAGTTAGGAGTTTTTTGATTACCAAATCATTTCATTTTCATAATTGGTCTGTTCAGATTTTCTATTTCTTCCCATTTCAGCCTTGGAAGGTTGCATATTTTTAGGAATTCTATCTGATTAGCTGTCCAATTTGTTGGCATATAATTTTTCACAATAATCTCTTATAATCACATTTCTGTGGTATTGGTTCTAATGTCTCTTCTTTCATTTCTAATATTATTTTTCAGTCCTCTTTTTTTTTCCTGAGTCTTGCTAAAGGTTTATCAGTTTTGTTGTCTTGTCAAAGAACCAGCTCTTAGTTTCACTGATCCTTTGTATATCTTCTTAGTCTCTATTTAATTCTAGTCTGAGCTAATTATCTGCTTCCTTCTATGAACTTTGGGTTGTGTTTGTTCTTCTTTTTCTAGTTCTTTTAGGTTTAGGGTTAGATTATTTACTTGCCATGTTTCTGTTCTTTTTTTTTGTGATAGGCCTGTAACAATATTAACTTCCTTCTTACAGCTGTTTTTCTTGCATCCCAATGACTTTGAACTATTCTGTTTCTAGTTTCATTATTTTCCAAGTATTTTTTGATTTCCTCTTTTTGTGTGTATGATTGATTACCATGTCTCCAATTTCCTGCTGTTTTTTATGTGGCCTTTTTAATCCCTTGTGCAGAAGGTGTTCACACAGGCCTCAGTTCTTCCTCAGCATGAATTGCTCTGTGTGCAGGTGTATGTGGAAGGAGGTGGGTTCAGACTCTGTACGTCACTATCTTGGACTCCCAGAATTTCTTTTTCTTTTTTTTTTTTCCACTAGAGTGGAAGTGCCCTGTATTTTTGTCTTCAAAGAAATATCTCACCTTTTTCCAGAGGACTGAATATGAGGATCTTCATCTTCCTCTCAGCCTAACTAAACTTCGCACAGGCTTCAGCAACTCTAGGCTCCTGGCCTACCTTGTCCTTGAGTACTTCCTTTAGGAAACTTGTCATTGTAAATTCTTTCTCTCTTCATTTTAGGTATTTTAAATCTTTTTAAAAGCCTCCTGTCAGTTTTATACCCTGGACTTTCTCAATGGCTTCGGAGATATCCTTTTGAAATGTAATCAAGGCAGATTAGACCCCTCTATCCCAATCTCATGGGAAAGCAAGAGCCTAACTTGGGTGGGAGCTTTGATTCAAGTTTCACAACCATCTCCTGTTGTAAAGACACAAGAAAGCTTACTTTCCCTTTGGGTAAACCCAGTTGGCAAACCCAGATGACCTAAAAATCTTCCAATTCTGCCCTTTGTTTCAGCAGATTTGATATCAGAGTTCTGGTGTCTCTCCTATATTACAAAAGCTTTGAGTAAAGTCTTTTCAGACTGTTTAATAGTCTGGTACAATTTACCTTGACACTATCACACCACCTCTTACTTCCACAAAATATCCTCATATTTATATAAACTATTAGCTTACTTCATTTGTTGTTAATTTGATTTTTTAAAATAGAAAAATAGTTGCTACTTAATGTTATTTCTTCTTTATTTCTGTTTCATGAGTCTTCCTCTTGCTTTTTATAAAACTTCTCTAAATCCTGCCAGAGCTGCTAATTACAAAGGCTAAGTAAAATCTGATTTGCACAATTTTGCATCTGAAAAACGACTGTCAAATTATTTAACAGATTATTATATCTTCTTCCTTGTTTTTCTTTATTAGAGGTATGCACAATTTCAGCCCTTAAAGAGCCTTAATTTCCCTCTCTGACTTGGATGAGAAGAAAACTGGTATGAAATTAGTGAGCCAACATCCTGAAAGATTAGTCCACCACTCTATGCACATAATTAGAACTAATTGAATCAAGTCCCACTCCTAGCAAAGTAAAATCAATATAATTAAAACTGCGTTCCTGTATAATTGGATTTTCAAATGAAACCTGAAGAGGGAGAGTGTTTCTTATGTGTAAAAGTAATTAATATTTATATTAAGTTTATATCTTTAAAATAATCCTGCAGGAATTTGTGCAATTGCATGAGTTCCATTAGCCAGAGCTGACTCCAGGAGTTCCTTACTCAAATCCTTAAAAAAAAAAAATCCTTACAGCCAAGGGGGCTTTCTATCTGTTGCCACTGAGCTGTCTGGCCAACTGGTTTACTTCTTCCCTTTATCAAATATTTCAATCAGATTAGGATTTTCAGGGACCATTTTATTAACCATGTTTGTTAAACCATTTCCAAGACCTTTTTTTTTTTTGTCTACATCAAAAGAAATCAGTCTGAAAGAACTGGGCAGCTTAACAGATGATCTAGTAGTTGTTTTCCTAGAGCTCACTGCCTTCCGTTAAAGAGTTCCATATATAGATGGAATTCCTTTTTATAATGTGATATTAGAAGAAACTCACAATTTATTCAAAAACAGTGACATGATTGGGGTAACATGGGAAACACCAGCTGGCATGGCCCTCTCTCAGAACTTAGCAATTTAGAGAAGTTCATGTTTGGGCAGTAATATTTGCAGTCACTTCCCTGTGTCAGGAAGATTGTTATGTCCTTGGTTGGGAGTGGGGAGAATTCACAGACAAAATTAGATGTAGTCTTTAGACTCAAAAAGTTTTATTTAGTTGGGAATAGCATAAGTCATACACACAAAAAGTAAAAAAACAGGCCTTATGGAGAATAAGTGGCATAGACATGTAAATATGCAGATGTGATGACATGGAAACATTCTTGGAAAAGGCTGGAAGACCTGGTTTAATTCTGATTTGGTACAACTTGGTAACTATGTTCCCTGCATGTAAATCACTTGAGAAGTATAGGCTGCAGTCTTCTCACTTCTAAATTGAAAATGTTGACCGAGATTAGAAGGTCTCATCCAGTAGTGAAATTCAAAGGAATTCAAAAGCTGAAGATCATATTTTGGTATATGTAGCCATGGATGGTTATATAGTCCCATGAAACATGAAGTGACATTGAAACATTAAGAGGGTGTTGTTAGATAAGGCGTACAAAAAGGGGACAAAACATAGGCAAAGGCAAAGGGTTACTATATCTATTTACTTTTTGTGTCCTCAGGGCCAGGCACAGTACCAGGCGATGTATAATCCTGAATGAACAAATTAATTGGGAAATATTCCCATTGCTTACAAATGGGGTAAAGACTCCCATACATCTAAAGACTCCCAAACAAAGAAACCAAATAACTAGAGATAAATTCGTGTAGGAATTTTATCAGTGACTTGTAATGGTTGAAAGTGAGCATTTTCCATCTCTATCTCAAAGGTTTCTAATTTGAATGTCAAAAGTTATTTCAGAATTTCCTAGGCCATATGATTAATAAATGGCAAAATTCTGAAGTAACCTATGAAAATTCCATCAGTTTCTAATTCAGGGAGGATTCCCTAAACTGTTTCTGAATTTGCCTTGTGGGATGATACTTCATGATTCCCTATTTTCTGCCATGTTCTTGATAATGAGTTCTGCATTCCATGGAAGTTTTTCAGCTCTTACGCCTTGAGAACAAATTCTCACTTAAGCTGTATGTGGCCCATATTCTGAAATGCTTCCCACGCCACCTTTACGACTTGGGTGCTCACTGTACCTTTTCTCTTCTGAGAGGGCCTTGGGTATGTTCTTAACCAGTTATCTCCAGGAACAATTTTGGGTGCTGGAAGAAGGGGCACATTTTTTTGATTTCCCCAGAGTCTGCTAAAGTTGTAATGCTCAAAACAGAAGTGCCCTGATAAGAAATCTTTGCTTGCATATCACTTCTTGGCAACAGATAAATTGTTTCTCTATAGTTTTCTCTTTCAATTTTATTTTGGATCACTTTTTAACTTGGAGACCATTCTCTTTTGAGTAATACTTTTTCAATGTGTCACACCTTGAGATTTATTGCACCAATACATCATCAGAATGACAGCTGGCCCTGATGATGTATAGCTTAATACATCATCAAAGTAATTTCTCTTTCAGGTTACATATTACATAGGAATGATAGTGCTTGTTTTTTTGAAAATATGTATTTATGTGCTTACAACAATAAAAGATGCTTTCAGAGAGTTTGCAACTCTTAGGTTTGTCCCAAATCTAGATTGGTAATAAAATTAGCAATGGGTCTCAATAATAATGAGTGCCAACCCTTTTCTGCATAGTGACTGATATCTTCTTTATATATTTTTTATTTTTCAATAGGAAATATGTGCACTTGATAAAATAGAAATTTCTAAAAGTTTACATAGTGAAGACTCTATCTTCCCTCTGTCCATATATAACAGTTATGTAGTATTCTTTTTCAGGGGGAAAATCTTACCAACTCTTACAGATAATGTGAGAATATACAGATACCTATGTATATAGGTGTATATTTTCATCTTTCCTTTATATGCAATCAGTAACATACTCATTTCCATCTTGTTTCCAGTTAACAGTACAAATTAGAAAATGCTTCATGTATATACATATAGACTTTTCTCATTCATTTTGGTGATAGCATACATCCTCCTATTTTTCTCCTATTGTTAGCCCAATATTCTAAAGAGAGATCACTTCCCTATTGAATTATACTTTTCCTTATTTTATGAACAGAGTTCAAACTAGAACAAGAATGAAAGCTAAAATAACTAGAAAGAAAATGGAGTTACTTTTAATTTTTATTCATTATATGATATAGAACCATCTTATCCTTTTTATGATAGCATACTATTTACTATTTTAATGCTTTCTTTTATGATTTTTGACTCAAGGAGAACTCATTTCATTAATAAGGGTTTAAAATTTTTATTTTACATGAAACAATTAAGTGAATCTTACCAAAGGTGATAAATATGTTTAAGGATAAACTAAAACTTGGGAAAGAGAAGCAGAAAATAATGTCCTTTAAATGTGATTAAAAGTGTAATATGCTTTAAATAATAAGTAGCAACCCTTAACAAAAATGTCCCAAATTATTATATCATATTCATTTCTTTCATTCTTTTTTATTTTTATTTATGGGCTTACTTGGAAATTTTAGGGTTAGTTTGTGTCATGGGCAGTCTAACTATTATAGGGAAAATGGAATTTTTAATATTCATTCAAATGAGGTAAGGTAATGAAGGACATGAGAAACTCCAGTATTGGAAAGTCTCAGTCTAATCCAAGTTATGAATATAGTACGATTGAAGGTAATATATAGAGTAGTTTGTGAAGAATAAATCTCTCCTCAAAATCAGTCTTTTTTTGTGGCTATTATGATTAGTAGTATAGTTAGCTTTTCTCTATCAGTCCTGCATTTTGTTTTTGCCACCTCCATGATTTATTATCTATTACGAATTCATCAGTTTCCTCCTTCAATATTTGCCAAGTCACTTCTCTTAACACTTAGCTTTAAATATAAATCCACAAAAGGCAGATATTTTGAAATGTTTTAAGAGATTATTTTTGGCAAAAATACACAGATTTTATTTTCTTCTTCCTCTTTTCCCTTGACCTCCTTGATTTGACCCATTTACAATTGTGAGAATGTATAGAGGATTAAAAAAGTCTCTTAAGGGAAGAAGAAAATATCAAGTATTACTGCAGGGCAAATTTATATCAGACTGTATGTGCATGTTTTACAAAGACTCAACTCTCTTTTCTCTACCCCACTGTTCTGGAAGGGATAAATTCCAGAATAAAGAATTATAATAATCTGAAGAGCTAATGGTGAAGAATTTAGTTTGGCAAGCATGGGAGAGAAAACATTTCTTCTTAAAAGTGAGGAGTGATATTCTTCAGAGAAAGTGTCAAGGGATTAGGGAGCAGAGAAAAGAACCTGACACAGGGCTTCCAGAGAGTGGAAGAGGATGATAGGGGTTGGAGAGGGAAGAGGAAGGGGGACAAGAGATTGGGTGTTGGGATCAAAAATAGCAGCAACTGGTCATTTGATGACATTTTGGTGACAATTGGGTGATAAACAATTCCTTTATTTAAGAAAAAAAGTTTAATAAAATCTACTTAACAGGCAGTGCATTCAGAATTGAAGCTAGTTGAGTGATTATCCTGGCTGTAAGGGTGGAATGAATTAAGATTAAAAGCAGTCATTAGCACCCAGCCACAAGATTACTTTTGAAAATAAACATTTTTTATGACAATTTCTGCTTTTATAAACAAAGGCCCATTCCTTCCTAAATTGAACAGGTAATCCTCAAATATAGAATGTGTGAGACCTTAGGGATCTTATTTCCACATCTCTGCTGATTTTGTAAACTCAAAAAGTTCATAGTCAAGTTAGAATAGTAGAAATGAACGGTTAATAACTCAAGTTCTAGTGTTCAAACTCTGGCAAAAACACTTAATAATTTGGGCAAATTACCTAATCCTTACCCAAATTTCTAGTGTTTTCTTTTTCCCTCCAGAATTAAGTGAAGTACTATCTAAGGTAATAAATCATATTTTAAAGTTAATTTATCAATCAGTCTTAAAGTCATCTTTGCACTTTGGCATTTTGTAATTGACAATTGGATAGAAGACCTTGTCTTGAGTTGTGTTTGGCAGTACCACTTAGGGGGAAAAACTGCTGATTAAGATTCTGCAGACACTCAGAAAAAGATTTTTTGCTTAATATACCTGCCTGTCTTATTGATGTTTATGTAATAGGGTTTATCAACAAAAATTGGACTCTGATACTTTGTCAAGTGACTTTAGCATCAAGTTACTGTATGTCTGATCTTCTCTTCCCTTATAGCCCATACTCAGTTATTTGTAAAAGGTATGAAGTATCCAGATAATGTATCTTGATTTTTGTTTTGAAAGCATAACCATGAAAATGATATAGCCCACATTGTTTTGCATAATTTGACTAAAAGAAGAATAAGAAATTTCATTTTAAAAATCATTTTCTGATGCACTGATCAAGATGCTATTCATATGTAGTTATGTTGAAATTTATAAACTTGTAGTTTTAAATGACCTATAAGTTTAGGCATTAAAATGTTTATGATCTGGCTGAATTCAGCAAAGTTGTGGGATACAAAATAAATACACAGAAATCTGTTGCATTCCTATACACTAATGATGAACTAGCAGAAAGAGAAATCAGGAAAACAATTCCATTAACGGTTGTGTCCAAACGAATAAAACACCTACGAATGAACCTAACCAAGGAAGTGAAAGACCTATACCCTAAAAACTACAAGCCACTCTTAAGAGAAATTAAAGAGGACACTAATAAATGGAAATTCATCCCATGCTCTTGGCCAGGAAGAATTAATATTGTCAAAATGGCCTTCGTGCCTAAAGCAATCTACAGATTCAATGCAATCCCTATCAGAATACCTACAGCTTTCTTCAATGAACTAGAGCAAATAGTTCTAAAATGCATATGGAACCACAAAAGACCCTGAATAGCCAAAGCAATCCTGAGAAGGAAGAATAAAGCAGCAGGAATTATGCTCCCTGACTTCAAGCTCTACTACAAAGCCACAGTAATCAAGACAATCTGGTACTGGCACAAGAACAGACCCATACACCAGTGGAACAGAATAGAGAGCCCAGATATAAACCCAAGCATATATGGTCAATTAATATATGATAAAGGAGCCATAGACATACAATGGGGAAATGACAGCCTCTTCAACAGCTGGTGTTGGCAAAACTGGACAGCAACATGTAAGAGAATGAAACTGGATTACTGTCTAACCCCATACACAAAAGTAAACTCAAAAAGAATCAAAGACCTGAATGTAAGTCATGAAACCATAAAACGCTGAGAAAAAAATATAGGCAAAAATCTCTTGGACATAAACATGAGCAACTTCTTCATGAACATATCTCCCTGGGCTAGGGAAACAAAAGCAAAAATGAACAAATGGGGCTATATCAAACTAAAAAGCTTCTGTACAGCAAAGGACACCATCAGTAGAACAAAAAGACATCCTGCAGTATGGGAGAATATACTCATAAATGATATATCTGATAAGGGGTTGACATCCAAATTATATAAAGAGCTCATGCACCTCAACAAACAAAAAGCAAATAAGCCAATTAAAAAATGGGCAGAGGAGCTGAATCAAAACTTCTCCAAAGAAGAAATTCAGATGGCCAACAGGCACATGAAAAGATGCTCCACATCGCTAATCATCAGAGAAATGCAGATTAAAACCACAATGAGATATCACCTCACACCAGTTAGGATGGCTGCCATCCAAAAGACAAACAACAACAAATGTTGGCGAGGATGTGGAGAAAGGGGAACCCTCCTACACTGCTGGTGGGAATGTAAATTAGTTCAACCATTGTGGAAAGCAGTATGGAGGTTCCTCAAAATACTCAAAATAGAAATACCATTTGACCCAGGAATTCCACTCCTAGGAATTTATCCTAAAAATGCAGCAGCCCAGTTTGAAAAAGACATATGCACCCCTATGTTTATTGCAGCACTATTTAAAATAGTCAAGACATGGAAACAACCTAAGTGTGCATCAGCAGATGAATGGATAAAGAAGATGTGGTATATATACACAATGGAATATTGTTCAGCCATAAGAAGAAAAAAATCCTACTTTTTGGAACAACATGGATGGAGCTAGAGGGTATTATGCTCAGTGAAATAAGCCAGGCAGAGAAAGACAAGTATCAAATGATTTCACTAATCTGTGGAGTATAAGAACAAAGAAAAAACTGAAGGAAGAAAACAGTCGAAGACTCACAGAACCCAAGAATGAACTAACAGTTACCAAAGGGAAAGGGACTGGGGAAGATGGGTGGGAAGGGAGCGACAAGGGGGAAAAAGATCTATTACAATTAGCACACGTAATGTAGCGGGGGTGGGATTGGGGTGGGGGATATGGGGCAGGCAGTATAACACAGAGAAGACAAGCAGTGATTCTATAACATCCTACCACGCTGATGGACAGTGTCTGCAATGGGGTATGTGGTGGGGACTTGATAATAGGGGGAGTCTAGTAACCATAATGTTGCTCATGGAATTGTATATTAATAACAGAAAAATAAAAATAAATAAAGAATGTTTATGATTTGGAAATTCAGTAATATAATGTATATTAAATATTTCTTAACAATCAAAAGTAGAAGCATATTTATTTGTAATAAAAACAGAAAATACTTATTTTCTATATTTTGACCGACTAAGAGAAAACATTCTAAGTATTAATACAAATACAATTGCTCTTTATGGAGGCAGAAGACATTTCATTCTATTATTTCATTCACTTCATTCATCCTTTGCTTTTACTATTCTAGGTGTTATCTAAATTATAGTTTTAAAAATATTCCCGTCATAACCTGACAAGCCATACAATTGACTTAGCTTTCATTTAATTAACTGTCATTCATCAGTTTGCCTTTATTGATGTGTATCCCCTAAAAAAAGAGAGAGGAAATATTGTGGGTAATACTCTGATATCTCTTAATCTCTTTCTTGGCCATCTGTGAACATCAAAAACATTACAGTGTTATACCACAATAATGGCAAGCTTTTGTTGAGTTCATTACTATTTATTTGCCTCACACAGTTTTCAGTGTTTTATGTGTATCATTTAATCCTTTCAACAAGTCTATGAGGAGAGTACTGTTGTCCATACTTTTACATAAGAAAAGGAGAAGTTAAAGACATCCAAAGTTATGTAGCTAGTAGGGGACATGGTCGGGATTCATAATGACACAATCTGTCTCATGAGGCCTGGCAATTGACCACTGAGCTCTCATTTCAGTATGTATCATAATATGTCAGATTTATTATAGGATATATTTTGAAGTAATTATGGGATCCTCTAATGTTGTTTATGATTTCATCTTTCCAAAAAATTGTTTGAAAAATGAGACCACTACAATGCTTCACATATTCTAAATGCTTTTCTAAAATGTATTTGCTTGAATTGTATTAATAGTTCTGCTCACTAAAAGAAGCTCTTTTCAATGACTCAGTTTAAGGAAAAATATACATAGAATGAAGACCGGGGAAATGTTTTCATTTCTTCAACTGCTAAAAATTCTAAAAATGTTTGAAATGTCACTGCACACTGCTTACCAACCTGTTGGTACCAAGTGAAGTCAGAATTATTAATGAGACACCTTTGCCAATGAATGCTAGGGATAATGAACAATACCCTTCCATACGTACAAATGAATATGCATTGCTGGAATCTCATAAAATGACAAATGTCCTACAGTGCTGGTGGGAAGGATTACAATAAGGAAGATAGTGGAAAATAACCTATTGCTTAACTACTTTCTATTTGAAAGATAGAATTCTGGGAAAGGAGAAAAAAGATGAAAAGAAGATAGGGAAAGGATACTGAGAGCTGAGGAAACAAGGACAAGTAGACATTAAAAGGAAATGTAGGGGAAAATACAAAGGAATAGCAATGAACTTAAGAGGTAAGGAAAGGGCATGAAGAACCTCATATCGTAAGCTTTTCCCTTATGTCATTTAAACAAACATTCTTAGTGTCATGTTTGGTTCTGCTTTCTATAGTCTGTAATGTTTGCCATTAGAATTCACCAGAAAGGCCTTCAGAACATTTAGCATATGTTAGGGACATTGTCTTTCCTATGAAAAATCATAAATCATAGAATTTGAAAAATTGTTAGATAACTTCAAGCTTATAAGTAAGGAAATATCTTTCTGGGCAGTGATTGTTGAGAACTCAGAAACATTTTTTTCCCAAATAATATTAAGTCTATACCAAAGCAAAAACATAAATATCAAACACGGGACAAATAAGCACTGATTTAAAAATGAAATATAAAATCTACAGTTTTCAAAATACTTCATCATCAACAAAATCCTCTATACATCAACCTAATCTCTGAAAGAACGTCCCTTTCACCCTATTGCTGGTAATAATCTGGATCTCAGGGGCCCTGGCCTCTCTTGTAGCTTTATAATGTAGTGACTGTTTTTCTCCTTTCACATTCATTCTTACCTGGAGTAAGGGGCCTCGAGTTGGATTGGTGTCCTATTTGTCCCTGCCACTTCCAGATCATTTTCCTCTCTCTTCTGTAAAATACCCGAGATGTGTCTTTCATGTCGTCATCTGATTACAGATCCATGAAACCTTCTTAATTACAATCATTACCTTACTCCAGAGTGATGCATTGCACTCTGAAGATTTTTAGCTTCTGTCTCAATCTCAAAAATGCCTCCTGCCTTCATTATTATTTTTCTATATTGAGATATATACAACAGAACACACAGATCATAGTGCACGGCTTGATGAATTTTGATGTGTGTATACACTCCTCATGCAACCATTGCCCATGAATGAGATATGGAATATTCCCACGACCTTTTTTTCCCCACAGAGACACCAGTCTGTTCTCTGTGACTATGAGTCTATTTCTGTTTTGTCTTTTAAATTCCACATGTAAGTGAAATCATATAGTATTTGTCTTTGTCTGACTTATTTCACATAGCATAATCCATCTAGGTCCATTTATATTGTCACAAATAGCAAGATTTCATTCTTTTTAATAGCTGAGTAATATTTCAGTTTATATGTACCATATCCTCATCTATTGATGGACACTTAACTTGCTTCTATGTCTTGGCTATTTTAAATAATGCTGCAGTAAACGTAAAGATGCATATATCTTTTTTGAATTAGTGCTTTTGTTTTCTTTGGGTAAATTCCAGAAGTGGAATTTCTGGGTTGTATGATTTTTAGTTTTTTGAGAGACCTCCATACTGCTTTCTATAGTGGCTACACCAATTCTCAATCCTACCAGCATTGTACAAGGGTTCCCTTTTCTCCACACCCTTGCTAATACTTATTAATTTCTTGTTGATGTTAGCCACTCTGACAGGTGTGAGGTTATATCTCATGGTGATTTTGATTTGCCTATTAATACCTGATGATTAGTGATATTTAGCATCTTTTCATGTGTCCATTGGCTATCTGTGTCTTCTTTGGATATATGTCTATTCAGCTCCTCTGCCTATTTTTTAATAAAATCATTTGGATTTTTTTTGTTATTGAGTTGTTTGAGCTCATATTATATTTTATTACCCCCTTATTGAATATATCATTTACAAATATATTCACCCATACAGTAGGTTGCCTTTTCATTTTATTGTTGGTTTACTTTGCTATGCAGAAGCTATTTAGTTGGAGGCACTCCCATTTGTTCATTTCTGCTTTTGTTTCACTGCCTGGGGAGATATATCTGGAAAAAAATTACTAATGGTGATATTCAAGAATTTACTGCCTATGTTTTCTTCTAGGAGTTTTATGGTTTCGGGTCTTATATTTAGGTCTTTAATCCATCTTGAGTTTATTTTTCTGTGTGGTATAAAATAGTGATTCAGTTTCATTCCCTTGCATGTAGCTGTCCAGTTTTTCCAACACCACTCACTGAAGACAATTTCTTTGCCTATTGTATATTTTGCCTGCTTTGTTATAGATTAATTGACCATATAGACATGGGTTTACTTCCTATTCTGGGTTCTCTATTCTGTTCCATGGCTTTATGTGTCTGTGCCAGCATCATAGTGTTTTCATCACTATATTTGTAATATAGTGTGAAATCAGAGAGTGTGATACCTCCAGCTTTGCTCTTCTTTCTCAAAATTGCTTTGGCTATTCAGGGTCTTTTGTGGTTCCATATGAATTTTAAGACTATATTCTCTAGGTTTATAAAAAAAAAAGTTGCTGGTATTTTGATAGGAATTGCATTGATTTTGTAGATTCCTTTGAGTAGTATGGCCATTTTAATAATATTAATTCTTACTCTCCCTGAGCATGGCATATTTTTCCATTTACTTGTGTGTTCTTCAATTTCTTTCATCAATGCTTTATGTTTTAAAGTATAACTCTTTCACCTCTTTGGTTAGATTTATTCCTAGGTATTTTGTTCTTTTTGATACAATTGTATCAATGAGATTGCTTTCTGATTTTTTTTCTGCTTGTTCATTATTTATATATGGAAACATAACAGATTTCTTTATACAGATTTTGTATCTTGTGACTTAAATGAATTCACAAGAAACCACCACTGTCACATATAGCCTTTATTATGTTTAGATATGTTCTATCTCTACCCATGTTGCATTTTTATCATGCACTGATGTTGAATTTTTTTACATGCTTTTTCTGCACCTATTGAGATGATCAGATGGTTTTTATTTCTTCTTTGGTTAATCACATTGATTTGCAGATAATGAAACATCCTTGCATCCCTTAAAAAATCCCACCTGGTCATGATTAATGATCTGTTTAGTATATTTTTGAATTTGGTTTGCTAATATTTTGTTAAGGATTTTTGCTTGTGTGTCATCAGGGATATTGGTCTGTAACTTTCTTTTTTTGTAGTGTCTTTGCTTTTGGTATCAAGGTGATGCTGGCCTCATAGAATGATTTTGGAAGCTTTCCTTCCTTTTCAGTTTTTTGGAGTAACAGGTATGAACTCTTCTTTTAATGTTCAGTAGAATTCTCCTGTGAAGCCATCTGGTACAAGACCTTTTGTTGGGAGTTTTTTGATTAATGCCTCAATATCATTACCAATAATTAGTCTCTTCATATTTTTTAATTCTTCCTGGTTCAGTCTTGAGGGATTGCATATTTCTAGGAATTTATCCATTTCTTATTAGTTGTCCAATTTATGGGGATATAATTTTTCATAGCAATCTCTTATAATTGTATTTCTGTGGTGTCAGTTATGACTTGTTTCATTTCTGATTTTAATTGAATCCTCTCTTTTTTTCTTGAGTCTAAGTAAAGGCTTATTAATTTTATCTTTTCAAAGCAGCAGCTCTTAGTTTTATTGAGCCTCTGTATTATTTTTTGTCTCTATTTCACTTAATTCTACTCTGATCTTTATATTATTTTCTTCTTTCTGTGATCTTTGGGCTTTGTTCTAGTTCCTTTAGGTGTAGAGCTAGGTTGTTTGAGATTCTTCTGGTTTCTTGAGGTAGGCCTATAACAATATTAACTCTCCTCTTAGAACTGCTTTTGCTGTATCTCAAAGATTTTAAAACTTTGTTTCTATTTTCATTATTCTTCAAGTATTTTGATTTCCTTTTTGATTTCTTCATTAACTAATTGGTTCTTTGCTAGCATGCTGTTTAGCTTCCACGTTTGTGTTTTCTCCACAATTTTTTCTTGTAATTTATTTCTATCTTGGTACTACTATCATCAGAAAAGAAGCTTGGTATGATTTCAATCTTAAATTTATTGAGACTCATTTTGTGGCCTAACGTGTTCTATCCTGGAGAATGCTCAATGTGCACTTGGAAAAAATAGTATTCTGCTTTTTTTGGATGTAATGTTTTGTATATATCTATTAGGTCCAGTTATTCTAATATGTCATTCAAAGCTACTATTTCCTTATTGATTTTTTTATCTGGATGATCCATCCATTGATGTAAGCAGGATGTTAAAGTCCCCAACTGTTACTGTATTATTGTCAATTTCTCCCTTCATGTCAGTTAATACTGCTGTAAGTATTCAAGTTGCTCTTCTGTTGGAGGTATAGATATTCACAATTATTGTATCTTCTTTAATCATTACAAAATGTCCTTCTTTATCTCTTGCTATAGTCTTTGGTTTAAAATGTATTTTGTCTGATATAAATACTGCTCTTCCAACTTTTTATTCATTTCTATTTACATGGAATATATTTTTCCATCCATTCAGTTTCAGCCTCTGTGTGTCTTTAAGTCTGTAGCCTCTTGTATGCAACATGTAGATGGGTCTTGTTTTTTTATCCATTCAGTCACCCTGTAATTTTGATTGGAGCATTTACTCTGTTTACATTTAAGGTAATTATTAATAGATACATAGTTATTTCCATTTTATTATAGGTTCTCTGGTTTTGTCATTCTTCTCTTGTTCTCTTGCTCTTTTCACTTTTGTGTTATGAATTCTTCAGTGTTATGATAGGATTCCTATTTTTTGTGTATAGATTTCTGGTTGTGGTTACCATGGGGTTTATATGTCTTGCACATATAGTGGTCTATGTTGATAGTTGCTTAAGTTCAAACACATTCTAATAGGACTACATTTTTAATACCCCCCTTTTCCACATTTTATGTATATGTCTTCTTTAACACCCTTTATTTAGTCATTCCCTTAACTAATTTATAGAAATAGTTGATTTTACTACATTTGTCTTTTCACCTTCATACTAGATTTTAAGCAATTTTTCTACTACCTTTGCTATGTTTTTACCAGTGAAAGTTTTTTCTTTTCATGATATTCTTGCTTTTAGTTATGGCCTTTCCTTTTCCTCTTAAAGAAGTCCCTTTAACATTTCTTGTAAGGCTACATTAGTGGAGGTGAACTCCTTTAGACTGTGTTTATCTGTGAAGCTCTTTTTGTCTCTTTCAATTCTGAATGATAACCTTTCTGAGTAGAGTATTCTTGACTGTAGGTTTTTCTCTTTCAGCACTTTGTATTCTGGCCTATAGAGTTTCTGCAGAAAAATCAGCCAATAGCCTAATGGGGTTTCCCTTATAATTAATTCATTGCTTTTCTCTCATTGCTTTTATGATTCTCTCTTTGGCATTTTAATTAATTGCCTTGGTGTGGATTTCCTTGGACACATCTTGTTTGCAGTTTCTGTACTTCCTAGACCTGGATGTCAGTTTCCTTTCCTAGGTTAGGGAAGTTTTCCACTTCTCTCTCTCCTCCTTTTGGGAATATTATAATGTGAATATTAGGATGTTTGATGTTCCCTTAACCTACCCTCATTTCTTCCCATTCTTTTTCCTTTCAGCTGTTCAGCTTGAGTGCTTGTCTTTAGTCTGTCTTGCAAGTCACTGATATATTCTTCTGCATCATTTAATCTGCTGTTGATTCCCTCTAATGTATTTTTTGTTAATTTATTGTATTCTTCATCTCTAATTGGCTCTTTTTTATATTTTGAGGTTCTGAGTTCATCCATTCTTCTGTCAGTCTGGTGAGCATCTTTATAACTATTACTTTAGACTCTTTATCTGGTTGATTGCTTAATTCTGTTTCATTTAGATATTTCTCTGAAGTTTTCTCATGTTCTTCCTTTGTTTCAAGCATATTCCTGTTTCCTCATTTTGTATGACTTTGTTTCTACAGGTGAGGTGAAAAGGTTACCTCATCCAGTCTTGGAAGTATGGCCTTATGCAGGAGTAGCACTTGGGTGGATTGCACATGCCTGGCAGTTTTGGGTCCATTTGGTGTCAAGTGGGGCTGTACTACTTGGGGACTGGACATGAAGGGGATTGAATACATGTGAATGTTATGCTAGTACTGCCTTTGTGGTGTGCTGGCTATCTGACAGGCATGTCTGGGCAGGAGCCTGGAGGCCACCTTTGTCACATGTGGAGTGGGGTGTACACCCTAACACCTAGAATCTGTCAATGTGAGTAATTGGAACTCTATGACCTCAATTGTAACATTTCCTCTCTCTGACATCTACTCTAGCATTTTCCTATTTTGGCTCCCAGAGATCTAAAATCCAGTTCTAATACCTTTATATTGCCTCTTTCTATTCATGCCCTCCCAGCCCTTATACAGCTTGAATTAATTTACATCACAAAAAGTCATGTTTGTCTCCCACCCTTCACTTTATGTACACACTTAACGCCAACCCTGGAAAAATATTACTGACTACCACATACATTTGCACTCATGAAGTTACTATGGCTAGAGAAAGACCTACAACCATTGCTGATTTTTCTCACCTTAAATTAATAACCACAAATGTTACCTAAATACTTCCAGCCTTATATAACCCCTTAGTTCATTTAATTTCTCACTGTCTTATGAGACAATTTCAAATATTTCTTCTCTCTCAAATTTCTAAATATTTTTAACCAGTGACCTTACTTCCCAATTCACTTAGAAACCTGCTACAAGAAAAATCCTACAAGCTCCTTGTTCAGATCTTCTATCTGCATCCATATGCATGCTTTCTCTATCTCCTTTGTTCCTTTGGATGGACGTTCCATGCCCCTATTAAGGGCTGCCTTTTCATTTGTATAGTAGAATCATCCTTTTTTTCCCTTACTCGGTAACATCAATCTAGCCGGTCTCCTCTCCTCATCATTAAATTTCCCCTTTCTACCTTCCCATCATGCTGCTCTTCCTAAAAATAACATGCTTCTATTAAAAAAAAAACTAGTTTACCTTACTACCCTCATTTATCAACCCATTTTTTGTTCCCCTTGTATAAAATTCTTTAAAACAGTTGTTTATATATACTCACTCCTGTTTTTTTCTCGCATTCTCTTGGCAACTCATATCTCTACTGGATACTACTACTGACACGGGTATATCAGTGCCCTCATATTGCAAATCCAATGATCAAGAATCAGTTCTCAGATTACTATCAGCCACATATGGTTACCTTCTCTGCAAAATGCTCTCTTCACTTGACTTTAATATCACATTTATTCCCTCTGGTTTTTTTCTGGCTTTATGTTCTGTACTTTCTTAATCTCTTCAATGGAGATCCATTCTCATCTTCCTGACCTCTTAATGTCAGAATTCCCCAGTTCCTGTGGCATAAAGCCAAATAAGATCCCCAAGATAGTATAGACAGAAAAGAGACCATCTATACATTGATGACTGTATTTCTAGTGTGGACCTCACCCTGTTCTCCAGACAAATTTTGCTGCAGTGTCTGAAAGGCATCTAAACATATGGGGGACGTAAGCCAGAGCTCCTGATTTTCTACTCCTACACAAATCAGGACCAGCTATCACCAGTTAATGGTCATTTTATACTTCTGTTGCTCAGGTCACAATATCCTAGAGTCACTTAAGCGTTCAGTTTTGATTTGTTTTTGGTCTCTTACCTCACATCAGCAAATTCCGTTGGCTCTAACTTCATAATAAATCTAGAATCTTCCCATTTCTCTCATTATAATCACCCTGGATTTTTGCATTAGTCGACTGACTATCTTGTCTCTCTGCTTCCTTCTCTTCCCTTTCCATCCCCTAAAGTCTATTCTCAACAAAGCATTCTAAGTAGACCTACTAAAAGATGAGTTAGAAATGAGTTAAAAATCACATCTCTGCTCAAAACACTCCAACAACTTTGGGTTTCACTTGGAATGAAGGCCAACATCTTTAAGATAGCCTAAAAACTTTACATGATTTTCACCCTTGCCTTTTATTATCTCCCTGGGTTCCTCTCCCAATATTTCCTATTCTTCCCCTTTTTTCTTTCAGCCATTTAAGTCTTTAGGTTTTGGTAGATTCCTGTTTCTGCAATTTTGGACTTGTATATACACTCAAGTTTCACTTGTTTATACCCTGTAATGCTATTCTCCTGGTTTGAGGAATCTATTCACATGTGAGTTTCTCAACTCCTTTAAGTCTTCTTAAAAGTTTGTTTCTGAACTTCCTAAATTTTTTTTCCTTTCCCCACATCCAAACTGGGCTTCCAGTCCTCCTTTTCTGTTTTATTTTCTCAATGGCACTTTTTACCTTCTAACTTATTGAATAGATTTATCACTTTTGTCTTTTCTACAGAAGCTCCAGGAAGGCAGGGATTTCTGACAGTTATTTCTAATGTATTCCCATACCTAGAAAAGTACCTTGTATAGAGTGAGCATTCAATACATAATTTTACCTTTGAGTAAGTGAATGCATGTTTGAATAAATGAATACTATTAACTGAAAGCTGCCTTAATTTAAAATATATGCTATACTGAATTTTCACTTTGAATTTGTGTCTTCCGAACCATTAGGGGACAACATTGCTTTTGCCTGCTTTGTTCTCTCTGAGGCTCTGGAGAATGACATGTTTTTTAAAAAACTAAAAATTTAGATTAAAGATCACTCTTTAGTATAGATAATGATTTAGTATAACTTTCTTAATCTGTTCACATTCTAACATTATTTGAAATAAACTTTGGGCAAATTAAATCAATGGCAAAACATGATGGCACTATTCATAGACATACTCATACATAATAGCAATATAGGTTACTATGATACCTAATGGGAGCAATTTTTTTTGTACTCTTTTCTATGCTCCAGATTTCTGAAATACAATTAAAACACACTTTCTAATATATATCATTATCAGTGTTACATAAGGTCTTGAGTTTGGGCTAACAATTTTTTTTTATTTATACAAAACTATGTTTTTCAGAATTCCTATTGGGGCCTTTTCCCTTACATTAGAAAATGTGGGGACCAAAAAATAGGCAGAAAGCAAAGCCGTGTGGCCTAAACACAGTCTCCTCGGTCAGAAAATATCTGACACATACACAAGAGGTCTAGTCTACATCCAATCAATCACTAAAAGAGAAAGAAGTTTTAGAAGACTTGTATTTTGAGTGAGGGAAGCTAATTATTTCTGATTCCAATGAAGGTTCATTGCACTGCTTGAAAAATATATACTGGACTTGCTGAGGTGTCCAAAAGTCTGATTGCTAGTCACTTAGCCTAAGTACTTCTGTGTCCTCTATTATGATCTTAATGCTCCTTATACATTTCTTGAATTCCTTAACCATTTTCTTATCAGTTCTTCTGGGGAGAGTTCTGAGCCATTTTGCACTCAAGTTTCATCTAGTTCACAGTGTTTCTGACAACTATAATGTATATTTATAAAAACACTTTAAATGTCTTCACTGTACATGACTGTTATTTGAAAGCCTATTGTTAATACAAAGTTGGCTGTTATGTTTGGTTTATGATTTAGTAATCAAGTGTGCATTTTTCCAGTTTGGGAATCAAGATTCATTTTGGTTCAGATCTTGCCTTAAACACATTGAAATTCAGTATGTTTAATTATTGACAGAGATTTGCATTTCTTCAAGCCAAAAGAGTTTTACAAGAGAGAACTAATGGCTTGGTAAGGTAAGAAAAGCTGCCTGTTAGCTAACAGCTGAACTGCATGTAGGAAGAGTATTTTTAAACTTCCATTACGATTTCAGCCAAAAAATTTGCAAGTCCCTTACTGGGGTGGAAATATAACGGTGAAATAGGGCAGCCATTTTCAATTATTATAGCTACATTGTATATATTATTTTACTTTACTGATCTTGACTTACTCTGTCCTTAAAAAAATAAAATTAAAAAGAAAACCCTTTATTCACATAAGAGTTGCATTGCAAGGATAAATTAAACTATTTCTATTCATAATATTACTGAGTTTTTGGACAAATGGTGCTATATAAATGCAAAGTGCTACTGTTACTTTTACAGAGACTGAAAATATTGTATAGAGTTTTGAGAGTTGGGAATAAATGTAAATGTTCATGTTTGCCTTTTCATCTGAAGAAAAATACTTCAGAAATATGTAAGCTTAATCATGCTTAGTTTTCCCTCCTCATAATTCAGAACACATTTACCTCTGTTTGTCCACAAAGCAAAATAGTTATTTCTAGCACTTACTTGGGATCTTGATCTCAAGCTCATGAAAATGCCTCAGCTCTCTGCACCAACAGAAAGAGCCATTTGACAAATTGATCATTTGAGTTATCACAATCCTATGTGATCTCCCTACAATGCTGCAAACCTCTTAGCTGATTCTGATAGCTCAGGGGGAAGTTAACACATTGCATTTATTGTGATTTAATTTTGAGCAGTCAGGATCCTGAGTGGAAGGAGAAACTGCTTGAATTTCAAAATCAAGTTGCTCTGCTTGCAAATTGCTTCTTCTATTAAATAGTTAGAAAGACACCCACCATGACATTTTGTCACCCAATTTATTAAAGTCTTACTTCAGCTCTCCCGACCTCAGCTGCTGCTGTTGGATTTTTTGGCCTGCTTCTTTCCAGTGATTCCGGCCCTTAGAACAAAGAACCCATGGTGACAGCAATCCTGTAAACCACAAGCAGCAAATGGCTGGGGAAATGATCCCACTTGATTTCTCATAATCCTTTGTGTTCTCCACTATAGGCTCTCACCCCAGCTTCTATTGTTCCCACACAAGGTAAAGAAGAGTAAGAATTTTTGTGTATCACTATTGACAGGTACTTCTTAGGCTGACAGATTAGCCTTTATGTGAAATAAAACCAAACATTGAAGAAGAATAAAGGATGCATTTAATGGAGGTGAAAGGATGCTCTGGTGACAAGTGATAGAAAATACAGCAGGCTGAAACTTTTATCCTCCAGAGTGTGTAATATAATGTGGAGGTGCACTAGATAATTTTTCAGGTAGTAGTCTTTCATAGCTTGTAGATAATAAAATAAATGCATGTTTGTTACAAAAAATTGAAAGATTAGTGATAAAAATAACCCTTTTAACTTAAAATGCACAGATATATGAATTCATATCTTATTCAGATTTACATTTTAAAGTCATACATTTAAAGGTGATAAATGTGCATACTCCAAATTAATCTTAACAAATCGCTCATCCTCAGAAAGTGTTGTGTTTAAGACTTCTATGGTAAAAAAAAAAAAGGAACACAAAATAGTCAAGACATGCAAGAACCAAGATTAGGTTTACTATTTCCCATTCCATGATCACTCAGAAGTATGTGAGATGATACAAAGTTGCTGTTATTAGTAATTTTTAAATTACAAAAACAGCTATTTTATATAGTTCAACTTAGTTTATTCAACTACACATGATCATAAAATAGTGTGAATATGATGCAAATTCCTTTGAATTTTTTTTTAGTGGTTGCTTCTACTTTTTAAAATGACCCTTAAGGCATTTTCTTACTATGAAAATATTGCATGTGAGAAAAAAATCATTTGTGCAAGATATTAGACTTTTCAAAAAAGCAAATGCATTTTTAGAAATAGTTTTCTGATTATTGTATTAGATAATTTTGTTGGTGAGAACACATTTTTCATATGGTGCACACTGGTTAGATGGGTTAAATGTTCTTATGCGCCTCATGGCCAGCCTTAAGATTCTGATTTAGCACTTAGTTTTGATGCCTCTAAAGTAACTGAGAGATATGCAAGTTCATGATTTTATAGAAAAAAACAACTAAATTTCTGGTATACATGTGTTAGTATCTCCTTGTATGACCTTGAGCAAATCACTTTACCTTGCTAATCTTCATTTCCCCATTTATAAACAAAGGAAGAGGTATTTGCCGATCATATATTTTCTTTTGCTATGGATGGGACATGAATTTCCCATCACTAATAACTGTGTGGTTAAGTTCCCTCAGGAAAGGCCTACTTTCTTTTGCTTCTATCATTTGCTGTTCTACCAAGAAAAAGATAAAAATTAAGCCTTTCAGAATGAACTAATTTCAGTCCTCAGAAAGAACCCTTAAATTAACATGGAAATATATTTTCCAATTTATTTTATCCCTCATGTATTGATGCTAATAATCCCCCAATCTCCCTACACCAGTGTTGGCCATTCCAAACTGTAATGAAGCTGACAGGGCTTCTTTGGTGAGAGATACTGCTCTTCTGTGAGTCTCCATCCTACATAGTTCTAGAAGGCTCTGTCTTAGCCGTATACCCTGTTCTCTTTAGTCTTAAGTTGACCAAGTGTCAGCTTAGTGTGATTATAGTTATTGCTAGATGAAGTGAGGTAAATTTTGGAAAGGAAATGTATGTTTACCATTTCTGATATAACACCTAATTTGAAAATATACATTTAATTAATACTTGAAGAGGTTATATATCCTTGTGCAGGTACACAAAACACCAATATATTGATGATATATCTTCCTTCTCAAGAGTAAATTCACTTGAGAAAGGGAAAAATTATGATAATCCTTCATAGTGATGGGATTTAATAAAGTAGGCCTTACTAAATTCATTCACTTTTATGCTTATCTGCATTCTCTGATTTTATCTTGCTCATATTTTGTTCCTTCAATATCAAGAACTGTCCACGTTCTTCTATATTTAGAGATTCATTCTTAGTGTATGATTCATGCTTACAAAAATTAGAATATTAGTGGATAATAGTAAACAGTGCCAAATCTATCAAAGTATAAGAAGGAAAAACCGAATGAGAGCTATTACCTGTATATAATTCCTTTAGAACTGAATGTACCTGCTCATTTCCAAATATGAAGTTCAGGTCTAAAAGTCATTAACATTGTTTAGTTGCAGTCATAAATTGAAATAAACTGTAAAATACAAGTTATGCTTTTGAGTTAGCCAAGGATTAAGCATAACTTTGATATTTCCTTTTTACATGCTATAGAGAATAAGACATATTAGGGTCAGATTTGGCATTTGATTAGCATAGCACATTATCTGGCAGGGTCCCTGAGTTTGTATTAAGGATCACAGGATATATGAGGCAGAGAACATGATGAACCAGCTAATATTGACCTGTAATATGCCTGTGGACTCATTATTGGAAAACAACTGAGAAGGGTCTTCTAGTATATTTAGTGTTTGGGTCTAAAAAAAATTTCAGTTTCAAGTGAGAGGTAACCCAAATAAATTATCTTAGGGAAAAAAAATGAGAGAAAAATTGAATTTCTCATGTAACAAGTTTGGTGATGTATTTGTCTTGTGAGACTCAACTATATCGAGAAACTCGAAAAATATCCTTTCTTGGCTCTGACTTCCTACAAATATTTTTTATCTTCAGACAGGCCCTTTTCATGCTCTCATCCCCAGATTCTTATTCTTCCCTATTAAGAAATCCATGGGAAAATAATGTGATTCTATTGAAAATATACTGTGGAAAAATACATTGGCTTGATTTTTATTGTTTTTTGCCCACTTGTATTTTCTGATAGAAGACAGAACACCATGTTTCCTTCCAGAAGACATGGAAGGAAAGTGAAATTCTCCAAAGGAATTGAAAGAAGAGAATGGAAAGCTGTTATGGGTAAATAAAAACTATACTACCTTGGTTATTATATTTGATCTCAGATTACCACATAGTAGTGTTACCAAACTTGGTTACATGGATCATTACTTATCCATGTACTATTAATCAATGTTTCCTGAGGAAAAAAATGATTACTGTAATCAAATAATTTTGGAAAATGTTTAAAGTTGCTTTTCTTTTCTACCTTATTTCCTGAGGTGCACACATGATAGCTATCAGATCCTGAAAAAAGAGGGAGGATTTGTGGATACTTAACTTTGTCCATAGCTGTGTCAAGGTCTCCACCCATCAAAACTTACATGCTGCACAATTCCAAAGGTACTTTAATTTCATTCCAACACTGTCATTTACATAGATTTCATGCATATCACTTCCTGTTGTTTTGCCATACAGTGTCACTGACAGCCCACACTCCCCAATGGGGAGTTGTGTGGTATAAAACTGCCTTTTCTGCAAGTCTAGTGAAAAGGACTTTTGTGGAACTCTCAGAGAACTTAAAATATGTTCCCTCAAGTCTTGGGTCTCTAGATTGGTCCCTGACTCATGGGTGAAAGTGGCAGCAGGGTAGAGGAGACTGCATTGGAATGGACTTGTACACTCAGAGTTCATCAGGGCAGAGGGATGCATGCATGTTTCCTGTGGCTTAAATTATAGAAGACCTAAAACAGCAAAAGAAGTCATAAGTGACCACCTGGTATTTGGTTGGTCTAATAAACTTTTAGTGAGATTTCCACCAATAAAAAAATGCTCATGAGATTAAGAGCTGTAACTTTCTGCCACTCTCAAATAACATGAAGAGGTTTTCTATGAAGTCCTTTCCTTTCCTCTCCCATTCACCCCTCAATGCCGGTCCCCAGAGGGGTTAGAACCTACAGGAGAGGAGATGCAGGAGATGGCAAGTTGAACAAAATAACAGTATCTTTTGTCTAAAGCAGTCTTGGGCTGGAAAAAAGTTTATGTTAAATTAAACTTATATGTTGAACTTTGATTCATATTTTGGAATAATAACCGGATTATTGAAACTTTTTGAGTTTCAAGTAACTTTAGGGCTATGTAATCACTACTTAATAATAAGTAATAGACAAGAATTGGGCCTGTGGAAGCTTTCGTTTAGGAGCCAGATAAGGTTAATTTCAGCAAATAAATTTTGAAGGTACAAACTATACCAAGTTTGTACTTTGATTACATCACAAATGCTGTATAATTTTGTATCTCTTACATGTTAAATAAACACATTTTTAATTGTATTTTTCAGAGCCATTCATATGCTATTTAGCTTGAGAATTTCTAAGAAGTTATAGTAGATGGTGGTTTCCTCAATTACTTGACCCTGGTAACCATTTGCTCACAATATATCCTCTTACATCTCAAAGAACATATATTAGCATGCTACAGAGTTTACCAAGTTCAATGCTATGCAATATTATAAAGAATGAGTAATAAGCAGTGCAGATCTGAGATTATAGGATAGAGTGGTGAATAACCTCTTTCAGTATTCTCCAAAACTTGGAAGGATAGGATAAGAATACACTACAGGAAAATTATGCCCTATTCAAAAGAAACATCTGTTATATTGGAAAGAAGAAAAACTCTGAAAGCCAAAACAATGTATATATTTCCTCAGAAATCCATGAAAATTCAAGTAAGCATGGAGGAAGGAACAGAAAGGATACCACTAGGAAAGACTGATCTATTATAGGGAGGAACTGAAAACTGCTTTTTGTGTGCAGAGCACACAGTGTCTGAGATGCAAATTATAATACTGATTTGAGGCTTTAATCATATGGACATTCAGTGGAGGTCTCATTCAAATACCAAAAAAAATACACATCTTTACCTTGACTTTTCAAAATTCAACCTCTCAGAGGTGAGGGGGAAAATTAATCAAATTATTTTGGGCAGGAGAAAATGGTGGAGTAGAAAGAACCTGAACCCCAGCCCAAGCCTGCTTTAGACTAAAAGAAAATAGTTATTTCCTTCAACTTACTATTCTGTTTCTTCTCTATTCCAGGTTCTGACCCCTCGACAGACTCTAGGGGTGAATGGAGGAGTGATAAAGGCATAGGAAAGGACTTAAAAACCAGTTTGACACTGGTGCCTCCTCCCACCTACACACAAACATTTCATCCTGAGTGAACACCTTCTATGCAACAAAGGATAGAAAAATTACTTAAAAAGAAGCAGGAGAGATGAAGACCTGATAAAAGCAAGAGCCCCATCACTGGGGAGAGATTTTGCTGAGGGACCTGGGCACAGATTCCTTGCCCTGGGGCACAGAAAAAAGCCTTGCAGTTTAAAGTGCATCTTTAAACTGAAAGCCCAATAATTAGCACTCAAGCACCCACTGTTTGGCAGGGCTGCTGCTGTAACTCCCTCTGGGATTGGAGGCTCTGGCAAACACCATTGTTTGCATTCCTCCCATGCACATTGATAGTGCAGCCAGGAGCAGGGCCCAGGTGCGCACATGCCGATCTACCGACTGGAGGTCCAACAAGCTCACAGGACAGCATCAGAGGCAGCACTCACCAGGTTCTCCCTGCCCATGCCCCCATCAGCTGGTGCTCATCCAGAAGTTCCCCAGAGCCCACTGCCTGCTGATATTCACTGACACAACCCTGCCAGCATGGAGGCTGCCAGTGACAACCCAGAAAGTCTTCACAGCGCCCCCTGGGAGCCCTGCACACACCAGTCACACACTCCTCAGCCCCCAGCCAGCCAAACAACCAGGCACACGCACTCTACCAGGCGGCCTTCCTACACAAGGCCAATTCTTCAAGCCTTGGAGAGGAATTGCTTTCTACTAATTTATAGACTCAAGCACAGAAAGTCAAACAAAATAAGTAGACAGAGGAGACTACAGAACAAGAAAAAACTCCAGAGAAAAATAGTACATGAAATGAAGTTAACCAGTCTATCTGATGAAGAGTTTAAAACAATGGTTATAAATATGTGCTCACTGGAATTGAAAAAGATGGATGAAGTCAGGGTGGACTTTGACAGACAGGTAGAAAATGTAAAAAAGAACCAATTAGAGATGAATATAATAAATTAAATGAAAAATACACCCGAGGAAATCAACAGCAGATTTGAGGATGCAGAAGAATGGATCAGCAATTTGGAAAACATAGTAATGGAAAACACTCAAGCTGCACAGCAGAATGAAAATAAAAAGAAATTAGGGTAGGTTAAGGGGACCCTGGGACAATATCAAACATCTTTACATTCATTTTATAGGAGGCCCATGGAAGAAGAAGAGTTAAAGCAGTGGAAAGTTATTTGAAAAAATAAAACCTGAAAACTTCAATAACCTGGGAGAAGGAAGCATATTTGCAAGTGCAGGAAACACAGAGAGCCCCAAAGAAGATAAACCCAAGGAAGTCCACAACAAGACACATAATCAAAGATTAAAGACAAAAAGAATCTTAAAAGCAGCAAGAGAAAAGCAACAAGTTAAGGGAAACCCTGTTAGGCTATCAGCTGATTTATCATTAGAAACTCTACAGGCAAGAAGCGAGTGGCACAATAGATTCAAAGTCCTGAAAGAGAAAGGGCTGTAAGCAAGAACACTCTCCCCAGCAGGATTATCATTCATAATTGGGTGAGAAATAAAGAGCTTTACAGATACACATAAGTTAAAAGAATTCACTGCTACTAGATCACCCTTACAAGAAATGTTAGAGGAATTTGTTTAAAAGCAAATATCCTAACTAAAAGCAAGAAAATTATGAAAGGAGAAAATTTCACTGGTAACAGATATGTAGCAAAGGTCATAGATCACTTAAAAGCTATTATGAAGTTCAAACAGACAAATGGCAGTAAAATCAATTACATCTAAAATGTAGTAAGGGAATCACTAAATAAAAAATTGTTAAATAAGTCATCATATACATGAAATGTGGAGGAGGGTGAGTAAAAATTTAATAATAGTAGGATGTATTCAAACTTTAGTGACAGTAACTCAACATAGATTGCTATAAATGTAGGATGTCATACATGAACCCCATGGTAACCATGAACCCCAAACCTATAATAGATACATAAAAAAAGAAATAATAGAAGGGAATCCAACTATGACACTACAAAGCATAACACAAAAGGGAAGAAAGGAAGATCAGAGATGACTAACAAAAATATCCAGGAAACATTTAACAAAGTGGCAATAAGAACATACATATCAATAATTACTTTAAATGTAAATGGAGTTAATTTTCCAATCAAAAGACATAGTTTTATCTTTTTTTTTAAATCCATTCAGTCATACTATGTGCTACCAACAAGAGACTCACTTCAGACCTGAAGACACATATAGACTGAAACTGAAGGGATGGGAAAAGATATTCCATGCAAATACAATTAAAAAAATAGATGGAGTAGCAGTATTTATATCAGACAAAATATATTTTAAAGACTGTAACAAGAGATAATGATTAAGGGCTCACTTCATCAATGAGTCCCTAAATATGTAAATAAATACCAACAGAGAAGAAGAGAGAAATTGACAGTAATACAGTAATAGTAGGGGACTTTTAACACCCCACTTACATCATGGATAGATCATCCAGATAGAAAACCAACAGGGACACATTAGCTTTCAAAAACATATTACATCAAATGTACTTAACAGACATATACAGAACAAACAGCCAATAACAGCAGGTATACATTATTTTTTAACTATGCACTGAAAATTTTCTGGAATAGATCACACATTAGGCCCCAAAGCAAGTCTCAATGAATTTAAGAAGACTGAAATTAAATCAAGCATCTTTTCTGACCACAATGGTACCATACTGGAAATCAATTACAGGAAACAAACCCCCACAAACATGTAGAGGCTAAACAGCATGCTATTATACAATCAGTGGGTCATAGGAAATAAAAAATTACTTGGGGAATAATGAAAATAGAAACAAAACAATTAATAAATCATTGGGAAGCAGGAAAATCAGTCCTAAGAGGGAAGTTTATAGTGCCACAGTCCTACCTCAAGAAGCAAGAAGAGACATCTCAAATAAATAATAACCCTACACCTAAAGGAACAAGAAAAAAAGAGCAACAAATAAAATGGAAAGCTAGTACGAGGAAAGAAATAATAAAGATCAGAGTGGAAATAAATGAAATAGAGATTAAAAAGACATGCAAAAACTCAATGAAACTGAGCTGATTCTTTGAAAACAAAAGGGATAAACCATTAGCTAGATTCATCAAGGAAAAAAGAGGATGCAAATAAGAAATTAAAAAGAGGAGAAATTACAACCAATGCCACAAAAATACAAAGGATTATAAGAGATTACTATGAAAAATTATGCCAATAAGTTGGACAACCAATAAGTAATGGATAAATTCTTAGAAATATACCATGTTCCAAAACTGAACTAGGAAGAAAATCTGAACAGACTGATTACTGGTAATCAAAAAACTCCAAAAAAACAAAACCCAGGACCAGGTGGTTTCACAGGAGAATTCTACCAAACACTGAAAAAAGAGTTAATACCTGTCCTACTCAAATTATTCCAAAAAATTGAAAAGGAAGAAAGCTTCCAAATTAAATTTATACAACCAAGTCACTATCACTGTGATACCAAAACCAGACAAAGACACTACAAAAAAAAAAGAAAGAAAATTACAGACCAATATCCTTGATGAACACACATGCAAAAATCTGCAAGAAACTATTAGAAAACCAAATTAAAAAATACATTAAAAGTGTCATTCATCATGAACAAGATTTATTCCAGGGATGCAAGGATGCTTCACAAGTCAATGTGATATGCCACACTGAAAAAAAAGGATGGATAAAAAATGTGCTCATCTTAATAGATGCTGAAAAAGCATGTGACAAAATCAATACCAATAGACAAAAACTCTCAGCATGGGTATAGAGAGAACATACCTCAACATAATAAAGGACATATATGAGAACACAGCTAATATACTCAATGATGAAAAGTTGAATGCTTTCCTTTTAAGATCAAAAATAAGAAAGGATGCCCCTCTCACTACCTTAATTCAATATTGTACTAGAAGGCCTAGCCACAGCAATAAAACTAGAAAAAGAAATAAAAGGCATCCAAGTTGGTAAGGAAGAAGTAAAATTGTCACTGTTTGCAGATGACATTCTATATATAGAAAACCCTAAAGACTTCAGGAGAAAATTAGAATTCAGTAAGTTGCAAGATACAAAATGAATGTACAGAAACGTTACATTTATATAAACAAATAATGAACAAAGAGAAATTAAGCAAACAATCTCATTGACAGTTGAATCAAAAAGAACAAAATACATTGGAATAAATCTCACCAAGGAGGTGAAAGACCTGTATTCAAAAACTATAAAACATTGATGAAAGAAACTGAAGATGACACAAATAAATGGAAAAATATGCCATGCTAATGGGTAGAACAAGTTAATATTATTAAAACTGCCACATGCCCAAGGCAATCTACAGATTCAGTGCAATCCCTATCTAAATACCAGTGATGTTTCTTACAGAGCTAGAGCAAATAATCCTAAAATTTGTATGGAACCACAAAAGATTCAAAATAGCAAAAGCAGTGTTCAGAAAGAAGAATAAAGTTGGAGGTATCATACTCCCTGTTTTCAAACTATACTGAAAGTCTGTAGTAAAACAAAAAAAAAAACAAAACAAAACATCAGTATGTCACTGGCACTAAAAACAAACACATAGATAAATGGAACAGAGAGCCCAGACATAAATGCACACTTACATGGTCAATTAACCTACAAAAAAAGAGGCATTAATATTCAATGGAGAAAAGACAGTCTCCTCAATAAATCATGCTGGGAAAACTAGATAGCTACATGCAAAAAACTTGAAACTGGAACACTATTTTACACTATACATAAAAATAAACTAAAGATGGATTAAAGGCCTAAATATAAGACCTGAATCCATAAAAATCACAGAAGAAAATATAGGCAGTACACTCTTGAGCATCACCGTTAGTAATTTTTTCTGGATATGCCTACTCAAGAGAAAAAAAAGCAAAAATAAACAAGTGGGACCATGTTAAAAAAATAGAAAGAAAGAGCAACTCAATTAATAAATGGGCAGAGGATCTGAATAGACATTTTTCTAAGAAGACATACAGATGGCCAATAGGCACATGAAAAGATGCTCAAACATCACTGAAAATTAGGGAAATGCAAATCAAAACTACAGTGAGCTATCACGTCATACCAGTCAGAGTGGCTAATAACAAGACAAGAAATAACAAATGTCAGTGAGGATGGGGAGAAAGAGAACCCTTGTACACTGCTGGTGTGATTGAGAATTGGTATAACCACTATGGAAAGCAGTATAGAGGTCTCTCAAAAGGCTAAATATAGAAATACCAATTCCACTTCTGGAACTTATCCAAAGAAAACAAAATCACTAATCCAAAAATAGTATATGCACCACTATGTTGATAGCAGCATTATTTACAATAGCCAAGAAATGGAAGCAGCTTAAATGTCCATCTACAGATGAGAAGATGTGGTACATATATATAATGGAATATTACTCAGCCATAAAAATGAATGAAATCTTGTCATTCACAATAATATGGATAGATCTAGAGTGTATTATGCTAAGTGAAATAAGACAAAGACAAACAGTATATGATTCCTTTATGTGTAATCCAAAGAACAAAACAATTGAACCAACAAAATAGACATATCCTCATAATGACAGAGAAAAGACTATTGGTTACTGGTGCGTAGTGAAATAGTGAAGAGGGAAAAGAGGTACAAACTTCAAATTATAAAATAAATTGGCCACAGGGATGGAAGTACCGCATAGAGAACATAGCCAATAATACTGTAATATCTTTGTGTGATGAGAGATGGGAACTACACTTAACCATGATAAGCATTTAGCAATGTATATAATTGTTGAATGTAGAATTCTACTGTAGAGGAGTTAAACAAGCAGAGGAACACAGTCAATAACTTTAAAGGCTGTGACTTAACAACAATGACATGACAGTTGTGAATGTTTATCCACCAAATAGTAAACCAGAAGCTGTCATAAAGCAGAAGCTTTAGAGATCTGAAGCTAACAGGCAAAAGCATAAACATAATAGGAGACTTTAATACACTCTGCAGAAGATAGATTAAATAGTCCAAAAGTTAGAATATAGAAGACCTAAACCACATAAGTAATAAAGTAGGTTTTTGCAGGTGTATGATGACCTTTGTACCCTAAAAATGAGAATAATTAATAATTTATTTTTAAAAGAGTAGAAATTAATAAGCTAGAAAACAATAGAACTAATAAAGAGCAGGTTCATTGACAAAGATAAATAAGACAAGGAATCACCTAATCAAAAAAACAACAGAGAATACACAAATGCACAAACTGATCAGTCACAAGAAGGACATAACCAACAAGTAGTGAAAGCTTTAACAATTTTACAAAATTCTGCCCAACAAATTTGATGAATTTTCTTTTTACCAAAACTGACTCTAGAATAAATGCAAAGTTTCATTCCATGGAAACAATAAAGGGGATTGTCTAAGAGTTATCCTTCCAAAATGTACCAGATCTAATTCTACAAATCAAATCTAAAAAAAGTGAGTAATCACAATGTTACTTAAATTGTTACAGAGCATATATGATGAAGGCATGCATCCAAATTCTTCATACTAAGCAAGTAGAGCATTTATCAGTCTCATAATTTTACACAAAAAAGAACACTGAAGACCAATATCATTTTCCCACCTATTAAAGCCTACTGCAATATCTAAAACAGTCTAAGCAAAATACTAGCAGAGTTCAAAATCACATTTATCATACTAAGCCAATAACATGTTAAAGTTTTATTTTAGCATGGGAAGATGAAAATTGTATCAGCAGGCATGTAGAGAACATACATTTGCCACAATCAACATATGCATTCAGAAATTCATGGATTTGTGTATGCTGGAAACAAAAGATGGTATAAGATAATATTCTTAATAATATACTTTTAAGTGAGAGCTAGAAGGGATCATCAATCTTATTTATAATTTTCAAACTAAGCAGATGGTTTGCAAACATTAATATGTCTTTTTACATTGTTATTACAAAAGCAGTAGATCTACAATATAGAAAGTTAAAAATAGGAAAAAAATACATCCTATTCTCACTACTCACAGATTGCTCCTATAGACATTTTATGTATATCTTTCCAGATCTCTTCTAATGTGCATGCATGTGTATTTGTGCATGTTGTGTGTATGTGAAAGCCTGTTAAGCTATTGTACTTGAAATTAAATTGTATGACTACTTTACATGAAATTCTGCATTCTGGTGCTGTGTCTCTGGAGCTCTAACAACTAATATAACATTAGATGAAATCAACTTGTTCAATAGAGAAACACATAATAAATTTATGAGAAGCTAAGAAATATTGATTTTATGCCTATTCTATGATAGTTACTGAATAATTAAATAGCCATCTCAGTCAAAAACAATAAGCAGAAATACAGTATAAAGAGATAATATGTAATATCCCTAATTTATAGAAAATGATAGGTTAAAGAAGATCATTTAATTTATTCATAAGCACATTTCTAGTAAGAGAGAAAATTGGGATTTGTATCTTGACCTAACCAATCCCAAGACCATGCTGCTTCTGCTATAGCTTTTTGTCACATGTGTCCTTTCTCCAACATTTTTTCTCATTGTTCCCTGGATAAAACATAAGATGGCATCTTTGAACATATGTAGGGAATATGTACCTGCCAACCAACTGTCACCCTGAAGCATCTATCAGCATTGCAGTACACCTGTTGTTGCTAATGTAGGTGCCTGTCCAGTTGGTCACCAAACCTACTGCCAGCACAGACACTCACATATTTTAAGCTTCTTAAAAACAATGCTGCTATTATTACAAAGGGAAAAAAGTACACTCTAGTTCTCTTCTATTTATAAAATAAATTCACATTAAATAAAAAGATTTGATTATTCAAGTCCAGAAACTTCCCAAAGCATCTGTCTTGTCCCGTCCAGCCAGTGAGCAACACTGTCTGCCCTCAGGAACCAGAAAGTGGAATGTGAATTGCTCTGCTGTGGGACGTGCCTTAACACACAGGTTTTAGGGGCAGAAGGAAAATAAAGGACACAGGTTGGTTCCTTTTTTATTTTTTTCCATTTCTATGTTCTTTCCCTGTGTACCAAAGGAATAAGGGGTGTGGCTCCTTTGAAAGTCCCTTGGAATTTACTTTGAAGGCTTGCATTGGCCAAACATGCATATTGACCCACTCTTTGTCTTATTTCCTGTTTTAATTGTGTGTCAAAGGTTACACGTTGCTATTAGAGTAAGACATGACTGGCAGCAGAGGTCAGGGACTCTCTGGCATTCTATTAGAGCCATAAAAACAAAACAGAATGATAATTTCACCTGTTCTAACCTCAATTTTTCCAGGATGGCACATACTTTGACCTTACTGTTTGTCAGCCATTGACTCTATAAACTTCAGCTACCCTAATTCTGCTTACTAAACAATAAGAGTGCTTTCGCAACAGCAATAAAAAAGAAAACAATGGAAAATACTCAGTGAGGACTCAAAGGAGAGACATATCCAGGTGACAGAAAAGATAAAATAACTTATTTTTTATTCCTAGGTCATATCCTTCATTTGGACAGTTTACAACAATAACAGTTTCTACCAACAACTTTCAATTTTATCTTCTTTTTGTGGAATATTTTATAACTTCTTTTATGTGAATGAGTACATGCAATAAATCTCATAAATTGCTTATACTACCTAAAACCTATTTGTGGCATCTGAAGGGTTTATGAAATTATGTGAAAGTTTCCTCCACCTTCCCTACACTTTAAAGTTTTTGGCTGAAATGTAGGTAGATATTTAAGGGCATATTTAATATATTTTCTCATCTCTTTTCCAAGGAATGCAAAAATCACAATAGTAAAGAAAGCGTGTGTTAAATAGGTTTCTTTTAAAAATATTTGAAAACTGATTTCTTACTGATAATTTAATGAAATAAAGCTTAATCTGAAGATAATTTTCTTCCAATTTCAGAGTCCCATTTTATAAAGATTTTTCTGATGAGTAAAGTTTTAAAAGCTCTTTTAGAAGGTAATGAATACATGTTGGTGGTCTTCCATAATATAAAGGGAAACAATCTAAAGTTTAAATATTGTTTTTCAGTTGCATTTTTTTGTGAAGGATAGCTACTGTTGTTCAAAGACCACCTGGAAATTTCATAGTTATTCCCTTGTCTTCACTTTAATCCCCAAATCATAGCTTCAGAACAATGGGCAGATTGAGAGAAAGAAAAATTACTTAATGTTCGACTTTGGATTATCAGAATAATAATCAGTCTTCTTTAATATGAATTTGTATTTTTAACCTTATTTTAATGTCAATGCAGCAAGCAAATTTTTTTTGAAACACAATTATTTTGTGGAAATTACTGATGTTTGTATTAAACTGATACTAATTCACAAGTTAATGAGCTGCCATAGAGTTCCTAGATCACTTCTTAGAAGTTAGATGTGCATTTCTAAGAACACACTTTATTTGGGAGCATGAATAGTTAGAGTAAAATTAATGATATCTTAATTCCTTGATTTTTCTTAAACATCAAATGAAATAAAGTGATTTAGCAAATATTTAACTGAAAATGAGACCAGAGTAATAGCACATAAAAAAGTAAAATTTTCTCACTTCACAAATTGACTCAAAGTTTGTGAATGAATTCAGATTAATACACTAAAATTGCATGATATCATGAAAAATATTTTATCCTGTATTTATTTGCCCAAAGCCAATGTAAGGGGAACAAAAGCTGATCAACTATATTAAATTTCCTTAAAACTCAGTGTATTCAGCTGAATTTCCTATCAATTGATCAGCAATATCTTTTAAGCCAAGATTGTTTTCCCTTCATCTGTTGATAAGTTATTAAATCATTGAGGCTGCTGACATGAATTTGGCAACTTTGTTCAACCTGAAGAGTTGTTTCTAGATGGAAAAGTTAGCCTGACTGTTTATTCTTCTAAGTCTATTTTCATCTCAGGGATTCTTCCCCCCTCCCACGTGAGGGGTTCCTGCACCACAGATTTGTGATGAATGGCTCAGATGATTCATACTTGCTTTCTCAAGGCAGGAGACATTTACTGGCAAGGTCTTATATCTCCATGAAGAGGTGATAGTATGACTCTTTTGTGAGTTCTCCAGGGAGAGTCAATATCCTCTTCATTGGAGAAGTTCCAGTGATGAGCATATTGCCTGAGACATAATGTTGGTCATATGAATTGATTTGGTCACATTTGACATCCAGTTGGATCTTGATAAAGATAATTTGACATACTTTAAACATAATATTCCAGAAATATGTAATTATAAAGGCATAATCTATACTTAGAATTAACTCACCCAAAATACAAAAAGAAAGGGGTGGGGGGACATTGGTAGTGTTGTGATACAACTTGAAATTCACACTAAAGGAGGGTTCTAGATTTGACACATTTTGTAGAAGAAATGGATAATGTCTTTTATTGTGTATTCTCTAAAGTCATATATAAAGGAGGCATAACACAACTTTCATTCAGTAAACTCTTAGTAATTAACTGACCTCCTGTCTACACCCATTATAACATCTCATAAATACCTTGGTGTTTGAACCTACACATTTAAAAGGCATTAATTATTTACCATTGACAGCACTTCATAAATAAGAAGCTCAACATAAGAAATGTGGATAAAAGGAGTGACATGATCTAGGTTTTAGGAATCTTTGGAGCAACAATGAACCTGAAAAGAGGACAATCCTATTTCATTCCCACTGATGTCCGTATCCATGGAAACTCCCTTTTAATAGCATCCACATCATACTGGAAAACAGGTATGCTACCTTTTGAAAGTGAGTGCATTAAAAGAATCCAGCCCTTTGCTAAGAAGGTCAGCTCTTGAAAGCCTTCAAGAGCTTTGGTAGCTGAGAAAGCTGGAGGGCTATAAATCCTTCATTTCGTTGCTAAGAAGCTTGGCTCCTGAGAATCACATCAGTGCTCTCTAACACAGGGAGCAGAATGTGAATCTTTTGTTCCCTGCCTATGATGTTGAGCTTCTGAGTACTTGTTTCCTTAACTAGGAGAACATGCAGGGGAGGCCTATTACGTGAACCTATAGATGAATTATTAATAGATGCAAACTGAGAAAGACAGGTGAAAAGATGTACAGTGTGTAAAGAAAGAAGACTTAAGACTTTTGCAAGATTCAGATGGCAATGTCATTACATTACACAGAAGTGTGGACGGAAATAATATTCACGTGGTAACATTTTAAAGTATTTTGTAGTCTCAGCATTTTTTTTCTTTTACTGTGGTAAATATCTGTCAAGGAAAATGCCTTTCCATTAGGATTATTCAACACAGTCGTTGAAAGTAAAAGAAAAAAAATACAAAAGGTCATGGTGTCTTTAAATCAAACTGACATACTAGAACTACTTTCCTTTATATATTAAGGGAAACACTTTAAACAACTGGATAATAAATAATTATTGTTCAACAAAAAAGTACAGCGTATTTTGGATACAACTCTAAGCAATGCATCAACTTTTTCTATTTGCCCAATTAGAAACATTAATTATGGGATGAATTGTATTTACAGGGACATGATGAATATCTTTAAATATTATAATACCTGTGAAAATTGTACTAGTTTTTGCTTATATTAAGTTAGAGAAATCACGTGGCAGTAATAGGCCATAATAGTAGCATTAGATGGCTGAACAATACAAATCAGTGAGTTATTAATAATAATTTAAATATTAATAATAATAATGACATTTATTGACTTAAGATGTGTTTTTTGGCACTATTCTAAGCACCTTACATGTATTGATTATATCATGTATGCTCAATACCATCTTTTGAGTTAGGCACTGCTCTGTATTCCATTTAACACAGGAGGTACAGAGAGTCTGAGCAATTTGTTCAAAATCACAAAACATAAGGTAAGTGGTGGAGCTATGAACCTACGCCACCATCAAAACTGTTACTATAAAGCAAGGGTGTGCACATTTTATAAGTAGGGGCTTAGACATAGAACTAATGATAAGCATTCTATTTTTCATTTCTCTGTATGTTACAAAGCAATATCTCATATGATTTGTTTTGATCTTTCTGGTCCTTCTGTAAATGCAGATAGCATATTGCACAGATGAAAAGACTGATGTTAAGGGCTTTTTCCAATGTTGTATGTTTAGTGACTAGCAGGGTATGGAACTAGAACCAGCTTCTAATACTCACAGCAGCTTCCTCTGTTCTTTATATAAACAAATAAAATATTTTGACAAGCTTCCTATCAACTCAAGTGATAACAGATACAGATATTTATTGCCAATTCATTTACTCTCTCAAAAACTTTCCTCTTACCAGATGCCACTACCAACAGCATGACTCGGAAAGTAGTGGCCATTTTCATTCTCTTCTCAAACCTAATTAGTAAATTGTGATTCTTCTTTAATTTGTAATTGAAATTAATTATTTTTCTTTCATGTTCTACTGTCATGAAAAGTTATTCATAACCTCATGCCTGGATAACTTCGAATTTTCTTACCTGTTTTCACTGACTCTGTGAAACCTCAGATTATGATTAATTTCTAAATTCTCAACAAAGAATATGCCCTTGAAGTTTCTTGTTGTCATAGTGTCCAAAGCTTAGATATAAAAAATATTATCTGAGGACTATGCAGTCCAGGATTTGAGTACTAGCTCTACATTTATCAGCTGTGTGACCTTTAGCAAGTGACTTTAACTCTCTGTGCCATGTTACAGTCTTCTGTTTAATTGGGTGATAATGGTACTCATTCATAGATCATTGTAACACCCAAAGAAGTTATCACATGTAAAGCAAAAAGAAGACTGTCCAGAATATAATACTCAATAAAGCAGAATAAAGTGCTCAATAAATGTTATCTATTATTGGATTTTAAATAATACATCTTATGAAAATTCAGTGAGATACAAAATTCATAGCATTTATCACTGGGTATGGCTTGTGATAAATGTTCAGTAGTGGTTAACAATTTTATTGTTTAACCGAAACTGTTTGTTGGAGGGGTAGTTATAAGAAGCAACCACATGAAATGTGCTATGAAATCATTACTTTTTTTTTTCAGAATTATGATACTTATTTTTATTTAAAAAGTCTTTTGGACATAACCAGTTTTATTTACAAAATAAATATCTTGTTTTTAATTTGCTTGCAATTACACAAAAACCCAAATTTGGAATCTGAATTCATCAAATGAACAGAATTTCCTGAAATATTTATTTCCTAAAGTTAGTATTGTCTTTCTACTTTTCTACCTTAATATGTGTTTTTCCCAAACTGATTTGTCTATTGATAAAGTAGAGATACAAGATTGTTCTCCTTTCCCCCCACCTGAAGCTACTGTTAGATCATGATACAGTTGATTTCTATTTGCAAATAGTTTGGATTTTAAAAGTCCTTTGATAAATCAAAATACATTTTTTTCATATATTCATTTGGAAATCATATTTTTTTCCTCTGTGGAAATGTTGCATATGCCGATTACTGGCCCCTGGACAAGTTAAAAAAACAGCAAAAAACCCCTCATTTAGCACATACTGTACAAATGTGATATGTGATACATTTGCAGCGGATCCAGTGGGAGCCTGTAGGGAGAGAGCCGTGATGCAAATGAAGTGAAAATGAAGCGCCCTGTGCAGGCCATGTGCACTGCCTTCCCGCTCTTGATGCCGTTCTCCCCAGTTACTGGGAGCAAAATCCCTGCTTTTCCCAACTATGACTCAACTATACCAAGTTCTGAGACACCAATGTGAATGACAAAATTTTGTTAAATTTGATAGAAATCAGACTCACCATATTAAGCAAGAAGTCACATTTGGATGCAAGGCAGTCAAATATGCCAAAAAGCTGGGAAATTATAGTCTGTGCCCCCTGTCCCTCATTCCCCCATCCCCAAAAGCCTGTGCTTTCTTGCTAGGTGGAAAATTTTACATACACTTTCTCCAGGAAAATTTTTTTTTTATTCTTGTAATTTACTGATTAACTAGTTTCATTTTTGACAACATGGCCACCATAAATTCTTTTCTTTTTTCTGACTTTGCCAGGTCTAGGGAAGAAATAATTGCTATTCATAATCACTTTTTTGGCCATCACATTCTGGCCTGCCCCTTACTGTAAGCAAAATGTTTTCATTCATGGTACCATATTTCTCATAGTTCTTTGTTTTTTTTTATCTTTATCATTAAGTGAAACTTGAAATTCTTATTATATAGGGGGAAAAAATTAAGTAACTACTTAGTTACCTTTACAGTCCCTTTCATCTAGTGGACTGGACAGATTTCAGCAAATCTAGTCAAGTGTTTGTCACAGAGATTTTAATTAATCAGAAACTTATTCCCATACTGGGGTGAAACTGTACCAAACTGAACTCAGATCAAATCAGCAAGTATATACTGAATGCTTATCTTACCTAAGATATTGTACTGACCACTGCATGGCATTCACAGAAGAAAAAAACATTGTAATGAATTCCTCCAAAGTCATTAAAAATTACTCTAGAAGGGATAGTTAGCATACAAATACATCTAACATGAAGGAGAGCACAAATGTCTTAAAAGACATACAAAAAATATATTGTGGTATTTCAGGTAAAAGTGACACCATACCCTGTTTTAAGAAAACAAACAAAAAGGCTTCGTGGCTTTTTGAGTATAATAAAGGGGAGAGGCATCTAGGCAGAGTAAAACTCCTAAGTAAAGGCAAGAAGGTAGAAATATGTGGGTCTCTTATTAGACAGCATGTGATATTTGTAGAGGAATACTAGGACATAAAGGTTTTGCCTTAAATGTTAGTAGTATATAATTAAATAGGTATTTAAGAATAAATGAAGTAATGGAGCAAAAGAATATCTAGAGCTGTTAATATTCTCTTATACATACAGAATGATTCAGATAAAGGACTACCAAAATAGGGCTTTATTATTACATCTGTGATGATTGATTTTATGTGTCAACTTAACTGGGCTAAGTAATGCTCAGCTAGCTGGTAAAATATTAATTCTGGGTGTGTGTGTAAGGGTAATTTCAGAAGAGGTTAGCATTGAGTACATACATAAAATTCATCCTCACCAATGTGGGTGGGCTTTATCCAATCAGTTGAGAGCCCTTGTACACCCCTGAGCTCCATACTACAGTGGGCCACTGGTTCTCAGGCTTTGGAGCTGGACTGAGCTTTCCTGGGTCTCTAGCTTCAGATGGCAGAATGTGGCCTCCATAAGTGTTTGAGCAAATTCCTATAGAAAATCTCCTCTAATATCTATCTCTATTTTTCCTGTTGGTACTGTATAACACAATATTCTTCTAATTTCCTTTTTCATTCTGGCACCAGGAAAGCTCCTGATATCCATGGTAAGTAGTGAGAGATTATAGCAAAACAGTTCCTCTGAATATTGATAAGGGAACAAAGGACATAGTAGAATATATATTCCTTGCGGGGAAAGTAAAGTGGAACTAATAGAAAATGCCATAATAAATACACATTTGATCTTCAAGACATTTTTAAGTGTAAAAAACATGGTGCAAGACAATGCATATTTTTTTCCCACTTGTGTATAAAAGAAACAAGCAAGCAAACACCCTCAAAACAAAAATAAAAACCTAACAGATATAGTTTATACAGATAAAGAAACTTTAAGAAAGGTTTCATAGGAAACTGTCCTAGCTATAATATCAGGAGAAACATTCTGGGGTTCTTGGTTAGGAGGAAGAGTATGTCTGAATTGCTAGCACATTTCATCAAATTTGGAAAAAAAAAATAGTACCTTTGATAGAGTATTTTAATTTGGTTTTTGCCTTGTGCATTCATTTTTCGGTAGTGAAAAAAATACTAGCTAACAAATCAGGGAATATTGTCGCCTCTTGCTATAAACCAAGCATATTAAGATGACTTCAGGACTTAATTTCTGAACAATATTTAGAAAACCTAGATATTTTTTGTTTAAAGTATCAGTTGGAGAGTATTAGATACTGAGACACTATTACTTTATTTTCCCTGTCTGAATTAAGTCCAGATTGAAAGTTACTGTGTGGCATGAAAAGAAAGAAGAGAAAAGGGAAAAAGAGGCAATGTAGCAGTAATCAAATGCGTACTGTTGAACTCTCACAGTGTGGTCTCAAAGGCAGTGACAGGTTAATATAGTGGCTCACAGAACCTTTCTCCTATAGATTACTTGAACATGGAAGATGGCGATTCAGTTAGCCTTTCTGATTATTTTAGACTTCCTCAGTAAAGACAACGTTAAAAGTGTTTAGCATGCAAGCGAGGGTTCTTGATACCTAAAATATAGTATTAATAAAGTTAATATTTTTAATGAATTATTGAACCTGTGTTCAACAAATAAAATTTACCTAGTTTTAAAACAAACAAGTAGTCATTATCCCATATGACTAAAGAGAAAAATGAATTTCAGAGAGTTGCACTTAAGGTCCCAGATTTTACACTGAGCCCTAAGCAGACAGAAAGGATGGGTTTCGAAGCCCATATTTTTTGAGAGAGGAAGTAGAAATGTAAAATGCCTAGAGTGCTGAAAAGGTATAGCCTTTTCAGGTACTTCACAGTGGACTAATGGACACAATAGAGGAAGTTCTTTGTTCAAAAGCAACAGGATGCAATGAAAAAATGCTGAGAATTCTGACATTCACAGGAACTGAAGATACATACCTTAGCCAGCCAGGATTAGTAGGTTTATACAATTTCTTCCTATGTAATACTTGAATCAGACTAATCTACAGTATACAAATTACACTGTTGGTATTCCATTTTTCTAGGCTTAAGCATCTGGAAGTCATTTCCTTTCAAGTTACCCTGGTATTTCTGGCACTTTCAAATGTCTTGCTCCAGGTTTTAGGAGAAGACTCTGTTAACAATACCTAGCTGGCAGGAGTGTCTAGAATCAGTGATAATAGTAGTCCAGGGTTCCCTTTCAGAATTACTGAAGTCAGTTCTAGCCTCAGCTTGGGGAATATAATGAGGTGTATCAATAATGTGTTAATGAGGAGGATAACATGGAGTGTGAGACCCTAGAGTTAGCATAAAAGAAGCCATTTTAACAAATCTGACTGTATAAACCTAAATGAAGGACAGAACAGGACTGACTCTGTTTTTGGTGCCTTATCTCTATCTGAGGCCTGAGCTGGGCCTGGCTCTGGAAGAAACCTTGAAAAGTTTCCTAACCACAGGAACTGATATTAGAAGAAAGTCTTATCTCAAGGCCGGCCATCTGTGCCCGATGCTCCCAGGCGTACGAGATGTACGTGTCTTGAGAACATGGACAAATGGCCACCGGGGCCTGTAAACCCCTACCCCAGACAGTTCCCCTAGCAACGCTCCTGCTACATTATCATGGTCAGGCCAGCCGAACTTAACCAGTAACAATTGTTTAACTTCCAAAATCCCCAATCAGCTTATGCCAAGTTAGAATCCCCTCTTCCTGAACCTGTAATGCATAAAAACCTTGCCTACCCTGAGCTCAGCGCTCACATTCCTGACCCGCTGTGTCGGTGAAGGGTGTGAGTCCAAGCTTGAGCTTGAAATAAATGACCCTTTTGTGTTTGCATCGGAATCGGCTCCTTGGTGGTCTCTTGGGGACTCGCAACTTGAGCACAACAGGATTTCTTCCACAGAGCCTTCCCTCACCTCTACTGATGTCCCTCGTTCCACGGATAATCATTGTATTCTTATTCAGCTGGCTTCTCCTTTTTGGGGAGGTCGGTATAAGGAGCAGAAGAAGTTAAGCGGCTGTGTAACCCATATCCTGGACCAGATATTTTCCTGTGCCTTCCAGTGCTCCTATGATATGCTCCATTTGCCCAAAAGGAGTATGGAGTTGTCCTTCCTGATATGAACAGATGTTTCAGCAGGATTCGGGTAAGTGTATGATCTTTCTATTAAAGTGTTCGGGACTTGCACTGCAGACCAAGATGGAGAAACAAGGACTGGATATACTCTCCCTCCTAAAACAATTAAAACCAAACAGACAGATATGAGAAGCAGTAGAAGGGGCCCCCAGGTGAAGCTTAAAGGACTCCCTGCATGAAGAGATGGAGCTGCAAGCTGAGGGCGACAAGGTGACTAGAATTTGGAGACAGACGACTAGAGAGACGGAGCTGCACAAAATAGAGAACTTATAGATTTGCAGACAGTCACTATCAAGTATTCCGCAAAATACTGATAGTTTGTGGTGGGTGCAAGGAAACTCCATGAGGCCAGGGAAAGCACCATCCAACATAATTAGAAGGAACACTGTCCAGAGACCACACGGGGTCAGAAGTAGTGCCTGTTTCTAAGGCTCAAACTGGAAGATCTCATTATTCACTGGGCATCGGCGGAATACTCGGAAGAGTCTTTCTTGGTGGTGAGGGATAATCATTTTTGGTGTTGCCTAACAAATTTTAGAAGCAAGACCCAAAGAATCAAACTGTTTCCAAGCAATTTAATTGAATTCTAGAAAAAAAGCTCAAAAAGATAAAGAGTAATACAAAATATTCAGCATCCAAAAGAGTAAAGTTTTTATTTAAACAATAAATTATCTTTTAAAGAGGTTTAAATAATAAGTTTTAAATCTTATATATTTACCCAGGTAGTTATGATTTCACTACCATGAAGTGTTCATTTCTTTGCAGTTTAATCTAATTAATCCCTTCCCAGATATTTTTCATAACAGACATTATACTGTTTATTTCCAGAAGTTCTGTTTGTTTTTTTTTATGTCTTGGCTCTACTTCATGTTCTGAACATAAGGAATGCAATTACAGTAACCATACCACTTACAAAAGCAATATGAAATAGAATAAATCTAACAAAAGTTGTTTTGTTAGTTTTCAGTGTTAAATCTTGAACATTAAAAATTTCATTAATAAAAATAACCTCTTAAAAATTGAGAAAACATTTGAACAGGCATTTTACCAAAGAATGTATATCTATCGAAAATAAGCATGCTCTAAAACATTAGTTAGGGAAATTTTAATTAAAAGCACAATTCAGTATCACTACACACTTTTTAGAATAGATAAAACTTATAAGATTGACAATACCAAATGTCAGTGACAATTTGAAAAAATAAAATTCTCATATATTATTGGTAGGAATGTAAAATGCTGACCCTTGTTGGGAACAATTTGGCAGTTTTTTAAAAAGTTCATCACATACCTACCATATGATCCAGCTGTTCCCCTCCTAAGTACTTACACCCACAGAAAAATATTTATATACAAATGTTTACACCAGTTGTATTTGAAACAGTCAAAAGTAGAAACCACCCAAATGTCCATCAACAAACAAATGGATAAACACACTGTGGTGTATTCATAAAATGGAATATTTATTCAGCAATAAAAAGGATTGAACTCTTGATACATATAACAGTGTGGGTAAAATAATTTTGCTGAATAGAAGAACCAAACATAAGGGAATGCATACTGTATAATTCCATTCTTATAAATTTCTAGAAAACGCAAACTGAAAATGTCAGAAAACAGCTTGGTAGTTGCTCAGGCTTAGGGGGCTGTGAGTATCAAGGGGTAGCGATTACAAAGGGTCATGAGGAAACTTATAGGAGTGATGGATACATTCACTCTTGAGTATGACATTCATTTCACATTTGTCAAACTTATCATAATTGCACACTTTAAATCTGTGTGATTTATTGTATATCAATGCTTCAAAAATGTAATTAAAAAAACATTTATAAATCAAATCTTGAAAAGAAAAGATACTGTAGCAATTTTGTCATGATCTACCCAAAATTTATGGAGATATGGAAGATAATTCTTTTTCATACTGGTTCTGCATGCTTTTATTTCTACTTCTCCCTGCATTTGGCATAACCCTTTGTATCTTCAACTCCATTTATCAAAATCACAAACTTTCTACAAGCTCATTTCAAAGGCTACATCTGCCATGAAACCTTCACAGTTCTCCCAAGCTGGAAATTAATTTCTGAATCTCTGTAAGTCTCTAGCATGCATCTTCCTAATGATATTTATATTTCCTTTGTTCACAGTGTTAAAAAATTTTTTTCATAGCCAGGAGTCTTTGAGTCACTGAGATAATTTGAAACACATTAGTTCAACTTATAGAAACAGAATGAAATTTTTTGATATTGTAATGTTGAGAACCCTGGGAAGTAAGGCTTTTTGATGTCTCTGGCTTTCAAAGTATATAGTCTGACTTAGGTATTTTCCCCTAGTACACTCTCTCTTAATTTTAGCATCCTCCAACATCACATGACAGGGCACTGAAAATACATACAGTGAAAAATTAGTGCAACTTTAACATTTGCCCCAGATTCCAAGATATTTGAGTTGTTCCTCTACTTTGTTTCTTCTAAGCTGTTTGTCCTGCATTAAACCTCTCATTTAATCTCCACAATCCCACATGGCAATTACTAATATCGCAGATGATGAGAATCAGGCATCTAGAATATTCTTAAGTAACTTGGTCAAAGTTCCCCAGCAGGTAAGTAAACAAGCCACCTCTGGCAGCTGTTGCCATCTGACTCCAAAGCCCGTGCTCACAATCAGCACTTCATGTCAACTCTCCAGCATAGGAAATGCAGAGAAAGAAATGCCAGATAATCTAAGGTGAAAGGAAGATGTTCAGACCGTACTTCTGAAGGGACGGGATGGAGGTCGGCTCTTTTTCAGGTGTGTGGTGATATTTGTAACATTACCTAATACTTTGAATCAGGTCATTGCTGATTTTAATGGGGAATTCAAACTAGGGTACCAATTCAAGGTAATTATTTGCCGTCAAAAAAATAGATCACCTATTTTTTCTTTTCAATATCATTTAATACTGAGTTTGCGCTCACTTTTCGTGAATATTCTTTAAAATATTTTATTGTTGTTTTGTTCACATTAGAATCTAAACAAATTACACATATTTTTATATCTTTTAAGTAACTTCTAATTATTACAGTTTCTCCTCCATTTTTATGACATTTATTTTTAAGAAAATGAGTTATAGATTATTGTCCTTTAAAAGTCTCCCAACATCTCACATTATGTAACATCAATATTAGGTTATATATGAATTATGGGCCAAGACTGTATCTTATATGACTATGTATCTTTGAAATATAACTTAGGACTCAGCTAACAGTTTTCCAAATAATAGAAACCACATTCTTGAGATGAGTTGAAATGGCATCTAAAGAATCATTGAAAATTGTCCTTATAATTAAAGTGTGGATACACCTCCTTCTGTCTCCACCTAAACATGGGGTTATGGTTATATATGCTCTAGTATTTAGTTGAGGGAAATTTTGCTACACCCTAAGCCTGTTACCATTTAATGCTGACATCCTCAGGAGGCCTGAGAGTGCCCGGAGTTTTTAATATAGACATACATGTGTGTGCATACACATACAAAATACACACAAATCCTGAATCACCACAGATAACATTTTTACTTCACTCAAGTTTATAACTAATTGATTCTGTCCATCTGTTAGAGAGTATTTAATTTCCTTTTAATTTATTTTTTCCCTTGGTCAGCACTTTTTCAATTTCAGTGCATGTAATAGCAAATGCTGCTATTGACTAAATGAGAAATAAGAATTAGATGTGGTCTCTGATAACTAAACCAGATTCTTTTATCCCTATGGAAACTTAACACATTAATGTTTCTCAACCAGTTGGTAGGGATAATTGTTTAATTAAAAAAAAAAACCCAAGTTTGTTTTAAAATTAAAACAAATAATTCAGACCAGAATATTTATTGCAGCAGACTCTGACTATCACCTTGATGGGTATCTTTCAGAGAGCAAATTGTAGCTAATATGGTAACATAGATTTTGCCAATAATAAAACATATCAGCTTCATCTGGAGACTGACTTACTAATTATTCAGGCCCTAAATAATGCAAGCCGTGTTCTTCTTTATTAGCTATTATCTTTCAGTAGTTGGAAAGATGGTTGTGAAGATCAATTAAAGATACAGTTTTCTGACATGCGGGACCAGCTCATAATCTGCACAATATGAAATGCCATATGAGAAAGTCATTATCAGAATACTCTCCTACTTTATATTGGTTTTATTTTTTCCCTTCTTTTTATATCACATCCAATACAAAGCCTTTTGGTGCTGTTATAATTCTTATTCAATAACAAGAAATTCTAATTCCATAAAATTTCTTGATACCATATTAACCTTGCATCAGATAAACAAGTACATTGGGTACTGTGGCTAGTACAGCTGAATTTGAAAATCATGCACCATATTTGAATAGGAAAAAGAAGAAAGTACAGAAGCAGCTTAAGTCATAGGTAACCTTGTTGCATGACGATACTATTCTTTGAATACATCTGTTCCATTAACAAGTATTTCTTGGAACAAAATCTGTTGTTTGTGTACAGAGAAATGCTATGCTTTAAACAATCCTGCTTTATTAATTTAATGTTTTTCTGTCACTCAATACTTTGGAAGATATTTTTTCCTATTTAGTAGAAAAAAGCAACTCACAATATTCCTATTATGGGTCAAAGAGCATAACAGTCATTCAGAACACCATATTTAATTCCACTGTAATTTTCACAAATTTTTCTATTCATATAATTTTAGGGAGTTAATATGAATATAACTGAAAATGTATGTGACAGGCTGAATAATGGCCCTCTGGAGGTATGCACACTCTCATCTGCAGAACCTGTGAATGTTAACCGTGTATTGCAAAAGTAACTTTGCATATGCAATTAAATGAAGGCATTTGAGATGGGGAGATTATCCTGAATTATCCAGGTGGGCTCAGTGTAATCACAGCCATCTTTACAAAAAGGAGACAGGAGGAATCAATCAGAGAAGGTGCTGTGATGGCAAAAGCAGAATGCGGAATAATGCGGCTTGGAGATGGAAGAGGGGACCATCATCCAGAAAACACAGGCAGCCACTAGAGATGATAAAGGCAAAGAAACAGAATTTTCCCTCAGGGCCTTGAAAAAAACTATGCCAACACTTTAATGGTGGCCAGTTGGAACGATTTTGGATTTCAAAACTCCAAAGCTGTAAGAGAATTAACTTGTGTTGTTTTAACCCCCAAATTTGTGGTAAATTGTTACAGCAACAATAGGAAGCAAATGCAGTGTAGTTTTAAAACTTGTGATAGAGGCACTACTCCTGAGGCGGGTCCAGGATGGTGGCACAGAAAGAACCTGAGTCCACCTCCTCCTACGTACAAACTGAAGCCACACCTATACAAGAGCAGTTCATCCTGAGGAAGAATTCACGTCGAACTGAACACCTTCTGCACAGTGAGAGATTAAAAGACCACATAAAAAAATGGCAGCACAGAGGCACCCACCTTCAGTACGGAGGGTGACTACTGAGCTACAAGCACAGACCTCCCTGCCCTTGGGCATAGAAAAAAGCTGTGAGACTGAGGGTTAAAGCCAACTGTGACATTAATTGAAGGAAGCTGAGTTTTCAGAAGTAAAGAACACACCAAATGGCGGGGGAACTGCTGGAACCCTCTGCATCAGAGGTGCTGGTGAGTGCCATCGTCTGCACTCCCCCACACATCGCTGATGCAGATGGGGGCAGGGTGAGGGTCATTGTTTACATTCCCTCTGCACGTTACTCATGTGGATAGGGGCGGGGTGGTGACACCGTTTATATTCATCATGCACATCTGTAGTGTACTCTGGAGAAGGGCAAAATCACTGGTGTTCCCAGAGAACAGGAGCAGGGACAGGGTACACACCATGGCTCCAGGCGTGAGAGAGGCAGCCTCCTGGTTCCTGTCCACACCCAGACACTCATGTCAGAGTTCCAGCACTGGCAGAATGCTCACACAGATAATTCCCACCCTAGCACCTTTCATCTCTCACCACCCCATTTGCATGGTCCCAGCCTGGTGCCAACCTGAGAGATCCCTGGACTGTGCCTCTCAATTGCAGCCACCCTGCCAGCATAACCCCAGCTGGCACCCAGCCTGGAGGAGACACTGAGCCCGTGACCTGGGAGTCCCAGCACTGGGATACCCAGGCCCAAGCACACCCAGCCTCCAGCCAACCTGCCAAAGACACCAGGCACAAACAGTCTACCAAGGGCCATTCCTACACAACACTCTGCCTCCAAGACTGGGAAAGGTAGCCTTGTTGACTAACCTATAGAACCAAACACAGAAGTCAAACAAAATGAGGAGACAGAGAAACATGCTTGAAACAAAAGAAAATAACAAAACTTCAGAAATAGAACTAAATGAAACAAAGTTAAGTAATCTATCTAAAAAGAGTTTAAAGTAATAGTTACAAAGATGCTCGCTAGACTTGAGAGAAGAGTGGATGAACTCAGTAAGAACCCCAACAAAGAGATAAAGTACACACCAAACAGCATATATATATAAAAAAGAAGCAACCCGAGATGAAGAATACAATAAACGCAATGAAAAATACACTAGAGGGAATCAGCAGCAGATTAGAGGATGCAGAAGAATGGATCAGCAACTTGGAAGACAGAGTATGGAAAGTACTCAAGCTGAACAGAAAATAATACCTGAAAACTCTGCTAATCTAAGGAAGAAAACAGACATCCAGCTCCAGGAAGTACAGAGAGCCCACACCAAGACACACAAGGTCCACACTAAGACACTAAATAATTTAAATCATTTAATTTTAAAATTCTGTTTAAATTGAAATTAATGATTCAGATATTTAAATAAGTTTAATTTTAATAAATTTTAATACACTTAATTTAAACTTAAAACAATTTAATTAATAAAAATGTATATAATTGTCAAATCACTGTGTCATACACCTGAAACTAATATAACATTGTCTATCACTATACTTCAATAAAAAAGTAAAACATTGATGTTTATAACATCCTACTAATGTAGGTAGTGTTATAACCTTCATTTATTGATATTGAAACAAAGAGATTGAAAAGTTAAATATCTTGCCCATGATTTTACAGATGGAAACTAGAGAAGTATTACAGTAGTTTTCTGGTTGGGTTTTTTTGACTCTCCTGTTTTCTCTATTCGATCTAAATAATTAAAATATATTGATAAGCAATTCTTCCTTAAAAATATCACTGTTGCCATGTTGTACTCATTCTGAAGAATCTGTAACACCTACCTGATGCTTACATCATCAATTCTTATCATTGACTATATTAAATATTCTGTGTAACCTGCTTCATTGTATACCATCTGCTCTGGGTCCTCTTTCCTTTTCTCACTCTCAAAACAAGTAAAGGTTCATAACCCCTATACCAGAACACTTGGGCCAGATGTATAAAAGAATTTAGAAATTCCAGATCTTTAAAACATACTAATGGAGGCATAGCTGTATATTATATAACAACCTCAGCTGGATCTCAGACAGCATCTTTAAACAAACTCAATAAGCTTGTTAATATTTTTGTAGCTGTCAATTTAGCTACAGAAGTGAAATAATACATGAATTGGTGTACATAAAGACTATTAAAATTCTTACATCAGTTCAGGACCTATTTTATGAATAAATGAGTCATAAAAATTTTCAGTTTTCAGAACTTCATGGATTCCAGAATTGAAGATTAGGAATTATGGAATTATACCATGTTCCTCATCTTGATGTCATCTTGTTATCTAAAATATCCTATCCCATACTCACATACATAAATCTTATTCAAGCTTCAAGATAAAGCTTAAGCCACACCCCTCATGAATTGTACACAGGAACAACACCCTAGTATATCTCTCTCTAATGCACTTAACAGTGTACCCACATATTTTAACCTTAGATGATTCTGTAAGTCTGCCTCACATATTCATTCTTCTCAACTTGATGCAAAGCATATAGGGACTAGGTATCATGTCTTACTATTTTATATTCTTCTACAACAAGCTGGGCTCATGTTAGAGTTTAAATATTGTCTAAACATTTCCGTAAGCCTCCAGGAAATTACTGGATTGATTGTGTTTAACAAGGTGAATCAAGTTTACATGGGATATTGATAAAGATATGAAAGTTTCTTAAATGTTCAGTTATGTTGTCTTTCCTCAGAATGTGTTAGGACAACTTTTCTTGTTTTCTTTATTATATGTAGAGATGTTAAATTAATTATGGCACATTGTTTTAGGATGGCTTGTGTAAAGTTTGCAACGATCCTTGGCTTTGAAAATGGGTAGATCACAATTTTACTGTTGACAACTACACTATTCTTGGCATGTAAAAAAGATAGTAATACCGATTTTCAAGGGTTTTTTTTTTCTGGTAGAAATGCTCAATCCCACACACCTCTTGTTTGCCAAAGAAAAAAGAATCTTTTCTACCTGCAAACATAGTCCTATAACTTTGAGATGTCTTTTATTGGCCTTTAGAGCAATTAATTCACCTCTGCAGAGGGGAGAAAACTTTTTCACCTAATTCTAACTGGGGAGATGGATCTCTTGAGGCCCTTCAAGAACTTCCAAGACAGGGAATGAATGTATGAATTCACCTTAGTACTTAGTGCATGGTGTGTGTGTTCTTTTTCCAGTTTATTATAAAGACCAATGTGGTGTTTGGCTTTGAAGAGCACACACATTAATGACAATGAGTTTTTTTCCAAACGATGTTCATCTTCCATAAAATAAAATTCTAAAAATTTCTGTGGACCAGCTTGTTTCACATCTTTGGTGAAAAATAGATTAGCCAAGAGAAGGTAATGATCGAACTGGAGGCCATATAAACCTTGGGCTAATACAGGTGTTCTGGTAGTATTCTAGGAGTAAAAAGCTAGAGGAATCCTGTAAGATAGGTGACAAAGAATTTGGTAGCAGGTAGTTGGTGGTGGTACTTCATGTAAGAATATCGCATCTAAAAGTGGCTAGTTTAAACTGTAATAATGTTTGAGGGCTGAATTTAATATAATATCTAAATCTTCTGATGAAACTTCAGAACTAAATGATAGATGCTTTGGCTCTGAAATAAGGTGTTTCATGCGGAAGAAGTTGGAAGGCTCTCAGGTGTGGTCTTTGATTTTTAAGAGTTGATGAGTTGAGTTGAAATGCCGGAAAACCTCTTCCTGTCCCTTCTTGTTACCAGCTAACATTTAACCTTTTACTCCCTAATTCTGTCCAATTAAAACATTCTAATTATCTTATGTTTGTGGTTTTACACGAGGAAGTCATTTACCTCCTCTAAGATTCAACGTTCTTATCTGTAAAATGGGATAATAGTCCACATTGCACAAAATATTTGAGAATTAAATATGACAATATATGTAAAATGCGTTTCTAAGTACCTTTGTAAAACTAGAAGATGATGATTCTGTCAATGATGATAAGGCCTCCATTGATGAAGAAAATACAAAGGCAAACAAAGGGTAAAAGAAGAGAACAAAGAAGGAAAATCAGCAAGAGGAATAGAAGTACAAATCAAGTGAGGACAAGCATGGGACATCGTCCCAATTTTTTCCTACCTGAGTTAAAGGTATTTTTCATTCATAAGACCATTTACTACAGAGATATAGATACCAGTTGTATCAAACCCTGATAGACTACAAGTACAAAGGAATATGATTTAACACGTAAGAGTATGGGCTTTAGAATTATAAAAACATCAGTTTAAATCCTCACTTCAAAACTTGTCACTTTTATCACCTGGCAAAAATTGCTTAACTCTTCTGAACTTCAGTCACCACATTTTAAAAAATGAGGATATTAATAAGATTTACTTTGTGGGTTGTTGGGAAGATGGAATGAGATGAAGACCAGGTACATTAGCATGATACATGAGATGTGTTATGTGTTTAATAAATAGTGGTTATTGCATTTATATCTATTATATTCTTTTTTCATGATATTTATTCTGTAGTAAGATTATCTAAAGAACTTATACAGTGAAAATAAGCTAACTGGGAGTATGAAGCTACAATAAAGCTGGACTGTAAAGCGTCCAACACTGATATTTCTTCTCTCTATATATTCTCTTGAAATAAAATTTTATGAAAACAAAAAGCTTTGGAAACTTGCATAAGTAGTTAAAGTGGACTGTGAGTATATGTCCAGGTGTGTGTGAGACAGAGAGAGAGAGAGAACAGGAGGACAAGGGTGAAAGAGCTGGATGGGAAAATACTGAGTACACTTCATAATACTTTATTGATTTTTGACTAACTTATTAACGGGAAGTTTGCTATTTCTGTCTTGGTGTGATCTTGTAATGTTTTTGTGTAAATATGATTGATACCATCTGAAAAGCTCCAATTGTTTTTACTAATCTGTTGCCATGACTTTTATTCTGAGCTGTGGAATGACTTTTCCTTTGTCTTCGTTTTGGATGTGAATGTGCAATCAATCCTAGACAGAAAAGAAACTTTCAATGAGTGATCAGAGAGTCTCAAACTTCTAATAGGAGAAATAGAAGTGATCTGATACCAGGGCTATTTGAGGAACGGCAGGAGGCCTTAATTTGTGAATATTTTGGCAAACTTCTAACTAGAAGAGAAAACTTTTTTAGCATTCATATTTGTAGATATAATGAACTAACCCATGCACTGAACTATTGTGCTGATTTCTACCAATTTATTTCTAATTTATAGGTGTTTTAAAATTATATCCAGGCCTCTTTTTTTATACTGTCTAGCATGAAAAATATTGTTAAAATTAAATGAGCAGCATTTTTCTCAGTTCTGTTCAAACCACAGATGCTAGTTTTGATTTTATTTCTAACAGTGAGATTGAAATTCCATTTTAATATGCAGAACTGCAGCCCAGGGAGTCATCAAATACAGAGTGTTTTCATTAGATGATGGCCCTGCACCTCTAGTTAACAGGAGAGCTGATTCATCAAACAGCAACCATCAAGACAGCATTAACTAAGACCTGGAATGAAAACATGAGATTGGGGGGAAAATTACCTGTTTTGAATCATGTAATTGTAACTTTGGACAAATTCCTAGTTAGTGGCATAAAACTGTTTCCAGGATGCAGGAATATTTGCTGTAAATTTGCTGCAGATGGTCTAGAGATTGAACATTTTCTGCATTTCAAAGGGATCTTAAATTTTTATCAGTTGCCACTAATTTAAAGGAATGAACATTCCCTCTTATTCTTTCTGCTCTCACCCCAGAAAAAAGAACTAATTCTGCCTTTGAATTAATCTTTAAAATATTCACATATACAAAATGGAGTTGAAATTTGGGGCCTTTTTATGCTAGTGGAATTCACAGGCAAGGAATTCTAGCTGATAGTCAGAATGTCCGCTTGGAATCCAGGCAATGAAGTGACATCTCTTCTGGTCATGTAACTGATTAGAGAAAAAGAGGATGCATGCGTACCTTCTCCTAAAGAACTGTAATGGTAGTCCACCCTAAAACAAGAAATAACAGTAATAAAAATAACTATGAAAAGCTCAAGATTTGTGCTACGTATAGTTATCATTTATCATAAAATGTTAAAGCTGGGAATGGAGGCAGGTGGTCCATGTGAAAGAAGCAAGTAATTGGATGTTAGAGGGGTGTGATGGAGTGCTGCAAACTGTAAGAACTGCACTATGGTGGAGCTCTAGTCTGCTCACTCTTAGCATCCAAGGGTCCTAGGACTTCTGTGGAAGGGCTGTGTATTTTTCTCTGGAATGTAACCCCTAGCTCCTCAGTCTTGGAAGCTCAGGGAGATTCTCTGTAGTCAGAATTATGACAGGTTGAAAGTAGCTGATGAGGACATCTCCTTGGCTTGCCCCTTATCATAGTCTATGATCACAGGTGGAAACCATTGCCAGAAAGTGGTTTTCTGTGGCAGAAACAGCAAAGTAAACCAGTGGATTACAGACCAGGACCTGTTTTTATTTTTTTAATCCAAAGACAGCCCTGAGTTATTTCATCATATAAAGGATGGAGGAAAATACGAAAGTTGATGGATATTAGAATGTTTGTCTATCTGGACAATAAGCTTATTGAGAAAGATATTGAAATACTGCACTTTTTATACATGAGAAAATAATTTATTCCAGCTACAAATGCATGGGTTCTTACTGCATCTCTCCTCTTCAAGAAAGCTGAGCTTCTGTTAGACTGGTTTCCAGGAGGCCGGTACTACACATAGACATGTCTTAAAAGGAGCTAAAGGTTATAGAATGTGTAGCTGAGGGTATCATCACAGGGATTACCAGCCCATTCAGAGACTGTTCTATCATGGAGCAGAGGACTCCATACATGGGGTGGAGGACAGAGAGTCTAGCTACCTGGAAACTATCAAGAACTAGATAAGGAATAAGAGCTCTACTTGAATGGATGGAGGCTCGGCACAGTTGTCTGGTTACAACTGGAAACTGGATAGCTAGATGGGTAACCTGAGACCAGGGCCGTCCTGGGTCCTGGGTGGATACAAAAGATGCCAGAAAGACTAATACCAGACTTCACCCACACTGGTGGGACAGACGGTTAGGGTCTGGTTGTAGGTAAACCCTGCAATGCAGAAAAAACTCTAGAGTCTAGGTGGAAGTAGCTGCAGATGGCAATAACTATAAACAGCATGACAAAATCTTGATTCTGTACTGAAATACTTATTCAAAGGATGTTAAAGTAACTTAACCCTGGACCATTATTTTTTGGGTTCAGAAAGTCTGGCTTTTCTTGAGTTTGCAGTTACATGCATTCAACCAGTTCTAAGTACTTAGCAAAACGGTCAAGTGTACTATTGTATATTTTGACACTTTCTGGCCAGTAAACTTCCTTCTGCCTCATCTCATTTCATTATTTTAGCTGAGTGTTTTTATGTGTCTTCATATTTTAAAAATCTTTTTTAATTAAAGTATTATTAATAAACACTCTTATGAAGGTTTCACATGAAAAAACAATGTGATTACTACATTCACCCATATCATCAAGTCCCCACACATACACCAAGGCATTCACTGTCCATCAGTGTAATAAGATGCCACAGATTCACTGTTTGCCTTCTCTGTGCTACACTGTTTTCCCCATGACCCCCCCTACACCATGTGTATCAAACATAATACCCCACAATCCCCTTCTCCCACTCTCCTCACCCACCCTTCCACACCCCACCCCTTTGGTAACCACTAGTTCCTTCTTGGAGTCTCTGAGCCTGCTGCTATTTTGTTCCTTCAGTTTGCATTCATTCTTATACTCCACAAATGATGGAAATCATTTGGCACTTGTCTTTCTCCTCCTGGCTTACTTTACTGAGCATAATATCCTCCAGCTCCATCCATGTTATTGCAAATGGCAAGATTTGTTTCCTTCTTATGGCTGAATAGTATTCCATTGTGTATATGTACGACCTCTTCTTTATCCATTCATCTACTGATGGACACTTAGGTTGCTTCCATATCTTGGCTATTGTAAAAAGTGCTGCAATAAACATAGGGGTGCATCTGTCTTTTTGAATCTGAGAAGTTGTATTCTTTGGGTAAATTCCAAGGAGTGGGATTCCTGGGTCAAATGGTATTTCTATTTTTATTTTTTTGAGGAACCTCCACATTGTTTTCCATAATGGTTGAACTAGTTTACATTCCCACCAGCAGTGTAGGAGGATTCCCTTTTCTCTGCATCCTCGCCAACATTTGTTGTTGTTTGTGTTTTGGATGTTGGCCATCCTTACTATGTGAGGTGATATCTCATTGTGGTTTTAATTTGCATTTCCCTGATGATTAGTGATGTGGAGCATCTTTTCATGTGTCTGTTGGCCATCTGAATTTCTTCTTTGGAGAACTGTCTCTTCATATCCTCTGCCCATTTTTTAATTGGGTTATTTGCTTTTTGGGTGTTGAGGCATGTAAGTTCTTTATATATTTTGGATGTTAACCCCTTGTTGGATATGTCATTTACAAATATATTCTCCCATACTGTAGGATGTCTTTTTGTTCTGTTGATAGTGTCCTTTGCTGTACAGAAACTTTTTAGTTTGATGAAGTCCCATGAGTTCATTTTTGCTTTTGTTTCCCTTGCTTGAGGAGATGCGTTCAGGAAGAAATTGCTCATGCTTATATTCAGGAGATTTTTGCCTATGTTGTTTTCTAAGAGTTTTATGGTTTCATGACTTACATTCAGGTCCTTGATCCATTTTGAGTTTATTTTTGTGTATGGGGTTAAACAATTCCAGTTTCATTCTCTTGCATTTAGCTATCCAGTTTTGCCAACACCAGCTGTTGAAGAGGCTGTCATTTCCCCATTGTATGTCCATGGTTCTTTTATCATATAGTAATTGATGATATATTGTTGGGTTTATATCAGGGCTCACTAGTTCGTTCCACTGGTCTATGGGTCTGTTCTTGTGCCAGTACCAAATTGTCTTGATTACTGTGGCTTTGTAGTAGAGCTTGAAGTTGGGGAGCATAATCCCCCCAGGTTTATTCTTCGTTCTCAGGATTGCTTTGGCTATTTGTGGTCTTTTGTGGTCCATATGAGTTTTAGAACGATTTTCTCTAGTTCATTGAAGAATGCTGGTACTTGGATAGGAATTGCATTGAATCTGTAGATTGCTTTAGGCAGGATGGCCATTTTGACAATATTAGTTCTTCCTTTCCATGATCATAGAATGTGTTTACATTTATTGGTATCTTCTTTAATTTTTCTCATGAGTATCAGCTCTTGCTTTTATTTAACCTTTCTACAGTTTTATTCTCCTCGATTTTATTTATTTCTGCTCTAATCTTTATTATGTCCCTCCTTCTTCTGACTTTGGGTCTCATTTCTTCTTCTTTTTCTAGTTTCATTAATTGTGAGTTTAGACTTCTTATACGGGATTGTTCTTCTTTCCTGAGGTAGGCCTATATTGCAATATACTTTCCTCTTAGCACGTCCTTCACTGTGTCCCACAGATTTTGCAGTGTTGAGTTATTGTCATTTGTCTCCATATATTGCTTGATCTCTGTTTTTTATTTGTTCATTGATCCATTGGTTATTTAGGAGCATGTTGTGAAGCCGCCATGTGTTTGTGGAATTTTTCATTTTCTTTGTGTAATTCATTTCTTGTTTCATACCTTTGTGGTCTGAGAAACTGGTTGGTACAATTTCAATCTTTTTGAATTTACCGAGGCTCTTTTTGTGGCCTAGTATATGATCTATTCTTGAAAATGTTCCATGTGTACTTGAGAAGAATGTGTATTCTGCTGCTTTTGGGTGTAGAGTTCTGTAGATGTCTGTTAGGTCCATCTGTTCTAATGTGTTGTTGAGTGCCTCTGCCTCCTTACTTATTTTCTCTCTGGTTGATCTGTCCTTCAGAGTGAGTGGTGTGTTGAAGTCTCCTAGAATGAATGCATTGCATTCTGTGTCCCCTTTTAATTCTGTTAGCACTTGTTTCACATATGTAGGTGCTTCTGTGCTGGGCGCATGGATATTTATAATGGTTATATCTTCTTGTGGGATTGACCCTTATATCATTATGTAATGTCCTTCTTTGTCTCTTGTGACTTTATTTGTTTTGAAGTCTTTGTCTAATACAATACTGCAACTCCTGCTTTTTTCTCCCTATTAGTTGCATGACATGTCTTTTGCCATCCCTTCACTTTCAGTCTGTGCATGTCTTTGGGTTTAAAGTGAGTCTCTTGTAGGGAGGATATAAATGGGTCTTGTTTTTTTATCTTTTCAGTGACTCTATGTCTTTCGATTGGTGCATTCAGTCCATTTACATTTAGGGTGATTATGGATAGGTATGTACTTATTGGCATTGCAGGCTTTAGATTCGTGGTTACCAAAGGTTCAAGGTTAAGTTCCTTACTATCTAAAAGTCTAACTTAACTCACTTAATATGCTATTACAAACACAATCTAAAGGTTCTTTTTTTTTTCCTCCTCCATTCTTTATATATTAGGCATCATATTCTGTACTGTTTGTCTATCCCTTGATTGACTTTGGGGATAGTTAATTTCATTTTGCAGTTGCTTAGTAATTAGCTGTTATACTTTCTTTACTGTGGTTTTATTACCTCGGGTGACAGCTATTAAACCATAGGAAAACTTCCATCTATAGCAGTCCCTCCAAAATACACTGTACAGATGGTTTGTGGGAGGTAAATTCTCTCAGCTTTTGCTTATCTGGGAATTGTTTAATCCCTCCTTCAAATTTAAATGATAATGTTGCCAGATAAAGTATTCTTGGTTCAAAGCCCTTCTGCTTCATTGCATTAAATACATCATGCCACTCCCTTCTGGCCTGTAAGGTTTCTGCTGAGAAGTCTGATGATAGCCTGATGGGTTTTCCTTTGTATGTGATCCTATTTCTCTCTCTGGCTGCTTTTAATAGTCTGTCCTTATCCTTGATCTTTGCCATTTTAATTACTATATGTCTTGATGTTGTCTTCCTTGGGTCCCTTGTGTTGGGAGATCTGCACGCCTCCATGGCCTAAGAGACTATCTCCTTCCCCAGATTGGGAATTTTTCAGCAATCACCTCCTCAAAGACACTTTCTATCCCTTTTTCTCTCTCTTCTTCTTCTGGTACCCCTGTAATGCGAATATTGTTTTGTTTGGATTGGTCACACAGTTCTCTCAATATTCTTTTATTCTTAGAGATTCTTTTTTCTCTCTGTGCCTCAACTTCTTTGTATTCCTCTTCTCTAGCTTCTATTTCATTTATCATCTCCTCTACTGTATCCAATCTGCTTTTAATACCCTCCATTGTGCCCTTCAATGATTGGATCTCCGACTGGAGTTCATACCTGAGTTCTTGAATATATTTCTGCACCTCCATGAGCATGTTAATGATTTTTATTTTGAACTCCCTTTCAGGGAGAGTCATGAGGTCGATATCATTTAAATCTTTCTCAGGAGTTGTGTTATTAATTTTACTCTGAACCAGGTTCCTTTGTTGTTTCATATTTGCATATGGCGCCCTCTAGTACCCAGAAGCTCTACTCTCTGGAGCTGTTCAGCCCCTGAAGCAATGACAGGGGTCACAGGGGAGTGGTAATGGTGCCTGGTGGGAGGAAAAAACTGTTTCCTGGTTCCTGGCTGGTATGCCTGTCTCCACTGCCTGAACCAGTGGGCCGAGCACACAGGTATAAGCCTTTATGCTTTGCATTTGTAGTTGCTGTAGATGGATCTTACCTCTGGCTGGCCTAATGCCAGCGTAGGGTTTGCTGGTTTGTGAGCCAGGTGGGGCTGGCCGGAAGAAAGGCACAGTAGGCTACGTATCATGGAGGGGGTCCTTGGAGCTGTGTAGGCAGCCAGGGAGCTGGAGCACCTGAAGATCGTGAAAGCTCCCAACCTGCTGGGCAGAGTGCACCCAGACAATTTTGTCTACCTGTTCTTTCTCCTGGGCAGTAAGCTCTGTGCAATCCTTGTCCATTTAGCAACCCTCTTGCTAAGGGCTTCCTTGTTAGGAAGTCTCTCAGTCTGCCGGCCTTTCTTTTGTCCCAGAGCAGCCAGATATGGATCCCTGCTTTCCACAAGCAGCTGGAATCTCAGTCTCTCCAGGAATTCTGCCTGTCTTAGCTTTCCAACCCCCTAATTACAAGAGTATCATGCAAGCACCATGAAATGTAGGTTTGTGCTCCCATAGCAGATCTCCGGAGTTAGGTATTCAGCAGTCCCAAGTCTCCACTTCCTCCCTGCTCCATTTCTCTTCCTCCCCCCTGTGAGCTGGGGTGGGGGAGGGCTTGGGTCCTGCCGGGCCACAGCTTTAGTAGTTACCCTGTCCTGTGAGGTCTGCTTTTGTCTCCAGGTGTATGCAGTTTGGCGCAGTCCTCTTTCCTGTTTCTCTTTCAGGAGTAGTTGTATCAGTTATATTTTCATATTATATGCCGTTTTAGGAGGAAGCCTATGTCTCACCTCTCCTGCCACCATCTTTAATCCAATTTGAGCTCTATGTGTCTTCATATTTATATGAGTTTTTTCTAACCAGAGCTTATGGTGAATGCATTTTAAGAATTTGTCATTTAAAATACAACTTTTGTTAGGAGTTTAAAAATTATATGAAATCATTATTTATATTTCAATATTTCTATCAATTATTTTATCTCAAAACAATCATCAATTAGAATTCTAGCTAAGATCTCCAGTATTTTTAATAAGTTTCAGACAAAAATAGTTCTCTGAGATAGTGTACTATAATGTTTCAAAGCAAATTTAAATCCAAGCTCATCACTACTGTCTAACTTCAGGTGAGTTACAGCCCCATTCAGTGTTTTCTCATCTGTGAGAGAGGGATGAAATCATTTCTGTCCATACAACTGTTCTGAGAATTCAACTTTTGAGGATTTAAACTTGGTAATACATCCAAAACGCTTTGAACTGTATCAGGCACTTAGTAGGGATGTAGTAAATGTCATGTTTTATTATTAAATTTTAAAAACATTAAATAATTTATCAAGTTTTGATAGTACAAATACAATATCAACTTTTGCCTTTATATAAAACTGACACATTCAATGTTTTCTTTAGAATGTATTATGAGGTTAGTTTAACCTCAAGCTGCTGGTTTTCTTGAACAAAGGAAAACAGTCTAGCTTGAAATTGTATGTATTAGTCAAGTTATTAACAATATTAATAATATACTTGTACAATATCATCATATAATATTAAAAATAAAGTGGGATACTGGCTTTCAGATAGAATACTCTCCTTTACTCAAACATATGAAGAAAGGTTCAAAATGAAAAGTTAAATTATAGATGCATTAAAATTGGCACTCATTCTGGACTATGTGAGCATAAGTGTTTGCAACTGCTAGAGGCAACTGGGTAATACTTATCAAGAGCTTCTTGTTATTATTATAGTGATTAACCTTCCTAGATTTTATCATAAGAAAATGGTAGTCACAAAAGTCTTAAGGGGTTAAAATGGAAAACAAGGTGTTCAGTCAAAGGGGACTGCTTGGGTTTATTACAATTCACCCATGTCATGAAACACTACACACACATAATATATACATGTGGCCATTTCAATTTATATTCCTTAGGAATAGTTAGAAAAAAATATTATAGTTAGGAGGGGAGAAGCAGAAGAAGAAAGGGATTATGATTCTAATTTTGTAAAAATTATGCATTTATATCAATTTGCAAAGACAAATGTATACAGGCAGATACACAGACTACACACACATTTGCATGTCTCACTCCACACATGGAAGCTTAGTATTTCAGCAAAAACTGAATGAAGTGTTTATGTAGATCTCTGGGGCTTTTTTTCTGTGTAGTTTCCTCCTATCTAGTACTCTATGCCCAGCAAATTCTATCTGTATCTGATTCCCTGACCTCTGATGTTGGTCTCTTCTACTTAGTCAAACTGCTCTACTTTGGTTCAGTTCTCCCTCCTATGTGTCAAGATCTGGAAGATGCCTCCAGACAGAAAGCCAGCATGATCGCAGGAATGACTGCCTTTGTTTTTCTTCCCTTGGGAATCACAATCCTTTGCTGTTTTTTTCTCAGATGTAGGAATAGAAGTTTCTCAAATATTTAATCTAGTTTTCCAGGGTGTTTTTCTTTTTTTTTAATGGCAAAAGTGCTAGTCTGCTACCAGTCAGTCCACATAACCAAAAGTGCAAGCCCATGGCTCATTTTTAAACTTGCATTCTTGTTTACATTTTTAGGTACCAGGAGAACCGAAATTTGAAAAATTGGCTGTAATGTTCCTTGTTTGTTTACAGTCCTTGAAGGTCACAATTTATAAACTTTATTATGATTTTCATATCAGTATACCCAATACATTAATCCTATCTACTCAATTTCATAATTGAAACTGTTTTTTTTTAATGGAAATTGTAGTTTAGATTGCATAAAGAGGAAATAACAAATCCTCTATTCAAATGATACAAAGTACAACATTCATTTTCATTTGAAAAATTATTAAAACATAACCCATCTGGCATTAGAAACTCCTGGACTTGGTAAACATATCATTGATTCTGATCATATTTGTACGGCTTCTCATTTTTAGGCCACATTATCTTTCTATCAGGACAAAAACTGTACAGTGTTGCCCCAAACATCCATTTAGAATCAAATGTGTACTATGCTTTTACAGACACCTGTGCCTTAATTCATTCCCTATATTGTTGTGTATTCTACAGAAAAAGTTATTTTAACTATGGCCATATTTGCAATTGTTTTGTTTTAGGAGTTGTAGACTAACAGAGTCCAGTTTCAGTATTTTCCTGAAGCCATTTATAAGTGATTATTGCTTAATTGTTCCCTTAGGATAAGCCAATTTAGGAGAGTCTCAGCTAAGCAGCATCATTTCAGGAGTCTCTGAAGTGAAGAAACAAGGGCCCGGACTCCATTTCTCCATGAATTTGCTTAGAGAGTGGAATAATCATTTTTTTCTTTGAATTTTAAGTCAGTGTGACCAATGCAGCCAGAAAAATCTCGATTCAATCCTCCACTGTGGACATGTGGCTTTGAGCAAATCATTTCTCCTTTATGATTACGGTGCCTAGTACACAGTGTTGTTGTGAAGACTAAGGATAAGGACCTTGGCAAATAACTGTCTTAATAAATAGAATTATTCATCTATCTTCAAAGAGAAGTCTGTGAACTCAAGGAAACAGCAAAAGATGCTACCTTACATTTCCTAACGTGCTTGGATTATGCTCTGTGGAAGAACAAGCCAAGACTATCAAAGATTTAATGGGATATGTTCTGGTTTTATGTTATCAGATGAATATGGATTAACAAAATTTAAAGACTTAAGGCAAGAAAGAAGACAAGTAAGACATGTTTAAGAGACATTCTCTGTCTTATAAGTGAGAGTATTTCAACAGAGGGCTCATTTTCCAGGAGCTCTTATTATTCACCTTCTATCTCCATAACTAAAATATCCTTCCTGAATTTTTTTTTTGTCTACCTTTATGTGTAGTTGAATTAAAAATGAGGATAGAACTACCATTCATTAAAAATTGCCAGGTGGTATAACTTATATATATTGTCATTAAATTCTTATAACAACCCCATGAAAAAGGAATTAATGATATGCTACCAAGGTGAGGCTGGAGGTTCAAGAAACTATGTCATTTTCAAGGTCATACAGCTAATACATGGTAGGCCAAAGATTCAAATTCAAGTCACAGATACTCAGGAAATCACTTCCAATTTAGGTCTTCCAAAGTCAACTCTTTATTTGCTCCCATCCCTACCACTATGTCCTAGTCAAGACTGAGTATCTTGGATTTAGCTTATGTCTAGGGCTTAACAGATAGATGCTTGCAAAATAGATGAATGAACAGTCATCAAACCCTCAGAATTTCTGCAATGAAATCTATAAACTTGTAACTTTGTTTTGCTGAGAAAATAGGAGAGTAGGAGAATATAGGACAGTCTTGTAGGAAGTAGATAAGTGACAACTTCTTTTGCAAACTCACAATTCCTAAGACCTTGCTTGTAATATACAAGTACTCAACAACCATTGTTAGCAAAGTAAATATATTATCTTCCCTTCAATAATGAGTATTTTAGAGTTCAGAGATATTTTTACTCCTCCTTGAAAGAAAGTTGTAGGAAATGGTCTTTGTTAAAATTTATGTTAAGAAATTACTGCCTGAAGAACTGCAAACCAAACTCTAGATACAAAAATGATTTACAGTTGAACACCATGTGGTACAACAAAATCATGCCTACTGAAATTAAAGAAAGGGTGAATATCTGAAGGTGACAGTATTTTGAAATTGAATTTTAGGAAACAGAATAAAATGGTTCTTAGGTACATTTTCATTTGTACGGAACTTTTCCAAAAGACAGAAAAGGAATATATTGCCTGTTAACTCCTTCCTTTAAGCATTTACATCTCTCTCCACCAGCAAGCAGAATGCTCCAAAGGGTCAGAACTCTCTTCTTATCAGGGAGGAAAAGTTCAGTGACACACAGATTCCTACAGAGAGCATGGCTATGACATACTGCAAGTTCTTCATAGTTCTGCCCTCACCAGCTTCTTCCCCCTTCTATCTTGTTTTAGAAATGATTATCATCTGTTGAAATGCATGCACAGTCAGTTTCACTGCAGTGGGGGAGAAAAAAGAGCTCATTATCTTCTAACTTAGCCACTCCTACAAAAACTGCATGGCAGAAGGGACAATATTTTGAAATCAGATACCCGAGGTTTACATGCAGTTACATTTGATTTATGTCCCAAGTGCTACCTTATATTTCCTAACAGTAGCAAATGTCATATTAAATATTAATATCAAATAGAATGTTAAATGCATAAAGTAAATTTTATCTTTTGTCATAATCCCTTCTATTCAGTGGAATTTCATGACTGCCTAGATTCAGTTCCTAGTCCACTTATTTCTCGTTTTGACCTAGAGTAAATTCTTTAACATCCCTGTGCCTCAGGTTTGGTCACATAAGTATAATACTTTCTTTCTAATATATTGCTGTGAAGATTTAATGAAATACTATACATAAAGCTCTTGATATAATACCTAATAAAAGATAACTATTCAATAATTGAACATTATTATTATTGGTAACCTAGATGCTAGCATCCGAAAGTAGATATCCTGCCTCTTTCTGAGGAACTATCTATATATTATTTTTATTCCACATCTGCATTGGGAGCTAAGAG